>JAZGQO010000001.1:46820000-47420000 GCA_036850965.1 Patella caerulea
CGCCCCCCCTAGGACCCCTGCCAGGACTTCGTCCTGGTCTTGACCAGGGGTGGTTAAATCTCACTCATTGAATTCATTTTAGGTTGGCAGCTCTGGGGAATACTTGTCTGTGGAATTACCAAGTTAAGTTGGATCGATTAAATTATGTATTAAGAGCTGCCAAAAGGTCACAGGGCCTAGCTATACATAATTCTAGGCAGCGGTTACCTATAACTGCAAATATTTTGAATCAAATATGTTATCTACTAAGAAGCGGATATTTCTCCCCTAACATTGATCAGCTTATGCTTGCAGTTACGACTCTTGCATTTTTTGGATTCCTAAGGTGTGGGGAATTTACCGTTCGTGGAAATTTTGATAATTGTATGCATTTGTGTCTAGAAGATGTTAGTTTTGCATCAGATAATTCCTCTATGAAAATTCATTTGAAGGCCTCTAAAACTGATTATTTCAGAGCTGGCGTGGATATTAACATTTTTGACAATGTACGCTTTCAACCAGTTAGATATATGGCTAATTATTTACTTTTGAGGAAACAACTTCAAGCAGGGGAAGCTTTGTTTATTACTCCAGATTCAAAAACCTTTGTCAAGGTCTTTGTTTATTGGTTATCTTAAAAAGTTGCTGATCCGTTTGGGAATTGACAGTTCCCAGTACAGTGGGCACTCCTTTCGTATTAGAGCTGCTACATCAGCGGCAAGACAAGGTGTCCCTGACCACTTAATCCAGAGTTTAGGGCGTTGGAAATCTTTAACTTATGCCCGTTACATACACATCTCTAAGGCGAAATTGAAAAACGCACAACAGACAATGAGTAGACAAGGTTGGTAACCCCTCATCATCATTATTACTTTTCACTATTTTGGCAGTCCGATATGTGCCCTACTTATTTGGGTACATATCTCTTTTGGCCTTGCTTACAGCACCGTCAAAATACCTTAGTTTGATGCATAATTATTAGTGTAACAATTGCTCATTTGTCACTTTTAATATTCATAGGGGTCGCAGCCTCACATTTCTTTGCTGTAACTTAATTTTAAGGTAAAGTAATTGGGCCGCAGCTCATTTCCTAATTAATCATAACGTTAATCACAGGGGCCACAGTCCCGAATTTACAGCATTTCATAAGTAGATCGCAGGGGCCGCAGTCCCGGGTCTACCAGCAGTTCATAAATAAATCGTAGGGGCCGCAGTCCCGGATTTACCAGAAATTTCATACGTAGATTGTAGAGGCCGCAGTCCCAGGTCTACCAGCAGTTCATTAATAAATCTTAGGGGCCGCAGTCCCGGATTTACCAGAAATTTCATACGTAGTAGATTGTAGGGGCCGCAGTCCCGGGTCTACCACGTTTTAAGTATATCTAGTTTATTATTATAATTCCATTATTATCAATATCATTCTATTGTTATTTTAAGATAAGATTTCACTTGATTAAGTCCTATTCATTAGTTATTGTTACTATGTTAATTTGTTGGATTTTATCTTGAGATACATGTTAATATCAAAAAATCAATTTACTTTTTTGTGCTGTGCCACGAACTTGTTGGGGGTGCAACTCTAGGTGTATTTCTCTGTGACTTAATTTGGTGGAGTGCACCCCCCTTTTGTGCAAATAAATTGTTTAAATTTATTATTATTCTTGGTCTTTGTTTTATGGGCATAAATCTAGGATAATAGCTGAGAGAGACACATTATATTTACCAATCAAGTCAATGTGACGGCCATAAAACTTTTTAAAGGTTTTTATAAGTTTAGTGCGCACACATCCTTGTAGTTGAAGTTTAGACGACAAATGCCTCGATCTAATTAAAAAATCAGAATAAAAGGAACAAGCTCTCGCGTAACGAATTAGCTGAGACACAAACACTTCATAAGCTGGTGATATTGGAATGTTACTACTAATAAATGGAAAGTTGACAATCGGAAAGTCAAAGTCATCACGTTTATCATACAATTTAACACTCAGTTGATGGCAATTGTCAAATTCAAGACGCAGATCCAAGTAGGAAGCGTAATTGCCACTGTCAGTGGTGTTTTTAATTTCGAGCTCATCAGGATATATGAAATCGACATAATCACTAAATTTAGGATTATTCAGTGATAAAACGTCATCGATATAGCGATAAGTGAAATTAAAATGTCTGACCAATCGTTTATTTGTTTTTACGAGCGCTTGTATGTAATCGGCTTCGTATGAATAGAGAAATAAATCAGCAAGCAAAGGTGCACAGTTGGTGCCCATGGGGGTACCCACCACTTGCTGATATATTTCCCCTCCAAATTCAACAAAGATGTTATCAATTAAAAAATCCAACATCTGAATTATTTTGATGACGGTGAATTTGGTTTTGGAATCACTGTGATTCTTAACGAAATATGTGGATTTGTAATTAACCACTAAATATTGATATCTAGCAGTTCCCGGTTTAGACAAAAAAATCACTGTGAATAATGTCTTTCAACCGGGATTTTAATTTACTATGGGGAATTTTAGTGTAAAAAGTAGAAAAGTCAAACGTTTGAATAGATGAGACTGAAGCAAGGGATCTAGATTGCAAACCATACGAATCACTGTTGAGTAGTTTTAACATCCAGTTTTGGAGTTTGAATAGGAACAGGGCTCTCTAATGATATACTACACTATACGATAAGAAAAAATACTTCTGAGAAATCCTTTGTTCAAAAGAGTCAAAATATTGTAAATTAAATTTCAATAACTACATACATGTTATACATCGTTAGAACCGTAATTAGGTCTGATATTTGAATATATATACTTTTTTTGGCGCCAGACAGGGTAAGCTTACATTTCCTGACACCTGTTACCACTGTTTGTCGTGTATTTTGTACATGTGGAGCAGTCCATTTTCTGATTACACTATTTTGCCTTTTACGTTTTTCTAGGACTTCAAATTCTGTCTTATGGTTTGGATTGTTCGTACTTGGTTTTATTTTATTTGATCGAATTGAGTTTTTCTGGAACCAGGTGGTAGCCTACGTGGCAACTGTTCGGGACCTCCAAATGGTACTCTATCACAAAAAGGTTGACAACCATTGCTTTATGCGGATCGGTAACTTGGGCTAATGGAAGACGGGCATATGTCATACAGTGTGCTATGAGGGAAATTTTGCCCGGGCAGCGGCGCTACAGCCTACTTTTATATCGAATTCCAACTGCCAAGGGATCTCTTACGTGTACGCCAATGTGTACACGGGGCCTCGGTTTTTCGTGCCATCCGAACGACTAGGCAGCTGTCCTTGTCAGACCCTACTTCTGCATCATTGACAAGAGGAAACCACGCCGGAAAATCGAGATGAACTTTCTCGGCCAATGCAGGGATCGAACACCCGACCGACCTCCAGGCTAGCGAGCCAGCGCCTTGCCCACTTAGCCACCATGATTCCCTAGTTTCACGTAACAAACTTGATTGGACCAGTAGGCCCCGTAGTTGTTCACTGTATTAATGATGATATCAAAACCGCAACTTGCCGATCGAAATCATACTGTACAACTTACAAGTCCTGATTGCATTACAGTAGGCCTGCTATGCCACACCTAGCTTCCAAAAACTCTGCTGCACATGGGGTTAGTGTACCATCAGTGTCTAGAGTAATTTATCGTGTTTCACCAGCAATAACAACCCGTGTTAACGATTAATTGTCAATAAATTTCCCCTAAAGAGTGGGCCTACGCCTATCACAAGACTGACACAAATATTCTCCCAAGCTCAGTCTTTTGATTACCTAGTCAGACTGCTGCTCAATTTTCCTTTCAGAATTCCATAATTCTGCTCTACACCCTCAATCAAAACACCGAGAGCTGTTCCAATTTTGTTTTCGATTTTAATTTTCATGCTTTCTATTTCGGCTTTTGACAGACGACGTATGCTACTGTGTCTCACGCGCTATGACGTAGCCAAGAAGAACAAGTAAACAAAAGGCATGAAAATAGCTTTTTATTCATAAATACACAGCTACATCTTGGCGTATATATAAGGAATATATCATTTCGTCGTTTATGTTTCAAATGGTTAGGATAAAACCTAACATAACGGTTATAATGCCCAATTTGTCAACATCATGACTGGGGGAATGTTTACAGAAGTTTGAATGAAATGACGTAAAATGACGTCATTACCATTCATGGCGTATCTACGTAAAAAGATACGAGAAAAAGTTAAGAAAAAACTTACGCCGACCTTTGTGAAACCGGCGTAAATAATTCGTATCTTTTTCGTAAGTTTTTTTAACTTAACGTTTTTTCTTAAATTTACGAACTTTTTTAAAACTGCCCTCAGGAACTTCAGTGATAGATTAAACCCTCCCGACATCCATACAGACAAGGAGTTAGTTTCGCGGTACAGACTTGATCAGACCAATATATTACATGTTATTAACTGTATTAATTATGATATCGAAACCGCAACAACTCACCGATCGAAATCCTTGTCATCTGTAGTGTACAAACTACAGTACAAGTCCAGACTGCATTACGATAGGGGTGATCATGTGGCTAAGGCGCTGACTCGCTAGACTGGAAGTCAGGTTCCATCCCTGCATTGGTTGAGAAAGTGATGCAGAACGGAGGGGCTGACAAGGACAGCTGTCTAGTCGTTCGGATGGGACGTAAAACCGAATTCCCGTGTACACATTGGCGTGCACGTAAAAGATCGCTTGGCAGTTGGAATTCATTGTAAAAGAGTAGTCCGTAGTGCCGCTGCCCTGGCAAAATTTCCCTCATAGCACACTGTATGGCGTATGCCCGTCTTCCATTAGCCCAGGTTAGGTGCAGAAGAGTGGCACGTTAAACCCCATTTCATTTCATGCATAGCGATAGGCTACTATGCCACAGGTAGCTTCCAAAAACTCATTGTTGATGACACAAGGGGTAAGCGTACCATCAGTGACTAGACTAATCGCCTTTTAAGTTTTGTGGTCAGGATCGGGTTTACCTGCTATAGTACCGGAAAGGTATATATGATTTATCACAAACAGGAACCCAGGAAAAATAATCTCAGTAGGCTAGTTTTCATTAAACAAGATTATGGCCAACACTCGGTATTACTATTATTATGCCTAATATTACTACTACTAGACCATGTAGGCCTATAACTAACTAGGGCCTTAAGAGTAAGCTTACAAATATTCTATTAAACTCTCACTTTTGATCACTTGGTCAGGTTGCTGCTCAATTTTCCTTTTAGAATTCCACAGTTCTGCTCAACTGCCTCAATCAAAAAGCGGAGAGCTGCAGGGGTCCAATTTTAGACCCCATTTTGTCTTTTGGCAAACTGATAGACTAAGCGCACGCTACTGTGACACGCACTATGATGACGTAGCAACCAAAAACAAGTAAACAAAAGGCTTGAAAATATCAGTTTATTAATAAATACACTGCTAAATCTTAGCGTATATATATATGTTACAGTCAATCTGTGTAATCAGTCATTACGCATAATGACTAAATGAATCAGTCATTTCACGAAGAGCCTGTGAGCACCAGGCAATACGTGTAATGACTGAAGATTCCAGACATTACACAAAATGACTAAAATTCCTACCCTTTTTTTACACATGAGTGACTGCAGATTTTGCAGATTTTGCAAATCAGGCAATATGTGTAGACCTAAACACATAACATAAACTTTTAAAATAAAACATTTAATATTAGTTTTTAGTTTTATTTTGCTTTTCTGGGCATTAGGTATGTAGAATGGTTGTTTTTATTGACATGAACTTTTAAGTTTAAATCCTGCCCTTCCTATAACCTGTTTTTAGTTTCATGGAAGACCAATTACCGTTTTAATAGATGAATGATGTCATTTCAATTTGAAGGAATCGCTACAACTAAAACTACTAACTGATTTAATTATCCGGCCTTTAGGGACCACTGAAGCTTTGTAGGATCTTTGTTCTAATGGTGTTTGTATTGAAGTGAAATCATGTTAAATCTTTATGCATTTATCAACATTTTTCACTGACAATATTAATTAAATTTTTATCTTCGTTAATGGTTTTAAGTATCTAAAAAACCTGATAAAATCATTGTCAACATTTCAAAATAAGTTATCCATTAATCATTGTGTTTTATTTTCAGGTAGAGTGTCATACTGAATGTTGTTATTAGCATTACCCTTATCACCCTTAATCACTTTCAATAATTACATTAAGTTAAATAAGTTAGGTTTCCTTCAAGGTAATTAGAAGGGTGTCTCTGGTTGGTCAGCATTAACCTCGTATTGCTGTTTAAAGGTTTATATTGTCTTGCTTTATTTTATTTATTTTGTCATTGCTTGATAATGATTAGAGAAGCCTAGTCGAAACATCATTCAGTAATAAGCAATAATTGTATTCCATAGAATTGTGACCAGTATTTTCCAGTTCAATTACTAAATTCCATTGAAAAAATTTACTTGATATCATCATGGCACAATCTTACGAAAATCAGTTTAAAGCAGAGCTTTACAAGAAATATGAAGTTTGCAAGAAAATTTTAATTCCTTCGCCAACTCCCAGTCAGGTACTGTCACAAACTACCAGTCCAAAACCGACACTAACTACCAGTCAGGAACCGTCACAAACTACCTGTCAGGAAATGTCACAAATTACCAGTCAGGAACCGACACAAATTACCAGTCTGGATTTTGACTTTGAATCTCCAGCTGGCCAAATTGAACAGGGGAATAGTCCCTTCGATTTACCCAATGCACGTTTGCAAAACATCCTGCAGGAAAGAAATGGTGCAAGGTGGGAGACAACGTAGCTGTACCTATCCCTCTAGTGGATAGAGGTTGTGGTGATCCACGAAATATTCTGGGAATTATCTTCGACCGTGATAAGAATAACATGTACACCATTTGTGTCAAAGCAGTGATTCGGAAAGCGAAGTTTTCACGCAATCAGTTTGATTTGTGTCCCCAACAGTTACTTACTGAATCTGATGTAGACCATACAAAGATGGTAACACTTTGTCAGGCTGTACATAAAGAATCCAGCTCCAGTGGACAGGGACATGTTCGGTGTAATTGTGCTGGTTCTAAGAGATATGGGACGAATAGATGCAAATGCTTCAAACTCAAACTCAAACTCAAATGCCCCCGCCGTTGTCATGCATATATAAGTGACTTGAGTGACGGACCAGTCGGGATTTTCTTTTAAAAAAAAAAAAAGTGATTTGACAGGTAAATTTTAGTACTGAAATTAATATTTCGTTTCGAGGGAATTTATTTCATTTATTATGTATGATTTAACGTTGGATGTGAAGTCAATAAATGTTTGACAGTACTTCAGCCATTTCGCGTAATGTCTGCCCATGATTTTTAGTCATTTCGTGTAATGTCTGGAATCTTCAGTCATTACACGTATTGCCTGGTGCTCACAGGCTCTTCGTGAAATGACTGATTCATTTAGTCATTACGCGAAATGACTGATTACACAGATTGACTGTAACATATATATATGAGCACCAGGCAATACGTGTAATGACTGAAGATTCCAGACATTACACGAAATGACTAAAATTCCTACCCTTTTTTTTACACATAATGCCTGATTGCAGATTTTGCAAATTAGGCAATATGTGTAGACCTAAACACATAACATAAACTTTTAAAATAAAACATTTAATATTAGTTTTTAGTTTTATTTCGCTTTTCTGGGCCCTAGGTATGTAGAATGGTTGTTTTTATTGAATTGAACTTTTAAGTTTAAATCCTGCCCTTCCTATAACCTGTTTTTAGTTTCATGGAAGACCAATTGCCGTTTTAATAGATGAATGATGTCATTTCAATTTGAAGGAATCGCTACAACTAAAACTACTAACTGATTTAATTATCCGGCCTTTAGGGAACCACTGAAGCTTTGTAGGGTCTTTGTTCTAATGGTGTTTGTATTTAAGTGAAATCATGTTAAATCTTTATGCATTTATCAACATTTTTCACTGACAATATTTATTAAATTTTTATCTTCGTTAAGGGTTTTAAGTATCTAACATTTCAAAATAAGTTATCCATTAATCATTGTGTTTTATTTTCAGGTAGAGTGTCATACTGAATGTTGTTATTAGCATTACCCTTATCACCCTTAATCACTTTCAATAATTACATTAAAGATACATTATGGGAGATTTTGACAAGGAGTTAGCCATTCTTGCTATAAAAGTTCAAAAATAGATGTTGAAACAAGAATATATTGAAAATTTCAGTCAAGTAACTTTATCCTGAACAAAGTTGTTACCACTATAATTTTTTACTAGAAATGGTAGTTAAATTCATTGACACCCTTTTCCCACTATGGCCGATTGTTGATTGACAGGCGTTAACTCCACCTACATGGTCTCAATCATCAAGTAATGTTTAAACGGTATCTAGTGAAGCTTGTGTATAGCCTCGGTCTTCACTGTCTTTTATGAATAATTTCCGGAAGTATGATGACGTCAACGTCACGGAGAAACCCCACCCACGACGCCATAGTGATTAAATCAGTCGACGAAATCCTGTTTTAATCCGAGCCCAATCCAAGCCATCCGTGGGTCTGCTCTTCCGTAATGTATGTTAGTTTCCTTCAAGGTAATTAGAAGGGTGTCTCTGGTTGGTCAGCATTAACCACGTATTGCTGTTTACAGGTTTATATTGTCTTGCTATATTTTATATATTTTGTCATTGCTTGATAATGATTAGAGAAGCCTAGTCAAAACATCATTCAGTAATAAGCAATAATTGTATTCCATAGAATTGTGAACCAGTATTTTCCAGTTCAATACTAAATTCCATTGAAAAAATTTACTTGATATCATCATGGCAGAATCTTACGAAAAATCAGTTTAAAGCAGAGCTTTACAAGAAATATGAAATTTGCAAGAAAATTTTAATTCCTTCGCAAACTACCAGCCAGGATCCGACGCCAACTCCCAGTCAGGTACTGTCACAAACTACCAGTCCGAAACCGACACTAACTTCCAATCCGAAACCGACACTAACTACCAGTCAGGAACCGACACAAACTACAAGTCTGGATTTTGACTTTGAATCTCCAGCTGACCAAATTGAACAGGGGAATAGTCACTTCGATTTACCCAATGCACGTTTGCAAAACATCCTACGGGAAAGAAATGGTGCCAGGTGGGAGACAACGTAGCTGTACCTATCCCTCTAGTGGAAAGCGGTTGTGGTGATCCACAAAATATTCTGGGAATTATCTTCGACCGTGATAAGAATAACATGTACACCATTTGTGTCAAAGCAGTGATTCGGAAAGCGAAGTTTTCACGCAATCTGTTTGATTTGTGTCCCCGCAACAGTTACTTACTGAATCTGATGTAGACCATACAAAGATGGTAACATTTTGTCAGGCTGTACATAAAGAATCCAGCTGCAGTGAAGAGGGACATGTTCGGTGTAATTGTGCTGGTTCTAAGAGATATGGGACGAATAGATGCAAATGCTTCAAAATCAAACTCAAATGCCCCAGCCGTTGTCATAAGCCTGTTATGCATAAATAAGTGACTTGAGTGATGGACCAGTCCGGATTTTCTTTAAAAAAATATTGATTTGACAGTAAGATTTTAGTACTGAAATTAATATTTCGTTTAGAGGGAATTTATTTCATTTATTATGTATGATTTAACGTTGGATGTGAAGTCAATAAATGTTTTACAGTGATTTTTTGTGGTTTAACAGTACTTCAGCCATTTCGCGTAATGTCTGCCCATGATTTTTAGTCATTTCGTGTAATGTCTGGAATTTTCAGTCATTACACGTATTGCCTGGTGCTCACAGGCTCTTCGTGAAATGACTGATTCATTTAGTCATTACGCGAAATGACTGATTACACAAATTGACTGTAACATATATATATTATCATAAAACCCGCTTTGTTGGAAGTTTTATAATTTCTGGAAGCTCCTTACGGGCAGATGTGATTTACAGTGATTTTTTGTGGTTTAACAGTACTTCAGCCATTTCGCGTAATGTCTGCCCATGATTTTTAGTCATTTCGTGTAATGTCTGGAATTTTCAGTCATTACACGTATTGCCTGGTGCTCACAGGCTCTTCGTGAAATGACTGATTCATTTAGTCATTACGCGAAATGACTGATTACACAAATTGACTGTAACATATATATATTATCATAAAACCCGCTTTGTTGGAAGTTTTATAATTTCTGGAAGCTCCTTACGGGCAGATGTGATTGAAAGTGGGAAGCTATAAACTGCCTATATTTACGGTCGAAGAAATCGAATCCGCAGACCACGATTCGTGTAAATAGGTAATTGACTTTTTTTGCCTGTGTGGAACACCGGGCAGATGGTGACGTCTCACGGCTATGTCTAAAAATAGATTCAACACTGCAGCGCCCGCTTTCCACGCAATCATCTCTGAGTTTCACAAAGGTCAACCGAATGTAGACTTGATTATCTTGCATTAACGTTATCGCAGTCAGTTGTGTCTAGATTACATTAGTACATTTTCAGACGCCATTTCTCGTGCCTTCTTTTCTCGCAGATGAAAAACCAAACTTTTCAATTTGACTTTGTGACTATTAAAAGGTAAGCCTAATGTTTTTATTTTATCCTGCCTTTTGCAAGGATAACATATACGCTTAGATGACACGTAATATTTGTATTTAAAGTGAAATACCACACCCACCACCAGAAACCCGGCAGACTTGCAATCTGAATCAATCTGATGCCAGTGATGGACTGATGTCATTATGAATATGATTCCATGATGCATTGGTACCATAGGAGAAAATTGGTACATTTTTCAGCTAGGTTGACCCCATGGGCTCGTGGTCGAATAAGTAGTATGTATCGATAGACTGGCAGTTGTGAGATAAATATAAGAAATTTAATTTTTGTTTCAGATTTCGAACTCTAGTTCTATGGGCAGTGATAGCAGTAGGCTATAATGATACATGTATGTTCAAGAGGCTGAAATTCCATTCCCACAAGGTAGGCCAACATATATTATAGTATACCCAGCGCATTTATTTTATTTTCTCGTAAAAATCGAAGGGTATCGGTATGTCTATGCAGCATTTGATGGCATTTTTATTACGATATATTTTGTGGGTCTTATCATATACATAGTGGCTATTGTTACGACGAGTAGTCCTCGGCCTATTGTTAAACGATGCTTTCCGGGCCATCCATCGGCTATATTTGGGTTAGGGTTAGATATAGATTGAGAGTTCCGTGTGCTGGTGTTTGGGAGATTGGCTTCCTGAAGCTGGTGTTGGCGAGATTGGCAGCCATTTGATGTATTTAAATTTATTAGTTAGTATATTTTGATTAAAGGGACAGTCCCGATAAGAACAGAGTTTCAAAAATTAAAGTCCGAGCCTTTATGAAATTTATGGACCAAAATATAGAGGCATGGTGTATTTACCTTGTCTCGAAGTTTCAGCTCAAAAGATTGAGTCGTTTTGACGTTAACGTCAACACTGCTTATCCGGACACGTAACCCTTTTAAGATTTCGGGTCAATTTTGTGATTGGGTGACCTAATAATCGATTCCCGTTTCTTGAGAGGACTATACAGTGAATGGCCGATGTACTGTACTTGATAACAAAAGGTAAATTTCACCTACATATCATTTTTATAGCAAAAAGTCTGGTTTTATCCAGATACTGTACAATACAACGGTCTCCATTTCGAGATGAAGACTGGCAGGTTTAAGTTATTTACAAGCATATCACAAATATCGGGTTAGTTGGTCGGCCTTAGGTAATGGGATATAAGGGATTTTAACACAAAATTAAGCAGTTTTTTTCCTCAAAAAGTTATCGGGATTGGCACTTTAAAGGATGCAACAATACAGTTACTATACAAAATCGTGCAAAAGATGTTCAGAAACTTAATCAAGCATATTTTATTATGTAACATTTTATAAATATCACTACATTTAATATGTTTAAAACCTATATAAATTTATGTTTGGGCATTACCCTTTTATCATAAATTTAGTCATTTTTGTCCAGTATATATAGATTGAAAGCATTCCAAAACTGCCAATTAATTGTACAATTGTTTTTTTTAGGATTGATATGATTCAAACCCAGGGAAAACAGAATAAAAAAGTAACAACGTTGTTAACAGAAGAAATGAAAACTTCGATAGAATGTTTAATTAAATATAGAGACGTATGTGGGGTAAAGAAGAACAACAGATATAATTTTGCGAACTGGGAAGATGGACAGTTGGCAGACTCTACAAGCCTCTGCCATTAGTGTGGGATGCGAAAACCCAAATCTGATCACATCAAATTTTTTGAGAAAGTACATTGCGACAGTACATCAGGTAAGTTGAATTCAATCAGTATCAGTACCGACCAGTTGTTGTGTCCTAAACTCTTGTTCATCAATACTTCCCACAATTACAGTTCACATAATTTTGAAAATGACTTTCGTGGTCAAAGGGGAATTAAATATTGATTCAATATATGACAATCTGATCAGGGTTTTCTGGGCATTCATCTGCATTCTGTATACTATAGGCAGAGGATGTATATAACACAGATTATAAATATATAAGGAACAATGCCTAGTAGAATACAGTAGGGAAAGTATATTGGGCATATGGTATGATGTAGTTGGCAGAATTTGAATATATAGCAAGAGGTTTATCAAGTATACCAGGCAGATTTCAAATTCATGTATAGAGGGAAGTATAATCCAGCCAGATGATAAAATATATAGTAAGAACTTTATCAGATATATCTGGCAGACATCAAATTGACAGGAGGGCCGGACAAGGACAGCTGTCTAGTCATTTGGATGGGACAGAAAATCGAGGTCCTGTGTACACATTGCCGTGCATGTGAAAAGATCGCTTCGCAGTCTGCCTAATGGGGCTATCTATATGCATAATGGTTATTTATATGTACCTCTCTGCCTAATGGCTATATTACGTGTCTGCCTAATGGCTATATTATATGTACGTGTCTGCCTAATGACTATTTTTATGTATGTGTCTGCCTAATAGGCAATATATATGTACGTGTCTGCCGAATGACTATTTTTATGTACGTGTCTGCCTAATGGCTATGTGTACGTGTCTGCCTAATGGCTATATATGTGTACGTGTCTACCTAATGGCTATATATGTTACAGTCAATCTGTGTAATCAGTCATTTCGCGTAATGACTAAATGAATCAGTCATTTCGCGTAATGACTAAATGAATCAGTCATTTCACGAAGAGCCTGTGAGCACCAGGCAATACTTGTAATGACTGAAGATTCCAGACATTACACGAAATGACTAAAATTCCTACCTTTTTTTTTTACACATAATGCCTGATTGCAGATTTTGCAAATCAGGCAATATGTGTAGACCTAAACACATAACATAAACTTTTAAAATAAAACATTTAATATTAGTTTTTAGTTTTATGTCGCTTTTCTGGGCATAAAGTATGTAGAATGGTTGTTTTTATTGACATGAACTTTTAAGTTTAAATCCTGCCCTTCCTATAACCTGTTTTTAGTTTCATGGAAGACCAATTGCCGTTTTAATAGATGAATGATGTCATTTCAATTTGAACTAAAACTACTCACTGATTTAATTATCCGGCCTTTAGGGGACCACTGAAGCTTTGTAGGGTCTTTGCTCTAATGGTGTTTGTATTGAAGTGAAATCATGTTAAATCTTTATGCATTTATCAACATTTTTCACTGACAATATTAATTAAATTTTTATCTTCGTTAATGGTTTTAAGTATCTAAAAAACCTGATAAAATCGTTGTCAACATTTCAAAATAAGTTATCCATTAATCATTGTGTTTTATTTTCAGGTAGAGTGTCATACTGAATGTTGTTATTAGCATTACCCTTATCACCCTTAATCACTTTCAATAATTACATTAAGTTAAATAAGTTAGGTTTCCTTCAAGGTAATTAGAAGGGTGTCTCTGGTTGGTCAGCATTGTATTGCTGTTTACAGGTTTATTTTGTCTTGCTTTATTTTATTTATTTTGTCATTGCTTGATAATGATTAGAGAAGCCTACTCGAAACATCATTCAGTAATAAGCAATAATTGTATTCCATAGAATTGTGACCAGTATTTTCCAGTTCAATTACGAAATTCCATTGAAAAAATTTACTTGATATCATCATGGCACAATCTTACGAAAATCAGTTTAAAGCAGAGCTTTACAAGAAATATGAAGTTTGCAAGAAAATTTTAATTCCTTCGCCAACTCCCAGTCAGGTACTGTCACAAACTACCAGTCCGAAACCGACACTAACTACCAGTCAGGAACCGTCACAAACTATCAGTCAGGAAATGTCACAAATTACCAGTCAGGAACCGACACAAATTACCAGTCTGGATTTTGACTTTGAATCTCCAGCTGGCCAAATTGAACAGGGGAATAGTCCCTTCGATTTACCCAATGCACGTTTGCAAAACATCCTACAGGAAAGAAATGGTGCCAGGTGGGAGACAACGTAGCTGTACCTATCCCTCTAGTGGATAGAGGTTGTGGTGATCCACGAAATATTCTGGGAATTATCTTCGACCGTGATAAGAATAACATGTACACCATTTGTGACAAAGCAGTGATTCGGAAAGCGAAGTTTTCACGCAATCAGTTTGATTTGTGTCCCCAACAGTTACTTACTGAATCTGATGTAGACCATACAAAGATGGTAACACTTTGTCAGGCTTTACATAAAGAATCCAGCTACAGTGGACAGGGACATGTTCGGTGTAATTGTGCTGGTTCTAAGAGATATGGGACGAATAGATGCAAATGATTCAAAATCAAACTCAAATGCCCCCGCCGTTGTCATAGCAGCCTGTTAGTGTTATGCATATATAAGTGACTTGAGTGATGGACCAGTCGGGATTTTCTTTAAAAAAAAAAAAGTGATTTGACAGGTAGATTTTAGTACTGAAATTAATATTTTGTTTCGAGGGAATTTATTTCATTTATTATGTATGATTTAACGTTGGATGTGAAGTCAATAAATGTTTTACAGTGATTTTTTGTGGTTTGACAATACTTCAGCCTGATGGCTATATATATGTACGTGTCTGCCTAATGACTGTTATTTATTAACAAATATTAGGCAGACCACAAAAAATGTATGTTTTATATTTTTGAGAATTTTTTTATTTCGAATTTTAAAAATCAATTAGACGGTCACAAAGGTGTCATTTTCAAAATTTTTATCTTCAAAAAGTAATAAGTTTGGATTTTCATAAATGTCTACCTAATGCCCAAAATATAATATGGTCTGCCTAATGCCCTAATCATATATATATATATATATATATCATTTCGTCGTTTATGTTTCAAAAGGTAATGATCAAATCAAACATAGCGGCTATAATGCCGACATTTTCAACATTTAGACCGTGGGAATGTTTACAGAAGTTTGAATAAAGTGACGCAACATGACGTCATGAATGGTCACGACGTATTTACGAAAAAAGATAAGTGAAAAAGTTAAGAAAAAACTTAAGCCGGCCTTTGTGAAACCCACGTAAATAATTCGTATCTTTATCGTAAGTTTTTCTTTACGCAGTTTTTTTTCTTAAAGTTACGAACTTTTGTGAAACTGCCCCCTGCTTTGTTGATTTTGGTTACTAACTTAACTCTTCTATTTTCTACCAATCTTTAAACAGCTCTTCTTAATTACTGCACAAATTAATCATTTATTTCAAGGTAGGTTTTGTATTTTTTTGACTGGACTAGACATTTTAAACTATATAAATAATTCTAAATTAATCTAAACTATTAAATTAAATATTAGCAAGTAAATAATATATATAAATATAAACCCAATAACTTTATATTTCATAAGTAAATGTAAATGTTGATTAAATATATTATCCCCTTATGTCTTTTTAATTGTGATATCTGTTTGTTTTATAGTGTTTCGTATTGTGTTGACTAAAGTGTATAACTTTATAAATCATCTATTTTCCTGAAAAGCACCTGTCTTAGGGTATGTTTGAAATATGTATTTATATCTTTAATCTTTGTTAAATGTAAATAGAAAGACTCTTTATTTAAATGCATAATAATATAGAACTTATATTATAACATATACCGTATTTAATAGTTCACTTTTGTAAATAATCATTTTGTATCTTTTCAGTGTTTTGTTTTGTTGTTGTATATCAAGTGTGTACGTGTATTGTGTCCCGAAATAAACTGTTGTCTTGTTGTAATTGGTTTCAACTGTTTTATGCAATGTAACCCATGACCTGGAATGGTGTATGGTTTGTCTGTCCGTCAAAACTCCTGCTACACAATATACACAAGGATAATTGATTAGCAGTGGTTTCCATTCGTGGGCTACTGAACACTGTTAATTTTATTATACCCGATAGTTTACATCACGCCACGCATGGAGTTTTGTTGTCTCCCGGATTTTATGATTTAGCAAGAGAGAGAGAGAGAGAGAGAGAGAGAGAGAGAGAGAGAGAAATGGGGTTTAACGTCCACTCAACACAAACTAGGTCATTTCGGGACTAACATGGTTCAATTTTATTTCAATAATTCGCTTGCGCGTAGGGGTCTTTAGCAGTGGGAGGAAACCGGAGTGCCCGGAGGAAACCCACGAGGTTGAGAAGGCGCACCTATCTCCATACCACATACGCTCACGCCAGGGCTCGAAACCACAGCCGCAAGCCAGAGGTGACCGGCCAGCTAGAGGTCGAAGCGCGGCACTCTAGACCACTAGGCCATCCCAACCCCCCCGGCCGAAATGGAACCCATGCTGTAAACACTCTTAAGGCCGTGAGTCTTAATGGATTTTCTTCAAATTTGGCATAAGCATTATTTTCAAAGAGAAAATGTATGCCCGACCCATAGGGGAGTTGTCACGCCCACTTTTCGTAAAAACACTGTAATTCTTCTGAGATTTTGTTCAGATTTAACTCAATGTACAAGTATCAGTCATCTCAGATTACAGTAGTATTTTGGGAATATATATGGACTTAAATAAAGATATATGTCAACATAAAAACTGAGACAATAAAATACTAAATATAACAAATATGTCAAATTCATGGAGACGTCGTAATCTTTCACTATTCGTAAGAGTATTGTTATAAACACTTTATGCTTATCTAAATTAGTATACCTGAGTGGGCAAGGCTAAAAATACATTAAGCCATTCGCAATTTTCTCTGGAATGGCAAACCTCCATTGATAAAATACAAGGCTATAATTGGTTCCAAAATGTCTGGTGGTCTTAACATTCCTGATATACACTTTTGAACAAAGGATTTCTCAGAAGTATTTTTTCTTATCGTATAGTGTAGTATATCATTAGAGAGCCCTGTTCCTATTCAAACTCCAAAACCAGATGTTAAAACTACTCAACAGTGATTCGTATGGTTTGCAATCTAGATCCCTTGCTTCAGTCTTATCTATTCAAATATTTGACTTTTCTACTTTGTACACTAAAATTCCCCATAGTAAATTAAAATCACGGGTGAAAGACATTATTCACAGTGTTTTTTTTGTCTAAATCGGGAACTGCTAGATATCAATATTTAGTGGTTAATTACAAATCCACACATTTCGTTAAGAATCACAGTGATTCCAAAAACAAATTCACCGTCATCAAAATAATTCAGATGTTGGATTTTTTAATTGATAACATCTTTGTTGAATTTGGAGGGGAAATATATCAGCAAGTGGTGGGTATCCCCATGGGCACCAACTGTGCACCTTTGCTTGCTGATTTATTTCTCTATTCATACGAAGCCGATTACATACAAGCGCTCGTAAAAACAAATAAACGATTGGTCAGACATTTTAATTTCACTTATCGATATATCGATGACGTTTTATCACTGAATAATCCTAAATTTAGTGATTATGTCGATTTCATATATCCTGATGAGCTCGAAATTAAAAACACCACTGACAGTGACAATTACGCTTCCTACTTGGATCTGCGTCTCGAATTTGACAATTGCCATAAACTGGGTGTTAAATTGTATGATAAACGTGATGACTTTGACTTTCCGATTGTCAACTTTCCATTTATTAGTAGTAACATTCCAATATCACCAGCTTATGGAGTGTTTGTGTCTCAGCTAATTCGTTACGCGAGAGCTTGTTCCTTTTATTCTGATTTTTTAATTAGATCGAGGCATTTGTCGTCTAAACTTCAACTACAAGAAGGCGTGCGCACTAAACTTATAAAAACCTTTAAAAAGTTTTATGGCCGTCACATTGACTTGATTGGTAAATATAATGTGTCTCTCTCAGCTTTTATCCTAGATATATTTAATTGACACGTTTACTATTACTATCTCCCTAATTATGTCTACTACATCGTTAACACAGTACATCATGTGCATTTTGCATACCGATAGTTCTTTGGCCAACATGCTATTTTATTGAGATTTCGTCCAATAATTTGGATGCAGCTATGGTGCCAGGCAGGGTAAGCTTACTCTTCCGGACACCTGTTACCACTGTTTGTCGTGTATTTTCTACACGGGGAGTAGTCCATTTGCTGATTACACTATTTTGCCAAATAACGTTTTTAGGACTTTGAATTCTGTCTAATGGTTTGGATTGTTCGTACTTGGTTTTATTTTATTTAGAAGTAGTTCAAAAAAAGAAGTAAAGGATAAAAAAGATAAAAAAAAATTTGGAGCTCTTGCCAAACATTCGAATTCTCTGTGACGTATCAGCAGACCAAAACAATGAAATTGCCGTTGGATAGTGCCATGAATGGACTATCTGATTGATTTGAATTCAATTATTAGGAAATGAATAATGACACGCCGAAAATGAAGTACTTTAGTTATGGGAGCATTCTGAGACACCTTTTTTCTCGAAAACAACGCCTACGATTTTTCTTAATCTTCTTTTATTCAGACTCCTATCTGTGGTCTAAAGTGTGCATCCAAAGAGAAAAGCATTGCAATAACATAGGTGTTCTAAAAATGGCCTGAATCTTTGAAAAAAGTGAAAAATAGTTTGCCAGGCAACGAAACATACGCCCACACAGCAGCTAAATCGTCCGAGCAGTCAACAAGAGTTGTCGCATATTAAGTAATTATCAGAAAATCATTAGAATTTGTTTGGTTTTTATAAAGTTCTGCCCCATGCTAACATTAAGTATACGAAAAACATTTAATATTATGGAATTAGCTGTCACCTCCAATGGATATGAAACATTTAATATTATGGCGATTTTTCGTACAATCAGGGGCCATAATTCAGGAAATTACGATCAGATATGTCCAAATATTGACAGGAACCAAGATCTTTGAGTTATGAACATGCATTTCAAGTCTGACCAAAATCAATTTAAAATTGTGACCTCTACAGGGTTCACATGTAAAAGTGGCGGCCATTTTGTTCATCAATTTCGGTCCCATGTTCACGAAATTCAAACTGAAAATTCATTACAGTGTAACGGTGATTTAATCAAATGTTTTTGAACTCAAGACGGATCACAAGATAATCAGAGGCCATAATTCAGGAAGTTACAATCCGATATGCGCAAATATCACAAGGAACCAAGATCTTTAGGTTATAAAAATGTATTTCAAGTTTCATCAAAAACGAATTAAAATTGTGGACAAACGGCGGTCATTTTGCTTGTCAATTTTAGTCGGATTTTCATGAAATTAGAGAGAGAGAGAGAAATGGGATTTAACGTCCACTCGACACAAACTAGGTCATTTTGGGACTAACATATGGTTTCATTTTATTTCAATTATTCGCTTGCGCGTAGGGGTCTTTAGCAGTGGGAGGAAACCGGAGTGCCCGGAGGAAACCCACGAGGTTGAGAAGGCGCCCCTATCTCCATGCCACATACGCTCACATCAGGGCTCGAAACCACAGCCGCAAGCCAGAGGTGACCGGCCAGCCAGAGGTCGAAGCGCGGCACTTTAGACCACTAGACCATCCCAACCCCCCTTTCATGAAATTCAAATTCAATCTAGATTACCCTGTAACGGTGATATAATCAAACGTTTTTTTTATATCCGGTAATAATTGTTACCTCCAGAGGGACCACAAGGTAATAAGGGGATTTTTCGTACAATCGGGGGCCATAATTCAGGAAGTTACGATCCGATATGCACAAATATCGAAAGGAACCAAGATCTTTATGTTATAAACATGTATTTCAAGTTTCATCAAAATCGATTCAAAATTGTGACCTCTACAAGGTCCACAACCATGATACAACATATTTTCACACTAATGGCGTACAAAAGGCGGCCATTTTGTCCGTCAATTTTGGTCCAATTTTCACGAAATTCAACACCATCCTTTATTACCATGTAACGGTGATATAATCAAACGTTTTTTTAAATTGGATAATAATTTTGACCTCCAGAGGTGCTACACACTAAAAAAGATAGGCTGGCACTGCCAGGCAGGATACGCCCACATTTTTGAGAGATGGATAGAGAACAAGCAATACCGAAAGTGATTTTTCCTACATCATTAAGTTAGAATTTGATATGTGCAAATATAGAAATGAATTAAGAACGTATCCGCGAGAGCACCATGCAGGTGGTGACAGGGGTCATGTCAGCGATTTCGGTCATATTTTCCATGTGAGATAGGTTAGGGCCCAAATGCACGCAAAAGCGATATTTGACCGATTGGACCCCTCCTTATCCTCCGGAATGGGGTTTGGAGTTTTATCCTCAGAAAAACGGCAAAAATCAATTTTTTTGAGGTTGAAATTTGAGAGGCTGCCTCATGTAAACCAATGGAGATACAATAACCTTATTGGGATATAATATAGTCAAGGTTGTTCTCTAACAGTACATATTAGTTAAAGTTCGAAATCTGCACAGTGGTCCTTATTCAGACTGGATGCCAAACCCAATCCTAGGAAACATAGATTTGATACCCTAACTTTGAACAGTTGTAGCGCCCCCTTTGCGGGGTTGCGGGAGAAATGTGGTACCCAGGGAGAACAAGTATGACCAGTAGAATCGTATTCAAGAAAAAAATCCATTGCAGCCCAATGTTGTGGATCACAGTGAACGGTTAAAAATAGTGAAAAAAGAAGAAAATTTAAGAAAAATGGCGAATTTGATATGTCTATCATATTGTATTTCTCAATATAGTCTGGCAGAAGGTCAACGAACCTGGAAATATAGTCAACTTAATATATTTTATTGGATTATATATCATCCCTTTCACCTTTGGGGAAATTGTATATTCAAAATGGCCGTCCTGAGGCATTTTCTGGTTATTTACTTTAATTTAATGGGGTTTAATTCGGAAAAAAATCTCTTGGACCTCGGTATGAAGGTGGTTTCTATAAGAATATGATCAGCTGAATCTAATGAGCTTGGGTATTCATCCTAAAAGTGACGACTAATTCCGCTAGGGGGCCAAAGACATAATGGCAGCTCCTTTTTTGAGGTAAACTCATAGTGTCCCTCTATACGGTGTGTAATATATTGAAATATAGGTTTTCATTGTCAGTTTCTTCAGATATAAACATAAATACATGTTCAAGCAAAAAGTGTTGAAATCCGATGATATTCTTCCCTTAATATTCTTATAAGGACACAGAGTATACACGGTCAAACACAATCAACTATCAGACCATCGTGAGTTGGTAGCAATTTGTCACATATTTGTCTTGTGCAACCTTGGGAATTTGTCTAACTCACCCTCTCTTGAATCACTGGAATACTCGCAATCGGTAGAACATTCTGATTCTTCCCATTTCATCCATGTTATGCAACGGGGATGACATTTGTCATCCCTCATTCTACTCATTTTTCTATTAGAGGAGGTGACACGGACGGGTGTCATAGTGGATCATAATTTATGCCTGACAATTCGCTCTCCGTAGCTTTTGTTCATATGGCTCTCTGATTTGTGCTCTTAGTCAAGTGATACATAAGTTTTTACGTTAACGGCTCTATTATTTTCCATGGTCACTAAATGTAATTTTGTTGAACTTGGGAACAATATTGGTGTTTCGTTCGGTCATGGCATATTTCACCATTCAGATATGAAATTTGGCGACCCCGAAAAAAAACCTATATTTTAATACATTATGAATATTATTATGTCTTGCCAAATATGGCCACCAATTTGAATTTAAGCTCAATCTGGAATACTTGTTGATCAGAACATGTTTTTTATGTTTATATCTGAAGTAAATGACACCGAAAACCTATTGTTTAATATATTGCACAGCCTTTTTGGGCGACTTTATGAGTTTCACCAAATAATTTTCCTCCATTTTGAATTTGGACACCTTGTGGAATTGGACAGCTTTTTAAGGAAAAATACCCAAGTTTTTTGGATTCAGAGGGTCACATTCTGACAGAAATCACCTTTATATCGAAATCCGAGAGAATCTGTCCCGAATTTTACCCCACTAAACAAAAGTAAATTATCAGAAAATGCCTCATGACGGCCATTTTGAATTCTTTTAATATACTCAAGGATGCCAGGAGGGCATCATCCGGATTCTGAAACTGCACAGATTGAAGACATATAATACACCAAAAACCTATCTTTCAATAAATTCCACACCGTTTCAGTAAACTTTATACATTTCCAGCCAAAATAAGCCACCATTTTGAATTTGGCCTCCTAACGGATTCAGTGGGTCAAATTCTTGTAAAACCCATCTTCAACTCGTGGTTCGAGAGACACTGTCACATATTTTACCCCACACAACAACCAGAAAAGCTCTCATGGCAGCCATCTTGAATATTTAAATTTCCCCAAGGGTGCCGGATTCTTAATCTACACATACTGAAGATATATGATCCATCAAAATTTCCACGTTAAGGCTTAAAATGGGGCTTTGCTGCCGGACTAATATTATCGTTGTAAAAGTAAAAGCCTATAAAAAAAGAGTAGAGGATATCGCACCAACCATAATACTATCAGATTCGTCGTATAAAACGTACTAGATACTATATAAAACAGTAGTGGGCGTGGCACCTTCATTGTCGACGATATCACCTTAGGTGGAAGTGGACGTTAAACCCCACGAACGAACGAACGGCACCTTCATTTGCTTATTGGGGGGAGGGGGCGCATGGTTAGCACCTGCGTGGTGTATCATAAAGCCTGTCATTGGGTCAACTGTCGTGGTTTCGAATCCCCGGTTGTATGTGACATGCTTTTAGAAATTTTCTGAAGGCAGGGGCTCTTCATGACTGGAGTCCAAACCTCACTGATCAGCACGCGTCTTGTCGGCACTGTTGACACCATGTTTAATACTGAGAGATGGAATGAAGCAGAATCAAATGGCCTGTAACAATGAATCAACAGTGAAGGAAAATATCATAAAAATCCAATTTTCACATTTTTACGGATGCCACTGCTCATTCCACTATTCCGTTGCATCCAATTTTATTTTTTATTTTGATAAAGCATGGTATGAACTTCATAACGACCGTATGAGATACTATGAAATACCTGCAAAGGGGGTGCTACAAGGATTTTTGGGAATGGTGTATTTTGCCTCTTAAAAGATATACCATTTTGACTGAGCTCTGAAACACCCATAATACATCATTTTCTAAAAATGGTGCCCATGTTAGAAAGTCGGAAAAATGGCCTTTGCAATGAGAGCACGAGAACTACCGTACATAACATATTCTATGAACAACGACATTTCAAACATTTGGTATTTTCAATGAAAATTCAATGAAAAAATGGCTATTTTCGAGTGAAAAACTACTGTTCCAGCTGTAGGCCCCGGGGTAGGTTTTGGGCTCTGGGACTTCACCACATTTATAACAATGCTTAGGTGATCCAATAACCAGAGTAAGGTTAAAAATTTCAAACTTAGCACTTTGGCGTTTTTTTTGAATTTTGCATGGTTTTCTCGCGGATTCATTCTTAAGATCTATGGGTTATAAAGGTTCATTTCAGTAGGCTTCAAATTCGACTGGGGATCATGTTGCTAAGTGGGTAAGATGCTGGCTCGGTAGCCTTGAGGTTGGGTGTTTTGTAACCAGCTTGGTCCTTAGTACAGTAGGTAGTTCATCCTACTGGTTTCTTCTTGTTATTAATTATAACAAACACTTGAATCCGCTAAATGTAGAGTTTTATGTAGGCACAGCAATAACAATTATAACAGACAATATATACAGAGTGTTATAATAACTACACAATTATGTTCAACTAAAGAAGTATAATATCAAGAGTTGGCATAACTATGAGCGTAGTCTGTAGCTGTATCTCTAACCTAACTTGTCTTTCATGGGTCCATCTTCATATTTATATTCTTGAAGATGTAACCCCTAGATACCTACATTACAATTACCCTAACAACAATTTAGACAAAGATTAAAATATTAAAAGTATACAAAGAGGATTAGAACATAGAAAATAAGCTTATAATATTAATTATATACATGTATTAAGATCTAACAATTAACACACATTATTCCATTCTGTCTCAATCTCATAAACTGGTAGTTTACTAGACAGATCCTGGTGACAGTTTGATCCCTGCATTGGGTGACAAAGTTCATCTAGATTTTCTGGCGTGGTTTCCCCTTGTTAGTTATGAAGGATGGATGGCTGTCAATTTTGGTCCGATTTTCACGAAATTCAACCTCAACCTTTATTACGATGTAACGGTGATATAATCAAACGTTTTTTTTGGATGGGATAATAATTCTGACCTCCAGAGGGACCACAAGCTAAAAAAGGTCATTTTCTGTACAATCAGGGGCCAAAATTCAGGAAGTTACAATCCAATGGGCGCAAATATCGAAACGAACCAAGATCTTTGGGTTATAAACATGCAAGTCAAGTTTCATCAAAATCGGTTCAAAATTGTGACCTCTATAGGGTCCACAACCTTGATATAACATATTTTCACACTATTCGCGTACAAACGGCGGCCATTTTGTTTGTCAATTTTGGTCCGATTTTTACGAAATTCAACACCATCTTCATTACCATGTAACGGTGATATAATCAAACGGTTTTTTAAATCGGATAATAATTTTGACCTCCAGAGGGACCACAAGCTAAAAAGGGCGATTTTTCGGACAATCAGGGGCCATAATTCGGGAAGTTACGATCCGATGGGTGCAAATATCAAAAGGAACCAAGATTTGGGGGTTATAAACATGCATGTCAAGTTTCATCACAATCGGTTCAAAATTGTGACGTGTATAGGGTCCACAAGCTAAAAACATGATATTTCGTACAATCAGGGGCCATAATCCATGAAGTTCCGATCCGAGGCATGCCAATATCGAAAGGAACCGAGATCTTATGGGGATAAACCTATATTTCAAGTTTCGTCAAAATCAGATAAGAATTGTGACCTGTAGAGAGTCCAGAAACAAATTGTGGACGGACGGACGGACAGGGGCGACGACATAATACATCCGCATGAAAATGTGGGCGTATAAAAAGTGTTTTAATTAACGAGGGTGAAAAACTGTCTGAGAGGTGGGTTAATTAACGCCAGTTGCGTTTTCTGTAGAGGTGACTTAATTAACCAACCGGTAAAAAATGAATATCAATGTTGTGTATTGTTTAATTGGCGTGTACGTATTATGGTACATAATAGGCCTACAATAGACATAATAGAAACGTAGATCATAGCGAGCACACACGCCTATCTAAAGACCCCTTTATTTTACAAAGACCTGCGTAAAACACACGGCAGAATGATTACTCACACGGTAGATCAGTTTTACTTCTCAAATTTTGATTTAACACGTACATGTCAGATAAAGCATGTTGGTCCTTAATTATACTCCTTTTGGTGCAGTTGTCACAACTAGCGAGAAAACACGCCAATTAAACAATACACAACATTGACATTCATTTTTTACGGGTCGGTTAATTAAGTCACCTCTACCGAAAACGCAACTAGCGTTAATTAACCCCCCTCTCAGACAGTTTTTCACCCTCGTTAATTAACACACCTTTTTACAATTTTAAACCGGTAATACCCAGTAATAGTCCGAAAATTAATTATCTTCCGACTCACGTAGAAAAAAACGAGGATTAAGAAGAAAACTCTGGGGTCTGTGCACAAAGTAACTCCTTAGCAGTTCTCAGTGTATATACTGTATTTTTACACTTTTCGGGTACAAGCGGCGGCCATTTTGTCCGTCAATTTTGGTCTGGTTTTCACAAAATTTGAACTCAACCTTCATACCATATAACAGTGATATAATCAAACGGTTTTTGAAATCGGACAATAATTTTGACCTCCAGAGGGATCACAAGCTAAAAAGGGCGATTTTTCGGACAATCAGAGTGCAAATATCGAAAGGAACCAAGATCTTTGGGTTATAAATATGCATGTCAAGTATTACGAGTAATAGCCCATTAAATAATTATCAGAAATGATTAGAATAGTTTTGATGGTTTGTCTCAAGGCCTTTGTCCACAAGATATTTCAAAGTGATCAAGTGCCAGAAATTATCAGATATCACTGAAAATCAAATAGGATTCTTCGTCTCATGACCCTATACACTGTGTACAAATTTAAAGTCAATCGGATATTAACTTTAGCCTTTAGAGCATTCACAGGGTTTTTCAAAGTGGTCAAGGGTCATAACTCTGGCAGTAATTATCGGATATCGCTGAAAATAAATAGGCTATTTTGTATCATGACCGTAAATAGTGTGTATAAATTCAAAGACCACGTCAAATGATTCAGAAATTTTTTACGTACGGGTACTCAATAGTTACAAAATCCATTTTACGGCAAGATCAAACTAATCTGATTAAAATTAATTCAGATATTTACGTTTTAGTATCCGACTACCAAAAACGGTTTTCAAATTTTCAATTACAACCTTAATCCGGTTGATTGGCTGGTGACGTCACAGGCACTACACATAGTATACACATCATCTATACAATATATCACTGTATATACACACAGCCAGTTGACACGTGTGTATTTGTCGGTCCAATAAACATTTGACTGCCGTAATCATTAACGAGTAATAATTTACATCTAAGCTAGATATCACTATATCAGTCAAAGCATTTTCAAAAGCCGACATTTCTCGTCTTGAGTTGTAATAGATTATATATTTGTGACAAGAATATTACCGAGTGTATTTCAAGATGCCATATTACCATTGTGTTATTGAGAGTTGTGGAAATTCCAGCAAGGGAAAGGGGAATAATGTACCGGCGTTTCATAAATTTCCCAAGGATGAAATCGTACGGAAAGAGTGGAATGCGTTTGTAAACAATTCAAATCCTGATTGGCAACCTACAGTCACAACAGTGATATGCAGTGAACATTTTACGAACGATTGCTTAATTACCGGCGTTTCATATATTTCCCAAGGATGAAATTGTACAGAAAGAGTGGAATGCGTTTGTAAACAATTCAAATCCTGATTGGCAACCTACAGTCACAACAGTGATATGCAGTGAACATTTTACGAACGATTGCATAATTACCGGCGTTTCATATATTTCCAAAGGATGAAATCGTACGGAAAGAGTGGAATGCGTTTGTAAACAATTCAAATCCTGATTGGCAACCTACAGTCACAACAGTGATATGCAGTGAACATTTTACGAACGATAGCTTAATTACCGGCGTTTCATATATTTCCCAAGGATGAAATCGTACGGAAAGAGTGGAATGCGTTTGTAAACAATTCAAATCCTGATTGGCAACCTACAGTCACAACAGTGATATGCAGTGAACATTTTACGAACGATTGCTTAATTACCTATACACACACGGTGTGTGTATTTATTAACGCCTGACTGTTTCCTTAACCCCCCTAATTAATTAAAACAATTGACTACGGAATAATTTGTTTTGTAATACATTTTAATTCAAGATCCATTTTCAAATTTGTTTATTATGTACGGCCGTTCTGTTTTCTCACGGCAGCGGTTTTAATACAATCTATCATCGTGTGCAGTCCAAACGATTCGAGATACATTTTCGTCAGTATTGTGGTTGTAATTTAGACGGGTAATTATTTTTTGTTACACCGGCCAGATCAATTTGTAATAATGAATATCAAATACACTTGATCAAATGTGGAGTTCCTGGTGCCGTTTGGTGAGTGATTAAACTGTCAATTTAATTGTAAAATACTTGTATTCTTTATAAAAAAAAAAAGTTAAATGATGTTAGACATTATAACCTTATCTTCTCACAAACGTATATCCATCGAATGATTTATATTTAGATGTTGTTTAAACACCAATCAACAAATAATACGAGACTACTTTATTACAAAAACATCGGTGAGCAAAGAAAAAGATAATTAATTATGACCCAATCACTGTTCAAATTTAGTCTGATTGATTAATGACAGGTATTAACAACACTACACTTGCGATACACATGGATAGTTAGGTGACCCTTCTCAATCTGTTAATTCTAACGTAAATTGAGATATTTTTTCGTATTTTATTTTTACGGTCTATTTCAGAGTAATAAAGTCAAATTCGCAAGCAGAAAGAAAGGTGCCGTACGTCGATAACGGATCGTCATTTACAAATCGCGTTTCTATCATGTTTGACCTTTACGATATATTTTGCGTGACCACATCTTTTAACTCCTATACTCTTTTACTTGGGGAAATTCGAACCACAATACTCTCCTGATGAAAATGTATCTCAAATAGTTGTGACTGCACACATATGAGAGTGTATGCCATCGCTGCCGTGATAGTATTAAAATCACTGCCGTGAGTAAACAGAACAACTGTACACAATGAAACAGATTCTAAATTCGAACAATAAACTTCTGACGAAAATGTATCTCGAATCGTTTAGACCGTGCACGATGGTAGAGTGTATTAAAATCGCTGCCGTGAGAAAACAGAATGTACAATATGAAACAAATTCTAAATTGGATCTTGAATTAAAATGAATTATAAAACAAATTATTCCGTAGTCAATTGTTTTATTTAATTAGGGGGATTAAGGAATCAGTCAGGCGTTAATGAATACACACGCCGGCTGTATTATAGGTAATTAAGGAATAAACATTCCGAATATGCATTCGGTCACTGTGATGTCACTGGCGTCTGAGGGGATTAAGAATATTTTCAATAATTGGAGAAGTCGTTTTTACGGGAGGTCTATTTTTACGATTTTGAATGAAGATAGCTGAATTACTTTTAGTCGGATGGATGTGAATTTGCCGTAAAGTGGATAAAATAACCATGGACTGCTCACATAGAGAAATTATCAGGGCCATTTTATGTGCACTTTAAGTCAATCGAATATTAACTTTAGATTTTTCAAAGTGATCAAGGGTCATAACTCTGGCAGTAATTATCGGATATTGTTGAAAATCAAAAGGCTTCTTTGTATCATGACTTTTAAACACTGTGCAAAAATTTAAATTCAATCGGATATTAACATTAGCCTCTAGAGCGTTCACAAGATTTTTCAAAGTGATCAAGGGTCATAACTCAGGCAGGAATTATCGGATATTGCTGAAAATCAACAGGCTTCTTTGTATCATGACCTTAAACACTGTGTATAAATCTAAAGTCAACCGGATATTAACTTTAGCCTCTATTGAGTTCACAAGATTTTTCAAAGTGATCAAGGGTCATAACTCTGGTAGTAATTATTGGATATCACCGAAAAATCGATAGGCTTCTTCGTCTCATGACCTTAAACACTGTGTATAAATTAAAAGTCAATCGGATATTAACTTTAGCCTCTAGAGCGTTCACAAGATTTTTCAAAGTGATCAAGGGTCATAACTCTGGTAGTAATTATCGTATATCGCTGAAAATCAATAGGCTTCTTTGTATCATGACTTTACACACCGTGTATAAATTCAAATTCAATCGGATATTAACTTTAGCCTCTAGAGCGTTCACAAGAAATTGTGGACGATGGACGGACGGACGGACGGGGGCGACGGCAATATACGACCACATTTCCATGTGGGCATATAAAAGGGTGATTTTTTGTAAAAACAGGGTCCATAATTCAGAAAGTTACGAATCAATGGGCGCAAATATTGAAAGGAACCAAGATCTTTCGGTTATAAACATGCATGTCAAGTTTCATCAAAATCGCTTCAAAATTGTGACCTCTATTAGGTCCACAACCTTGATTTAACATATTTTCACACTAATCGTGTACAAACGGCGGCCATTTTGTCTGTCAATTTTGGTCTGATTTTCACGAAATTTGAACTCAATCTTCATTAACATGTAACCGTGATATAATCAAACAGGTTTTTTAAATTGGATAATAATTTTGACCTCCAGAGGGACCACAAGCTAAAAAGGGCGATTTTTCGGACAATCAGGGGCCATAATTCAGAAAGTTACGATCCGATGGGTGCAAATATCGACAGGAACCAAGATCTTTGGGTTATAAACATACATGTCAAGTTTCATCAAAATCGGTTCAAAATTGTGACCTCTATAGGGTTCACAAGCTAAAAACATGATTTTTCGTACAATCAGGGGCCATAATTCAGGAAGTTACGATCCGATGGGTGCAAATATCGAAAGGAACCGAGATCTTATGGGGATAAACCTATAAAGGAACCAAGATCTTTGAGTTATAAACCTATATTTTAAGTTTCGTCACAATCAAATAAGAATTGTGACCTGTAAAGAGTCCACAAACAAATTGTGGAGGGATGGACGTCCGGACGGACAGTTGCGACGACAATATACGTCCACGTGAAAATGTGGGCGTATAAAAAGATATTGACTATAGTTTATAACACCATTGTTCTAGGATTAACTCTGGATTAGCGTCAAAATTTGACATCAAGCCTACCGGCAAAGTGGTAACACCCCTATTGCATTCAACACCTTTCTAGATCAGGAAGGTCTCTGTCTCGGCCAGTTGGTTAGATTACATTTATCAGAATATATAAATATGATGGAAAATATGCTCACATCATTGCTCCTTGAAACTTGGTTCAAGATGCCTTGAATGACATTCACTGATAAAAATATTACACAAAGAACAATCTGGTCCCAATCTGCCAAGAATGTGAAGCATCTTCTCCATGATTTAGCTCATTGGTATTGAAAAAATCATACTATTTATTATCATTTTTGTCTTATTATCAAATATATGCAACTATATGCAAACATATTTTAAATACTCTCGTCATTCAAATAATGGTACGAATCAGCCTTATCGTGGGTCTGAATCATCCAAAACTCCGGTCCCAAATCAGCCAAGAATCTGGTCCCAATCAGCCGATTACCCTGAATTGCAGCCCCATCACATCACTGTTTTGTATTCGTCTGATTCGGGAGTCACGTAGGCCTACCTAAAGTACAAGCATACACACAGGCAATACAAGGAGTCGGCTATAATTATTTACAATTATTTGATATGGTCCATTCCTCTCAAACTTTAAAATCCTGTTGTCGACATTCTCTTATAATCTATATTTTAAGTCTTAATTCTAATTTGTAGTAAAAAATAAATGTAATACGAATTGAATTGCAGCCCCGTCTCAAACCGAATAGGTATCACAGTCATTGAAAACATTATATGATAATCGAGATTATGTAGGCTGAGTTAACGCCTGTCAATCAAACGATCGGCCATACTTGGGAATCGGTGAAGATGGAGTTAACTCCTATTTCTAGTCAAAAATTACAGTGGTAATAGCTACGTTCATAATAAAGTAATTTGACTGAAATTTTCAATATATTCTTATTTCATCATCCATTTTTGAACTGTTATAGCAAGAATGGCTAACTCTTTATAAAAAATCTCCCATAATGTATCTTTAAACTTAGTCATAAATACCACGTTAGAATACATGTAAAATAACATTTATAAAGTGACAATTTAAACTTACCTCAAGACTTGCTTGAAAGGCACTAGTCATGATATTATCATGTGGTCCAGCTTTCGATAGATGTGTCAGATGTATATAGAATATCGATATATATAAAACTACAGGTAATACTATCAACATCACTGTACGGCTTATCACATGTTTTATTAAACAGATCTAGAAAAAACAACATAATAATATTTGGATAATTACAATAATCTATATAATTTATAATGTATAGGAGTTAAAACTCTTCCATTTAGGTCAAAATAAAATATTGAATGTGGTTGACATGGATTTGTTATTTCGATTATTGATGTGACAAGCTCAATATGATTAAATTTTAAATTCAAAAGATTAAATGGAAATCAGCTTGTTTACCACTTAAATTTTTAGCTTACTGCTGTTGACAGTAAAACACAAAATCTGTTATCAATATGGCCTTATAGAACTGATTCTATATTCAAAACTTGACAGTTTAGTCAAAGATAGGTTGCCAGGCAATGAAACATACGCCCATAGCAGCTAAATCGTCCGGGGATTCAACAAGAGTTATCACATATTCTTACTTTTTTCGGTAATGAAACATTAGAATTTGTTTGGTTTTTATAAAGTTCTACCCCATACTAACGCTTAGTATATGAAACATTTACCAGCGGCTGACAGGATATGAACACATTTTCGAGAGATGGATAGAGAACAAGCTAAACAGAAATGCATTTTTCCTACAATCAAGGGCCATAATTCATGAAGTTACAATTCGATATGCGTAAATATCAAAGGAACCAAGATCTTTGGGTTATAAACATACATTTCAAGTGTCATCAAAATCAGAGTAAAATTGTGGTCTCTACAGCGTCTACAACCTTGATATACCATATTTTTATGGCGGCCATTTTGTGAGGCAATTATGGTCCGATTTTCACGAAATTCGAACTCAAACATTATTATGGTGTAAAATTGATATAATCAAACGTTTTTTTCAAACCCAGACGGACAACAAGCTAAAAAGATAGGTTGCCTGGCAACGAAACATACGCCAACAGCAGCTAAATCATCCGGGCAGTCAACAAGGGTTGTCGCCAGGGTTCTTAATCCATTTTGAAATGAACCGGCCAAGGGTAAGCCTAACGGATAGTCGTATTTTCAACAACAGACATGTTGGTTTATGCATACTTTATTCACGTTAATAATTGCATAACGTATTCCGAATAATAATAGCTTAAACTTCGAATAAACAAAACGTTTGTTGTAATTGCATACTTGTATTCATACATCTATAATAATATCGAAATTTATAGTCAAATTTCAGCAACTTGCATAATGCATATTCCTACTTTCGCTTTTATCCAACCAAACGGAAGTTATAATTTAGTAAAAAGAAAAACTACCAGTAAATATAAATATGTTTTTTTTTACAATTGTATTATTGTGATCACTTGTCAATATATAAAAATAAAAAGAATGTAAGCACATATCAATAATAATAAATTAGCACAAATTAGTTTCTGTGTATAGTCGGAACTCGGAAATATGCCGACGTGCGAAAAGTCACGTGGCCTATTACCATGATAGGCTATTACTTGACATAATAATTATATACAGGTCAGTAGGTTATTACCAGATTTACTCAACGCTAACATAATAATAATAATTATACTATACGAGATCAGTAGGTTATTACGTGACTTAAAAAAGGAGACTAAATTAAGAACTTACGACTACGAGACAAAACATTTTCTGTGAAATTTTGTCAAACGAAAGCCATTTGAAAGTAGTTAACCATTCGGTATTAAAATATCTCCCGGACTTCGATTTTGGTTGACCTATATTGGACGTGGGAGTTTCTCCGATTTTTGGAACTTCCAATGACGACGTGCGTGCTTGAAGTTCAAGGTCAATGCAGCCATCACTATTGCTAAAACTCGCTTACGTTTTCTATTGTCATTCTGTGAGGTTTTCAAGTACTTCAACATTGTGTCAGATAGAAATGAATGAACCAACATTGGATTATATACATTCTTTTACTTGATTGACTCAATTAATTAAGTTGTTTATTTAGGAAATGAGCCGATACGGATTGAAGCTGAAGGTATTCATATTGTATTGACTGATTCTTTGATGGGTTTCTTAATCGACGCGTAATAATTAACTCTTTGTTATCGGCCGAAAGTTGATTGATTAATGATACCATAGTGGCCGGTTCATTGTTTTACAAACCGGCTAGATTAAAGATCAATTGGCTAAAGCCGACAAAAAACAGCCGATTAAGATCCGTGGTTGTCGCATATTTTTACTTTTTTCGGTAATGAAACATTTGTAATACACTAAAAACTGATTAAGAGTAACAACTCATAATGTAATTATCAGAAACTCATTCGAATTTGATTGCTTTTTATGAAGTTTTACCCCACGCTAACAATTAGTATTTACATGAAACATTTTTAAATTAAAATATCTTGGATTTAGCTGTTCAGTTATCAAAATTCATTGAAAATCAAAATACTTGTTCGTTTCAACACCTTAAACTCTGTGTATCAATCTGAAGTCAATCGGATGAAAATCAATAGGCTTCTTTGTCTCATGACCTTAACACTTTGCATAAATTTAAAGTCAATCGGATATTAACTTTGGCCTCTCTAGAGCATTCACAAGATTTTTTGAAGTGATCAAGGACCATAACTCTGGCAGTAATTATCGGAAATCGCTGAAAATCAATAGGCTTCTTCGTTTCATGACCTTAGACACTGTGTATAAATTTAAAGTCAATCGGATATTAACTTTGGCCTCTAGATGGACGGACGGACAGACGGGGATGACGACAATATACGACCACATTTCAACGTGGGTGTATAAACAGCGATTTTTTTAGACCATCGGGAGCCATAATGGGGCAGAACTTTATAAAAACCAAACAAATTCTAATGTTTCATTACCGAAAAAATTAAGAATATGTGACAACTCTTGTTGACTGCCCGGACAATTTAGCTGCTGTGGGCATATGTTTCATTGTCTGGCAACCTATCTTTGACTAAACTGTCGAGTTTTGAATATAAAATCAGTTCCTGAATTATGGCCCCATATGGAAAGGAACCAAGATCTTTGGGTTATAAACATACATGTCAAGTTTCATCAAAACCGGCTCAAAATTGTGACCTCTATAGGGTCCACAATCAGGTGCCATAAACCATGAAGTTTTGATCAGATATGTGACAATATTGAAAGTAGCTGAGATCCTATATTTTAAGTTTCGTCAAAATCGGATAAGAATTCTGACCTGAAATGTTATCTAAATTATCAATTAGGCATTAACTTCAGACCATAATAAACTCTCGATGTCTAGACTAGTCTTCAATGTTGGCTGGATTAGATTCTTATATGCTGCTTAACGGACATTGATAATTAAACTAGAAATGTAAATAATCGAGACTATGTGAAAATTTCACACGCTTCGTTTGTGTGCTATAAGGGAAATTTTGCCCGGGCAGCGGCGCTACGGCCTACTCTTATATCAAATTCCAACCGCTATGGGATCTTTTACGTGCACTCCAATGTGTACGCGGGACCTTGGTTTTTCATCCCATCCGAACGATTAGGAAGCTGTCCTTGTCAGGCCCTCCTTCTGCATCACTGACAAAGGGAAATCACGCCGGAAAATCAAGATGAACTTTCTCAGCCAATGCAGGGATCGAACACCCCACCTCCAGGCTAGCGAACCAGCGCCTTATCCACTTAGCCACTGTGACTTTGAAACGGATAATATAAGTTTGGCCCCTAAAGCATCACAAGGGAGATAGCTTTGGCAGTAATAATGGGAAATCGTTGAAAATCGATAGGCTACTCTGATTCATGACCTTTAACACTGTGTATCAATTTTAAGTCAATTGGATATCAACTTTGGCCTCTAGAGCGTCCACAAGATTTTTTTAAATGATGAAGGGCCATAACTCTGGCAGTAATTATCGGAAATCTCTGAAAATCAATAGCATTCTACGTCTCATGACCCTAAACACGGTGTATAAATTTAAAGTCAATTGGCCTCTAGACCACCCACAAGGTTTTTCAAAGTGATCAAGGGCCATTTCTCTGGCAGTATTTCTAGGAAATCACCAAAAGTCATTGGGCTTCTTTGTTTTATGACCTAAAACACTGTGTATAAATTTAAAATCAATCAGATAATAACTTTTGCCTCTACAGCGTCCACAAGAATTTTTGAAGTAATCAAGGGCCATAACTCTGGCAGTAATTATCGGAAATTGCTGAAACATAGGCATCTTCGTCTCATGACCTTAAACACTGTGCATAAATTTAACGTTGATCGGATATTAACTTTTGCCTCTAGAGCATCCACAAGATTATTTGAAGTGATCAATTTCTGAGGGCCATAACTCTGGCAATAATTATCGGAAATTGCTGAAAATGAATAGGATTCTTGGTTTCATGACCTTAAACACTGTGTATAAATTTAAGGTCAACCGGGTAATAACTTTAGCCTCTAGAGCGTTCACAAGATTTTTCAAAATGATCAAGGGTCATAAATCTGGCCGAATTATCTGAAATCGCTGAAAATCAATAGGATTCTTTGTTTCATGACCTTAAACACTGTGTTGAATTTAAGGTCAATCGGATATTAACTTTAGCCTTTAGAGCGTTCACAAGATTTTTTCAAAGTGATCAAGGGTCATAACTCTGGCAGCAATTATCTGAAATCGCTGAAAATCAATAGGATTCTTAGTTTCATGAACTTAAACACTGTGTTTAAATTTAAGGTCAATCGGATATTAACTTTAGCCTCTAGAGAGAGTTCACAAGATTTTTCAAAGTGATCAAGGGTCATAACTCTGGCAGTAATTATCGGAAATCGCTGAAAATCAATAGGCTTCTTTGTCTCATGAACTTAAACAATGTGTATAAATTTTAAGTCAATCGGATATCAACTTTAGCCTCTAGTGCGTTCACAAGAAATTGTGGACGGCGGACCGACAGACGGATGGACGGGGGCGACGGCAATATACGTCCACATTTCCATGTGGGCGTATAAAAATGAAACTAAGATTAGTAAATAAACCACCTTCTGCTGCAATCCTCTAAATGTAAATTCAATCGTGTAGAACTCATACCACTGAATCATCAACATAACTTGTCAAATCAACCCAAGATTGAAATATTGAAAGACAAATAAAAGTTATCCTGAAGAAGCGGTGTTAGACAGATGGACAAATCCACTTTAATACTCCGTTGATTTCTGTGAAAGGTTGGGAACAATAAAGCAATCATGTCAAATTTGTCTTCTACTTCTTAAGAGTTCTTCGGCGCTATTGCACTTTCGCACCTCTACCAGTTCCCGTGGTCGTAGCGACTTGAAATTTTCAGGGGATGTTCAGGAAGACTAGTGATCACCCTACACCAAATTTCAACCGAATCGAACAATAACTTGTCATTTTACCGACCTTTTACGTTCAGCTTCACAGATAGTCTTATCCGGTCGACGCCATTTTCTTTGTTTAACATTTTAGGTTTAGGTCTAAGGGAAGTAACTCCTGTTTAACATATTAGGGATAAGACAGGTAATTCTCTACAGTTTTACTTTAGCGGAAAATCGATATTTCTTGGCCTATAACATTTTTTCAGTAACATTCCTACGATCTTAATGCTTTTTAAACACAAAGGCTCCGGCATGTCACTGTCATCTAATAAAAATATCGTGGCCTGTTCGAATTTCTTCCCGTCTGTTTGGGTCACATGCACCTTTCACATTGACCACACCCATTGACTTCCTTTCCGACATGGACCCTCAGCGTTTGATCGTTTTCTGATCAAGCAGTGTGCGACAGGGCTGAGGTCAAGGTCGGTGGTTCAAGCCAAGATTGTGGCCTTTGAAAAAGGTTACTAGGAATAAGTCGTAAGTCAAGGTCAAATGTCCAAAAACTGACTTTGAAAAGTTTCAGTTCAGTTTACTGTAACATGACCTTTACCCACGGCTTTGACCTAATTACCTTTTTTGAAGGTCATCGTCTCTGCTTTCACCTCAAACAATGAACTTGATAATACAGCGAGAAATAGGGTCATGGCAAGCATAAACGGAAAGGCCCCGAGATAAACAGAAAGTTTGGACTCAAGGTCAAAGTCAAGGTTCGTTAGCCTTGACTAGTGCAAGTAACCACGACCGTCTACATTGGCCACGCCCATTGACTTCCTTTTCGTCACGGACACTCTGCGTTTGACCATTTTCTGATTGAGCAGTGTGTGAGAGGACCAAGGTCAAGGTCGGTGGTTCAAGCTAAGATTGTGGCCTTTGAAAATGGTTGCTGGATGAAGGTCGTGAGTCAAGTTCAAATGTCCAAAAACTGAGTTTGAAAAGTCTGAATTCAGTTTTCTGTAACATGACCATGACCCAGTTACCTTTTTTGAAGGACGTTGTCTCTGCTTTCACCTCGAACATTGACTTTGATAATACAGCGAAAAATAGGGTCATGGCAAGCATAAACGCAAAGGCCCCGAGAACGATGGGGAGTTTGGACTCGAGGTCAAAGTCAAGGTCACGGATGGTTAGCCTTGACTAGTGCAGGTCACCACGACCGTCTACATTGACCACGCCCATTGACTTCCTTTTCGCCACGGACCCTCTGCATTTGACAGTTTTCTGACCAAGCAGTTTGTGACAGGACCAAGGTCAAGGTCGGTGATCCAAGTCCAGATTGTGGCCTTTGAAAATGGTTACTGGATGAAGGTCGTAAGTCAAGGTCAAGTGTTCAAAAACTGAGTTTGAAAAGTCTGAGTTCAGTTTTCTGTAACATGACCTTGACCCACGGCTTTGACCCAGTTACCTTTTTTGAAGGACGTTGTCTCTGCTTTCACCTCGAACAATGACTTTGATAATACAGCGAGAAATAGGGTCATGGCAAGCATAAACGCAAAGGCCCCGAGAACTATAGGAAGTTTGGACTCAAGGTCAAAGTCAAGGTCACGGCTGGTTAGCCTTGACTAGTGCAGGTCACCACGACCGTCTACATTGACCACGCCCATTGACTTCCTTTTCGTCACCGACCCTCGGCATTTGACAGTTTTCTGACCAAGCAGTGTGTGACAGGACCAAGGTCAAGGTCGGTGGTCCAAGTCCAGATTGCGAACTTCAAAATATAGTATTGGGTGAAGGTCGTGCCCCAAGGTCAAGTGTCCAAAAACTGACTTTGAAAAGTTTAAGTTCAGTTTTCTGTAGCATGACCTTGACCCACGACTTTGACCCTGTTACCTTTATTGAAGGACATCTTCTCTTCTTTCACCTTGAATATTTAATTTGATAATACAGCAAGAAGTATGGGGACAGCAAGAAGTATGGGGACAGCAAGCATAAACGCAAAGGCCCCGAGCTCAATGGAAAATTTAAAGTCAGGGTCAGCATCAAGGTCACAACATTATTCACACGTAAACGACAATCCAAATGGTCAACGCCAAATAGTCATTTACAGAAAATGGTGGCTTAGCACAAAAATTAAAATATACCAAAATTATTATTATTATTATGAACTGCATCGTTAGGCGTGTAGTGCAGAGTGTCAGGTCCGTCTGAGTGTCTTGTTATTCGAGTCTAAATAGTCAACAAAGAAAATGGCGTCGAACGGATAAGATTATCTGTGAGTTTGAACGTAAAAGGTCGGTAAAATGAAAAGTTATTGATCGATTCGGTTGAAATTTGGCGTGAGGTCATCGCTAGTCCCCCTTAACATCCCCTGAAAATTTCAAGTTTCTAGGACCACGGGAACTGGTAGAGGTGCGAAAGTGCAATAGCGCCAGTTCTTCTAACATATATCATGAAAAAACTAAATCTGACTTAATCTATGGAAATTTATCAAATGATTACTTACATCAGATCTTGATGAATCAGCTAACATCTTCCAATAATCTCTTGTATGAAAAAATAATACTAAGATTGCCACAAAGAAACCAACATATTTTATACTGGAAGAAGAAACATCATAAAATATCATTGTAAAATTGAATGCAAGTACACAGATCTTTGTCATTATTCATATTTTATAATCTGTTATGGAATTTTATGATTTCTACGGTGTTTTTATCAATTTTTATGATATTCTTATGTTTTCTTTTCACATTTCATGACTTTTTATGTTTTTCTCATCATCAAATATTATGACCCTTTTCTATATAACTGCACTATGGTGGCCTATCGTTATAATTCAGGGTTTAAAAAAATTTCTTTAAAAACCCAAATGAAAAGAAACTGAAATGAAAAGCAAAGTCAAGATTTAAAATCAAAAGTAAAATAAAAGCAAAGGTAAAATCAAAAGTCAAAATTAAAATAAAAGTAAAAGCAAAAATTAAATCAAAAGCAAAAGTTAAATTTAAATCAAAAGCAAAAGTTAAATTTAAATCAAAAGCAAAAGTTAAATCAAAAGTAAAATTAAATCCGAAGCAAAAGTCAAATCAAAATTAAAGATAGGTTGCCAGGCAAAGAAACATACGCCCACAGCAGCTAAATCGTCCCGGTCAGTCAACACGTGTTGTCACATATTTTTACTTTTTTTGGTAAGGAAACATTTGTAATGCAATAAAATCTGACTAAGATTAACAACTCATTATGTAATTTGAAGTCAATCGGATATTAACTTTGGCCTCTAGACCATCCACAAGATTTTTTGAAGTGATCAAGGGCCATAACTCTGGAAGTAATAATAGGCTTCTTTTTCTCATGACCTTAAACACTGTGTGTAAATTCAAAGTCAATTGGATATTAACTTTGACCTTTAGAGTGCCCACAAGATTTTTGGAAGTGATCAAGGGCCATAACTCTGGTAGTTGTTATCGGAAATCGCTGAAAAACAATAGGATTCTTCGTCTCATGCCCTTAAACACTGTGTATAAATTTAAAGTCAATCAAATATTAACTTTAGCCTCTAGAGCATCCACAAGATTTTTTGAAGTGATCAAGGGCCATAACTCTGGCACTAATTATGAGAAATTGCTGAAAATCAATAGGCGTCTTCTTATGACCTTAAACACTGTGTATAAATTTAAATTCAATCAGATATTAACTTTGGCCACAAGATTTTATGAAGTGATCAAGGGCCATAACTCTGGTACTAATCATAGGAAATCGCTGAAAATCATTCTTCGTCTTATGACCTTTAAACACTGTGTATAAATTAAAAGTCAATCAGGTATTAACTGTGGCCTTTATAGCGTCCACAAGATTTTTTGAAGTGATCAAGGGCCATAACTTTGGTAGTTGTTATTGGAAATCGCTGAAAAACAATAGGCTTCTTCGTTTCATGCCTTAAACACTGTGTATAAATTTAAAGTCAATCGAATATTAACTTCAGCCTCTAGAGCCAGACTAGAGCGTCCACAAGCAATTGCAAAAATAAAAGTAAAGCAAAAATGCAAATTAAAATCAAAACGTAAATGAAAACTAAAATCATTTTTGAAAGTAATTTGAAATGAAAAACAAAAGTAAAAGTGAAAAGCAGAATAAAAATATTTGTCGGCCTATCGCTCTATCATTCAACTTTTTTTTTTCACGCTAAAGTAAAATAAAATAAATTTGGTCGGCCTACGGCTATCATTCAACGTCCATGACGCCAATCAGTAACCGTCGGGTATTTCCGTAGCTTCGACTCGACGGTTGGTTCTCCCACAGTACAAATAATACTGAATCAGAACAATATTTAATTCTGGATTACGAAAAGTATAAAGATTTGAGCAAACAATATATGTATCCAAACATTACTTATCAAACCTTTTATTTTAATTCATAAACCTATAACGGTAAATCTCTTTGATCTTTGGGGTAAATTCTATGCTCGGAATAACTTGCGATCTTAAAGTCGGGAGCGACTTTTAATGTACATAGGGGAATTTGGGGTTATTCTTCTGAGGTTTTTCTTTTAACCCGTACCGGGTTATTCTTTAACTGCAGGTTTTTATTTCCCCATAAGAAAACATAACATGGAATAGGGTTTTTCTTGTGGGAATTCTGGGATATACTCATGATCAATATAGCGGGTAATATTTGAGTTTTTAACAATCTGTTGACGACGTGCTTGCCAAAATAACACTTCCGTGTATGACATTAAAGGTACCCTACTTTCAATTAGAAATTAAATGGGGGTATAACGTCTTACTAGCGCCGCTGTTCTGTCCTACTGTGTGGGGTAGATGGGGTTTAACGCCCAATCGACACAAACCAGGTCATTTCGGGACTAACACGTCGTTCAATTTTATTTCAATAATTTCCTTGCGCGTAGGGTCTTAGGACGTTGGAGGAATCCGGAGAAAACCCACGAGGTTTGACAGGCGATCCCAAATCCTGTCACGTACATCTGGGGAATCGAAACAATTCAGTTGCAACAAGGGGAAATAAACAACACAAATTATATGCTTTATTTCATATTTATATTGAAGGTTATAATATTTCTTGCATTTTTGACTTCCATGGGTTGGTCAAGTTTCACCTGAAGTCGGTCGTCGAGTGAGGCGTTCTGCGGCGAGTCGTCGAATATGCATCTTTGTGGTTGGTCGTTTATTTAGGCCGACAAGTCGACTATTTTGGCCGAAAACGGTTGGTCGGCTAGTTTCTTTACTTCCCCATACAAATAATTAGAAACATCGGATCTGTATATTTGACGTTCATTTGTAAATACGAATAGCTTCACTTTTATGACATATTAAAAATAGACAAAAAAATGTACATGTATATTATACGAGTATTTGAATATACTATTACATATACTTTCAAAATAAGAATAAAGCTATTAACAGGGGGCGGGGGCGCTGTGACGAGTACGATTTCGATACTACGATCTCCTGAATTCGAGCCCGGGTCCTCCAGCACGATAGGCAGAGAGAGAGAGAGAGAGAGAGAAATGGGGTTTAACGTCCACTCGACACAACTAGGTCATTTCGGGACTAACATGGTTTTTAATTTTATTTCAAAAATTCGCTTGCGTAGGGGTCTTTAGCCGTGGGAGGAAACCAGAGGAAACCCACGAGGTTGAAAAGGCGCCCCTATCTCCATGCCACATACACTCACAGCAGGGCTCGAAACCACAGCCGCAAGCCAGTGGTGACCGGCAAGCTAGACTTCGAAGCGTGGCGCTCTAGACCACTAGGCCATCCCAACCCCCAGCACGATAGGCAACAATCTAACTTATGATTGAAGTCACCACAGCCCCTGAGTAAACCCGACTGGATTATCTTTCATATGATATGATACAGGTTGTGCTCACATACATGTAAATTAATGTTTGTATTACTAGTCAATATTTTATATCCATGTATATAGATAAATTAAAAATAATTTACCTGTTTGTTCACATATCTGCTGTTTGTCTACTCCTACTTGTCAACTTGGTAAAGTCTCGTGAACAGTGTCCACGCCAGCCAAACTAATGAGAAGGTCGACCGTGATTTGCACATGCAACTTTGAACCAATCAAAAACTTGTTTCTTGATCTATATTCAACATCAGTCACTGCAGACGATATGACACAGGGAATATTCTATTTAGATTTATTATTGGTGTTATTATTGCCTTTCTACGCTTAATAAAATGTTTATTACATTTTATAAACAAAACAAAAAATATATTTATACCGCCAACATATTTATACCAATAAAATATTGGTGTTGTGAAGTATAACCGAACATATGTATTTTAATTTTCCACATTATACTCGTATTTTACTTATATTTTCACTTTACATGTAAACATAAACGGTTTATAAGCAAGATAAAGCCCTCGACTTCGGTTATGCTGGGGCAGAAAGACTTCAGAAAAAAACCCTCAAAAGAAAAACCTCGGCCTATCGGCCTCGGTTTTTCTTTTTCTAAGTTTGTTTTCTTCAGTCTTTCTTTCCCCAGCATAACCTCAGTCTCGTGCTTTATCCTACACATAATAATCTCTTTAATCCATCAAGCATCATAGCCACGAGTGTTGCAGAATTTGTGATCTATATGTCTACCTAATGTTACATTACCCATATCTATACTCTTTAAAAAAGAAATACACAACTCAATTTCCATCTTTTTTTTTTATTGCAACAAAGTTGTTGTTTCGATAAATCTTACTTGTATTAATGTCATTAGGTAAGGATAAAAGAAATTCATTATTGGTTTTATAAGTGTCACTAATGGTGACTGGTCATCCTTTTTGTCGAAATTTGTTATCGTTTGAATTTAACAACTTCGCGAGCTTTTTGCATGGAACCTAAATCTAATGACTTTTAGGGCAGCCATATACAATATGTAAAGATGAACAAGTTATACATGGACATCAATTTAAAGACAGAAAATACAAACCATATATATACATATATAGAAAATAAAAAGATGGGCTGCCAGGCAACGAAACATACGCCCACAGTTGCTAAATCTTCCAGGCAGTCAACAAGCATTGTTGCATAAATTTACTTTTTTTGGTAATGAAACATTTGTTATACACTAAAATCTGATTAAGAGTAACAACTCATTTTTATGTAATTATCAGAAAATCGTTAGAATTGGTTTGCTTTTTATAAAGTTTTGACCCACGCTAACAATTAGTATACGAAACATTTAAAATCATGGATTTAGCTGTTCAGTTATCAAAATTCATTGAAAATCAAACTACCTGTTCATTTCAACACATTAAACTCTGTGTATCAATCTGAAGTCAATCGGATGATAAGTTTGGCCTCTATAGAATCACAAAAATTTTTTGAAGTGATCAAGGGAGATAACTGTGGCAGTAATTATTTGAAATTGTTGAAAATCAATAGGCTTTTTCGTCTCATGACTGTAAACACTGTGTATAAATTTAAAGTCAATCGGATATTAACTTTGGTCTCTAGAACAACCACAAGATTTTTTGAAGTGATCAAGGACCATAACTCTAGCAGTAATTATCAGAAATAGTTGAAAATCAAAAGGATTCTTCGTCTCATGACCTTGAATACCGTGTATAAATTTAAAGTCAATCGGATATTAACTTTGGCCTCTAGAACGTCCACAATTTTTTGATCAAGGGCCATAACTCTGGCATCAATTATCGGAAATTGCTGAAAATCAATAGGCTACTTCATCTTATGACCTTAAACACTGTGTATAAATTCAAAGTCAATCAATATTAACTTTGGCCTCTAAAGTGTCCACAAGATTTTTTGAAGCAGTCAAGGGCTATCACTCTGGCACTCATTATCGGAAATTGCTGAAAATCAATAGGCTTCTTTGTCTCATAACCTTAAAGACTGTGTATAAATTTAAAGTCAATTGGATATTAACTTTGGCCACAAGATTTTATGAAGTGATCAAGGGCCATAACTCCGGTACTAATTATCGGAAATCGTTGAAAATCAATAGGATTCTTTGTCTTGTAACCTTAAACACTGTGTATAAATTCAAAGTCAATCTGATATTAATTTTGGCCTCTAGAGCAGCCATAAGATTATTTTAAGTGATCAAGGGCCATAACTCTGGCAGTTATTATCGAAAATTGCCGAAAAACAATAGGCGTCTTCGTCTCAAGCCCTTAAACACTGTGTATAAATTTAATGTCAATCGGATATTAACTTTAGCCTCTAGAGCGTCCACAAGCAATTGTGGATGCCGGACGGACGGATCGACGACAATATACGACCACATTTCAATGTGGGCGTTTAAAAAGGACCCCCCCCCCCCAACATGCGCGCATAAAATAGATACGGGTAGGTATAATATTAGGCAGAGATATAAATCACAAATTCTGCAACACTCGGGGCTATGATGCTAGATGCTTTAAAGTTTTCGCATTCCGTAAGGAAATACTGTTCTGATTCAGTATTATTTGTACCGTGGAAGAACTATCCGTCAAGTCGAAGGGATCGGAAAGAGCCGACGGTTACCTAATTGGGGTCAAGGACGTTGAATGATAGGGATAGGCCGACCAATTTTTTTTTTTTTCATTTTACTTTTGCGTGAAAAAAATAGGTTGCCAGGCAATGAAACATACGCCCACACAGCAGCCAAATCGTCCAGGCAGCCAACAAGAGTTGTCGCATATTAAGGAATTATCAGAAAATCATTAGAATTTGTTTGGTTTTTATAATCTGTTTTTTTTTAAATCAGATAATAATTGTGACCTCCAGAGGCACCACAAGCTAAAAAGGGTGATTTTTCGTACAATCAGGGGCCATAATTCAGGAAGTAATGACCCGATGGGCGCAAATATCGAAAGGAACCAAGATCTTTGGGTTATAAACATACAGGAACCAAGATCTTTGGGTTATAAACATACATGTCAAGTTTCATCAAAATCGATTCAAAATTGTCACCTCTACATAGGGTCCACAACCTTGATATAACATATTTTCACACTATTCGTGTACAAATGGCGGCCATTTTGTCCGTCAATTCTAGTCCGATTTTCACGTAATTCAAATTCTCTCTTCATTACCATGTAACGGTGATATAGTCAAACGTTTTTTTTGAAATCGGATAATAATTTTGACCTCCAGAGGGACCACAAGCTAAAAAGAGCAATTTTTCAGAAAATCAGGGGTCATAATTAAGGAAGTTACGATCCGATGAGCGCAAATATCGAAAGGAACCAAGATCTTTGGGTTATAAACATACATGTCAAGTTTCATCAAAATCGATTCAAAATTGTGACCTCTATAGGGTCCACAACCTTGATATAACATATTTTCACATTATTCGCGTACAAACGGCGGCCATTTTGTTTGTCAATTTTGGTCCGATTTTAACGAAATTCGAATTCAACCTTTATTACCATGTAACAGTGATATAATCAAACGGTTTTTTAAATCGGATAATAATTTTGACCTCCAGCGGGAAGACAAGCTAAAAAGGGCGATATTTCGTACAAACAGGGGGCATAATTCAGGAAGTTACGATCCGATGGGCGCAAATATCGAAAGGAACCAAGATTTTGGGGTTATAAACATGCATGTCAAGTTTCATCACAATCGGTTCAAAATTGTGACCTCTATAGGGTCCACAAGCTAAAAACATGATATTTCGTACAATCAGGGGCCATAATCCATGAATTTCCGATCCGATACATGCCAATATCGAAAGGAACCGAGATCTTATGGGGATAAACCTATATTTCAAGTTTCGTCAAAATCGGATAAGAATTGTGACCTGTAGAGAGTCCACAAACAAATTGTGGACGGACGGACGTCCGGACGGACAGGGGCGACGACAATATACGTCCACATAAAAATGTGGGCGTATAAAAAGGCGATTTTGCGTATAATCAGGGGCCATAATTCAGGAAGTTACGATCCGATATGTGCAAATATCGAAAGGAACAAAGATCTTTGGGTTATAACCACGAATTTCAAGTTTCATCAAAATCGAATTAAAATTGTGACCTCCACAGGGTCCACAACCTTGATATACCATTTTTTAACAGTATTCGCGTACAAACGGCGGCCATTTTGTATGGCAATTTTGGTCCGATTTTCCCGAAATTCAAACTCAACCTTCCTAAGGGTGTAACGGTGATATAATCAAACGTTTTTTTTAAATCAAATAATAATTGTGACCTCCAGAGGGACCACAAGCTAAAAAGGGTGATTTTTCGGACAATAATGGGCCATAATTCAGGAAATTACATTCCGATAGCCGCAAATATCGAAAGGAACCAAGATCTTTGGGTTACAAACATGCATGTCAAGTTTCATCAAAATCAGTTCAAAATTGTGACCTCTATAGGGTCCACAAGCTAAAAAACATGATTTTTTGTACAATCAGGGGCCATAATCCATGTAGTTTTGATCTGATACATGCCAATATCGAAAGCAGCCGAGATCTTTTGGGGATAAACCTATATTTCAAGTTTCGTCAAAATCGGATAAGAATTGTGACCTGTAGAGAGTCCACAAATAAATTGTGGATGGACGGACGGACGGACGTCCGGACGGACAGGGGTGACGACATAATACATCCACATGAAAATGTGGGCGTATAAAAACGTGATTTTTCGTACAATCAGGGGCCATAACCCATGAAGTTACAGTCCGATGCATGGCAATATCGAAAGGAATCGAGATCTTAGGGTGATAAACCTATATTTTAAGTTTCATTGAAATCAGATAAAAATTGTGACCTGTAGACTGTTCACAAACAATTGTGGACGGACGGACAGACGAACAGGGGCGACGACAACATACGTCCACATGAAAATGTGGGCGTATAAAAAGTGGAATGATAGCGATAGGCCGACAAATATTTTTCTTTTTTTTATCTTGCTTTTCACTTTAACTCTTGTTATACGCCCACATTTTCATGTGGACGTATTATGTCGTCGCCCCTGTCCGTCCGGACGTCCGTCCGTCCGTCCACAATTTGTTTATGGACCCTATACAGGTAACAATTCCTATCCGATTTTGACGAAACTTGAAATATAGGTTTATCCCCATAAGATCTCGGTTCCTTTCGATATTGGCATGTATCGGATCGGAACTTCATGGATTATGGCCCCTGATTGTGCGAAATATCATTTTTTTAGCTTGTGGACCCTAAAGAGGTCACAATTTTGAACCGATTGTGATGAAACTTGACATGCATGTCTATAACCTCAAAATCTTGGTTCCTTTCGATATTTGCGCCCATCGGATCGTAACTTCCTGAATTATGGCCCCTGATTGTCCGAAAAATCACCCTTTTTAGCTTGTGGTCCCTCTGGAGGTCAAAATTATTATCCGATTTAAAAAACCGTTTGATTATATCACCGTTACATGGTAATGAAGGTTGAGTTCAAATTTCGTGAAAATCGGACCAAAATTGACGGACAAAATGGCCGACGTTTGTACGCGAATAGTGTGAAAATATGTTATATCAAGGTTGTGGACCCTATAGAGGTCACAATTTTGAACAGATTTTGATGAAACTTGACATGTATGTTTATAACCCAAAGATCTTGGTTCCTTTCGATATTTGCACCCATCGGATCGTAACTTCCTGAATTATGGCCCCTGATTGTCAGAAAAATTGCCCTTTTTAGCTTGTGGTCCCTCTGGAGGTCAAAATTATTATCCGATTTACAAAACCGTTTGATTATATCACCGTTACATGGTAATGAAGGCTGACTTCGAATTTTGTGAAAATCAAACCAAAATTGACGGACAAAATGGCCACCGTTTGTACAAAATAGTGTGAAAATATGTTATATCAAGGTTGTGGACCCTATATAGGTCATAATTTTGAACCGATTTTGATGAAACTTGACATGCATGTTTATAACCCGAAGATCTTGGTTCCTTTCGTTATTTGCGCTCATTGATTCATAACTTCCTGAATTATGGCCCCTGATTGTACGAAAAATCACCCTTTTTAGCTTGTGGTCCCTCTGGAAGTCACAATTATTTTCCGATTTAAAAAAACGTTTGATTATATCACCGTTTCACCTTAAGGAAGGTTTGAGATCAAATTTCGGGAAAATCAGACCAAAATTGACAGACAAAATGGCCGCCGTTTGTACGCGAATACTGTTAAAAAATGGTATATCATGGTTGTGGACCCTGTATAGGTCACAATTTTAATTTGATTTTGATGAAACTTGAAATGCATGGTTATAACCCAAAGATCTTGGTTCCTTTCGGTATTTGCGCATATCGGATCGTAACTTCCTGAATTATTCGAATTTCGTGAAAATCGTACCAAAATTGCCAGACAAAATGGTCGCCGTTTGTAATCGAATAGAGTAAAGTTATGGTATATCATGGTTGTGGACTCTCTACAGGTCACAATTCTTATTCGATTTTGCCGAAAAGTCACATTTCTAGGTTGTGTATCGTCACACCATAATCATTGTCGGCTTTGAATTTCATGAATATCAGACTGGAACTGACCAACAAAATGGCTGCTCCCAATACAGTATGAAATACAGGACTTAATGATGTAGGAAAAATCACTTTCGGTATTGCTTGTTCTCTATCCATCTCTCAAAAATGTGGGCGTATCCTGCCTGGCAGTGCCAGCCTATCTTTTTACATTTCAAATTACTTTTAAAAGTGATTTTACTTTCATTTGTGTTTTGATTTTAATTTACATTTTGGTTTTACTTTTATTTTTGATTTAATTTTTACTTTTGATTTAACTTTTGCTTTTGATTTAACTTTTGCCTTAATTTTTACTTTTGATTTTATTTTTACCTTTGATTTAACTTTTGCTTTTGCTTTTATTTTGATTTTGATTTTTGCTTTTGGTTGAACTTTTGCTTTTAATTTACTTTTAATTTTGACTTTTTTTTTCATTTTCATTTCATTTTATTTTGGTTTTTAAAGAAATTTTGTTAAATCCGGAATGATAACGATAGGCCACCACACTGCACTGACAGTAAATAAATTATCTCTGGTTCATGCAGTGGTGTTCAGTCAGTGTTATGCCGATAAGAACGTCCTACCAGCAGCACTTGTGGTATTAATGGTCGCAGTCATCTTCTCCTTTGTTCATATACCCACAGTGGCTAACTAGATAAGAGGTTGGTTCGGTAGCCTGGAGGATGCGGATTTGCTCCTAATGTTGGCTACGAAAGTTCATCAGCGTTTTCAGACACAGTTTCCCCCTGTCAATGGTGCTGGACGCAGAGCCTGACAAGGACTTCTGTATAGTCATTCGGATGACACCAAAAACTGAGGTCCTGTTAACCTGCTGTACACGTAAAATATCCCTTGGCAGCTGGAATTCTATATAAGAGTAAGCCTTAGCGCCACTGTCAGGGCATGCTCATCTTCATTAGCCCAGTCGGAGCAGAACAGTAGGACGTCAACTTCATTTAATGTAATTTCATATACATATACCATCATAACATTAACTGAACACTATTAAATAGAAAATGAAAGAGCAGCAAGCTGGGAATCACAAAATGCCTGTATGATTTTCTTATTCAAAACAATTTATTGGTATAGAAATTTATTATTGGGAGTAGCGATTTATGGTTAATTTCATATTTTTGTCTCATTATTTAGAAATAGTGAAATTTTATAATTTTTATATTTTTCCATTTATGATAATTTTATGAGAAATGATGAAATTTCATGAAAATATGGTTAATTTTACATTTTTGTCTCATTTTTTAGAAATAGTGAAATTTTATATTTTTCATGATATTTTTCCATTTTATGAAAATTTTATGAGAAATGATGAAATTTCATGAAAATATAAATCTATTTATATTGTACGGTCCCTGATACCTCCATCAGCTCATGTTCCTGAAGCAACGACTCCAAGCTTTACAACATTTAGCTGTTGCTAGATTAGTCTGAAATTCTCAAACTTTTAGGTAGGTTCTCTCTCTTCATCACAGACATTAGAACATTACGTGAAGACCTTGATAAGATGTATGGAGTTGAGGCCAATCTATATTGCATTCCCTGTCATTAGGTTTTCTACAATTTTGAGACTTGCATGTTGTTAATTTTGTGCAATACTTAATTATGACCAGACAACATTTCCACAGACTCTTCAACCATGTTTAGGGATCTTATATGTGCATGCCAATCTGTAGCCTAGGCCTACATGGGTGGAACTTGTTTTTTGACCCATCCATGAGTAGTCTTATTTTCCCGTAGACACTACCCCTGACAAGAGAGAAACAGATTTGAAAATTCCTGATAGCTCTTGTCAGACCATGCCAGGATACAAACCCGGGAGCAAGAATCCAGTGAAATTACTGCTCAAAACACTGTGGCCACATTTATTTCATTTCAATAAACTTAGCGATACATGCAATCTATGATCAGTTAAACTACTATTTCTTCTGACCGCCACTAGTCAAATAAGTATGTGCATCTTGAATCAATTTGACGGCTGTAAATGGAATCAAAATTAGAGTTTACAAACTTACGTTAAAGCACATGTAAATGAAACACCACAAAGACCCAACCAGAACCACCAAGGTGTAGAAAATTCTCTAGAATAACAAAATACTTATTAAACAAATTAGGAAAAGCTATTTGACAGAAATAGTTCATCTTGTATTAAAAACAAACAATATTGAAATGGCTAGACAGTTTTCATCTAAGTCAAAGATAAACTTGTCCATTTCACTGGATTTGTTTTGTGGGATGACAGTCTGTCATAGGCGTACGAGCCAGGGGGGGTGGGTGGGGGGTTGGGGGCAGCTGCCTCCCTAACTTTTGGGCAAGCTGACTTTTCGGGCAGACAGGTAAAGGGAGAAAAAAAATAATATTTCATCTACTTGGCAAAATACAGTGCCCAAAATCTAATAAAACACTAACTTTACGGGCTAGAACAGCAGTAAAACACGTTTGCGGACATCAAATATTCCAAAATTTTCTTGGAGGTCTATACAAGGTCAGCTCAGCTTCTTCGCCTCTCGAAGAAAACCGGCGCAGCTGTCTGTAAACTTGAATTGTTTTTAGTTTTTCTTCCCTAACTATCCTTGAACCCAAATAAAACACTAACTTTACTTTTCTTTTAATTGAAAACCACGAATTCGTACTGAGTTGACTATGGATTAAAACATTTTGTCTGGAGTCACCCTACATTGTGCGACATTTTTCGGGCATCGATTAGTATTTGTGAATGCAGCTGTAACAGTCTGATTGGATGCGCATTCGGATTGGGACTTCGATTACAAAACCATTTGAGTCTTTTGGAGTTACTTACACGGGCTAGAATAGTAGAAAACGCATTTGAGGTGGTTAAATTTTCAAAATTTTCTCCGGGATGGTCAGGCCCCAATACACCGTAACAATTGATTGGTTGTTTGGAATTTGGGTTAGTAGGTAGGCTGTATTTGACCAAATTGAAGTTGCTGTATTCACTGGCTAAAATAGCAGGAAGACATGTTTGCGGCAGTTAAATTTTCACAATTTTCCCGTCTTCGTGGACTCTTAAGGAGTTATTGAAATTCAAGTCAGGCACCTTTATTAAGCTAAATTAGATCACTTTGAAGTTACTTTGTTCACGGGTTGAAATAGAAGGAAAATGTGTTTTCAGCCGTAAAATATTCTAAAATTTTCTTGAGGGGGAAGGGGGGTTCTGCCCCCCTAACTGTCATTGAGCCCGTACGCCTATACAGTCTGTTTTCCTTGAATTAAGGTGTGTAGTAAAGATTGCAGATTTACCTGTGATTTAGATGTTTGACTTTAAAGATACATTGTGGGAGATTAGATAAAGAGCTGACAGTTCTCACTATAATAGTTAAAGATAGGTTGCAAGGAAACGAAATATACGCCAACAGCAGCTAAATCATTCGGTGAGTCCACAAGAGTTGTAACATATTTTAACTTTTTTAGGTAATGAAACATTTATAATACACAGAAATCTGAATAAGATTAACTCAAAAAGTAATTATCAGAATATCATTAGAATTTGTTTGGTTTTAATAAAGTTCTGCCCCATGCGTACGCTTAGTATACGAAACATTTAAAATCATACATTTAACTGTTCAGTTACCAAAATTCATTGAAAATCAATATACTTGTTCGACTCAAGACCTTAAACTCTGTGTATCAATCTGAAGTCAATTAGATGATAAGTTTGGCCTCTGGAGCGTTACAAAAAAATTTTCAAAGTGATCAAGGGGGATAACTCTGGCACTAAATATCGGAAATCGCTGAAAATGAAAAGGCTTCTTTGTCTTATGACCTTAAACATTTTGATAAATTTAATAAAGTCAATCGGATATTAACTTTGGCCTCTAGAGCATCCACAGGATTTTTTGAAGTGATCAAGGGCCATAACTCTGGCAATAATTATTGGAATACGCTGAAAATCATAAGACTTCTTTGTCTCATGACTGTTAACACTGTGTATAAATTTGAAGTCAATTGGATATTAACTTTGGCATCTAGATCATCCACAAGATTTCTTTGAGTAATTAAGGGCCATTATCTGGCAGTAATTATTGGAAATGGCTGAAAATCAATACACGTCTTCGTCTCATGACTGTAAACACTGTGTAAAAATTTAAAGTCAATCGGATATCAACTTTGGCCTCTTGAGTCTCCACAAGATTTTTTGAGGTGATGAAGGGCTATAACTCTGGCAGTAATTATTGGAAATCGTTGAAAATCAATACAATTCTTCATCTCATGACCTTAAACACTGTGTATAAATCTAAAGTCACTCGAACATTAACTTTAGTTTGTAGGGCGTCCACAATATATGACGACGACAATATGCGACCACATTTCAATGTGATACAAGCCACCAGTGAGGCTGATGTCCCCAACAGAAATCCCCAAATAAATAGATGACACATATTAATTAATCTCAGATTTATTTTTTTCAAACGTATCAAGCAATCAAACTGTACACGAAGTGTCATCCAAAAGTGTTTTCTAAAGAAAAATGCTAAAACCGACAAGAAAAATGAAAATGTACCAAAAGTTAGGGGGACCCTAAAGGCAGACAAAAGGGCCCCTCTGGCCAAGGGAAAGGGCCCTCGTGTCTGAGTCAATCGTTTCTATACACTGTTACTGTCGAATCCATTACTGAATGAGAATGCAGTCATTGTATTGGCATAAAAATCATCAATCAAGATGAACCTAAGTTATCTTGTCCCAAAGCATCAACCAATCAAATTGCTTATCTCTGCTTACCCTGAGCGGAAAATGCTCATCTTCGAACTCCATCAAGGCATTGACCTAATAAGCATATACACCAAGTTTGAACATTTTAACTCAATTAGAAGGAGAGTTATTGTGTTCTAAAGTCTCGGCAAATCAAATTGCTTATCGCTCTGCTTACCCTGAGCAGAAAATGCTCATTATCGATCTTAGTCAAGGTAATACTGTAATGAAACTATACACCAAGTTTCATCAATCTCACTTAATTAGAACTAAAGTTATCACGTCCCAAAGCATCAACCAATCAAATTGCTTATCTCTGCTTACCCTAAGCGGAAAATGCTCATCTTGAAACTCCATCAAGGCATTGACCTAATAAGCATATACACCTAGTTCGAACATTTTAACTCAATTAGAAGGAGAGTTATTGTGTTCCAAAGTCTCAACCAATCAAATTGCGCATCGCTCTGCTTACCCTGAGCAGAAAATGCTCATTATCGATCTTAGTCAAGGTATTACTGTAATGAATCTATACACCAAGTTTCATCAATCTCACTTAATTAGAACTAAAGTTACCGTGTCCCAAAGCATCAAACAATCAAATTGTTTATCTCTGCTTACCCTAAGCAGAAAATGCTCATCTTCGAACTCCATCAAGGCATTGACCTAATAAACACATAACACCAAGTTTGAACATTCTAGCTCAATTAGGAAGAGAGTTATTGTGTCCCAAAAAGTGTGACGGACTGACGGACGGAGGGACCGACAGACAGACGAACCCATTTTAATAGTCCTCCAACTTTCTTCGAAAGGCGGGGGACAATAAAATAATTAATTGCATAAAATATCAAAAGATAGGTTGCCAGGCAACGAAACATACGCCCACAGCAGCTAAATCATCCGGGCAGTCAACAAGGGTTGTCACATATTTTTACTTTTTTTGGTAATGAAACATTTGTAATACACTAAAATCTGATTAAGAGTAACAACTCATTATATATGTAATTATCAGAAAATCATAAGAATTGGTTTGCTTTTAATAAAGTTTTGACCCACGCTAACAATTAGTATACGAAACATTTAATAACATGGATTTAGCTGTTCAGTTATCAAAATTCACTGAAAATCAAACTACTTGTTTGTTTCAACACCTTAAACTCTGTGTATCAATCGGAAGTCAATCGGATGATAAGTTTGGCATCTATAGCGTCACAAGATTTTTTGAAGTTATCAAGGGAGATAACTCTGGCAGTAATTACTTGAAATCGCTGAAAATCAATAGGCTTCTTCATCTCATGACCGTAAACCCTCTGTGTAAATTTAAAGTCAATCGGTTATTAACTTTGGCCTCTAGAGCATCCACAAGATTTTTTGAAGTGATCAAGGCCCATAACTCTGGCAGTAATTATCAGAAATCGCTGAAAATCAATAGGCTTCTTTGTCTCATGACCTTAGACAATGCGTATAAATTTAAAGTCAATCGGATATTAACTTTAGTCTGTAGAGCGTCCACAAGCAATTGTGGACGCCGGACCGCGGGCCGGACGGGGGCGACGACAATATACGACATTTCAATTTGGGCATGTAAAAACCATCGTTTTATCCAACGTTTCATCAGTAAAAATTCCAACTTCCTCAAGGTAAAGAGAGAGGGACAGAGAAATGGGGTGTAACGTCCACTCAACACAAACTAGGTCACTTTGGGACTAACATGGTTTAATTTTATTTCAATAATTCCCTTGCGCGTAGAGGTCTTTAGCAGTGGGAGGAAACCGGAGTGCTCTGAGGAAACCCTGTGACACTATGAGGCCACAGAGGTGACAATGATTGTCTAGGGTCTTCTTCTAGGGTTTTCTTCGGACTTCACGTTGTTATAAAATTATATCCAATGATCAATTATTCCGATCTTCAATTAACTGACACTGGAACACTTTTTACGTTAAATATGTTTTTATATCTATCTAACATCCATAATACAGGTAACTACAATATCATTGAATATAAGTTCAATATCCTTAGCTTGTGTTCTGAGGTGGCATTTCCTTGCCTCTCAGCCAGGAAGGCTGTGGTGTTCTCCCAACCTCCCAATGGTATCTAAAATGTACTTCCTTCCACCCCATCATGATATCTGAATCCGGCCTGTGAGCCAGGGCAGCTCACGTAGGAACTTCCCCTTGAATGATATCTAAAGAAACTTAAACTTCGAATGTTCTTATAAAGAGGTTACGTGTATGAGTCAGAATTGAGCCCAGGGAAATTGACCAGGTGCTTCCTTTATTGGATTGGTCAACTGCACAGATGCTACCCTGGATTTCAAGATAGTGTACTTATATGGGCACCTAGGAGAGCGACTAACCACGTTTTTAATTAATGGGATTACCTTTTTTGGATTATCAGACTTATGATGTCATTGCCCCACTTTAAACTTCCAGACATATTCTTGTTAGCCTAGTTCTTGTTGTCACTAACAATTTCAATACATAAACCAGAAGATAGTTTACAAACTAAGGTAACCCCTACAGTACTATATAGCGTCTATAGTGTAACAACCCACGAGGTTGAAGGCGCCCCAATCTCCATACCACATACGCTCACATAAGGGTTCGAAACCACAGCCGCAAGCCAGAGGTTACCGACCTGCTACAGGTCGAAGCGCGGCACTCTAGACCACTGGGACATCCCAATCCCCCTCAAGGTAAAGAAAACTAAATACAAAATGACAGGAAGTCAGTTATGACATCATAGGAAGTTATGACATTGTGGGAATGATGACATCATAGACTTAGAAAATTATTCTAAAGGCATTTAAAGGTCACCGGAAAAGTCTTCCTTATATACTTATTGACTGCCTAAATATTTCTTTTGTATCGTGGGATTGTGTCAGGCAAAAAAATTTTTTAAAAGAGAGCGTACGTCGCGAGCATTCACCAGTGTTTATATGGACTAAGACTAGTAATTATTTCCCCTCATTTCATGATGGACGAATGTAGTGCGATTTATAAATAGACAATTTTTCCCTTATTTTTTTTCTCCCCTCTTCCTGCATTTTTGGATTGACTTTTTGGTCTAGAATTGGAGAAAAGGCATCAAATTTTCAATTTTATAGCAGTTTTGGGTAATACTGAGGATATTACAGCGGAGGGATAGGGGGTGTAAAATGTCTTTCTGCGGAGCAATCATTGTGTCAGAAGTGAGATTTTCACCCCAATCAAATTAAAATCCCTGTAGCAAAAAATCTTTGGGTTATAACCATGAATTTCAAGTTTCATCAAAATCGAATAAAAAATGTGACTTCTACAGGGTCCACAACCTTGATATACCATTTTTTAACAGTATTCGCGTACAAACGGCGGCCATTTTGTATGGCAATTTTGGTCCGATTTTCCCGAAATTCGAACTCAACCTTCCTTAGGGTGTAACGGTGATATAATCAAACGGTTTTTTAAATCGGATAATAATTGTGACCTTCAGAGGGACCACAAGCTAAAAAGGGTGATTTTTCGGACAATCAGGGGCCATAATTCAGGAAATTACATTCCGATAGGCGCAAATATCGAAAGAAACCAAGATCTTTGGGTTATAAACATGCATGTCAAGTTTCATCCAAATCGATTCAAAATTGTGACCTCTATAGGGTCCACAAGCTAAAAACGTGATTTTTCGTACAATCAGGGGCCATAATCCATGAAGTTTTCATCCGATACATGCCAATATCGAAAGCAGCCGAGATCGTTTGGGGATAAACCTATATTTCAAGTTTCGTCAAAATCGGATAAGAATTGTGACCTGTAGAGGGTCCACAAACAAATTGTGGACGGACGGACAGGGGCGACGACAATATACGTCCACATAAAAATGTGGGCGTATAGAAACCGTTTGATTACATCACCATTCCATGGTTATGAAGGTTGAGTATGAATTTTGTGAAAATCGGACCAAAATTGACGGAATTTGTACGCGAATAGTGTGAAAATATGTTATATCAAGGTTGTGGACCTTATAGAGGTCACAATTTTGAACCAATTTTGATGAAACTTGACATGTATGTTTATAACCCAAAGATCTTGGTTCCTTTCGATATTTGCGCCCACCGGATCGTAACTTCCTGAATTATGGCCCCTGATTGTCCAATCGCCCTTTTTAGCTTGTGGTCCGATTTAAAAAAACGTTTGATTACATCACCATTCCATGGTTATGAAGGTTGAGTATGAATTTTGTGAAAATCGGACCAAAATTGACGGACAAAATGACCGCTGTTTGTACGCGAATAGTGTGAAAATATGTTATATATTATTATTATTATTTTGGTGTATTTCTATAGCGCACCTTTCACAAAGTGCTCAGATGCGCTTTACAATTCAATAAAATTATAAGATGGAGATAGACAACATGATAAAAACTAATTGGAATTATAAAAAAACAATAAAACCAAATAAATAGGCACACATTAAAAGTATCACAATAATAATAGCGTAAATTGAAATAAAAATAAATTAGCTGTAAAGTCTATAGTAAAGTTCAATAAAATGCTTTAGTAAATAAAAACGTTTTTAGATTAGATTTAAAAGTCTGAAGTGATTCGCAGCTTCTTGCTGTTAATGGTAATTTATTCCACAGTTTCGGAGCTTTAACAGCGAACGACCTTTCTCCCGTTGATGACTTGGCGTTGGATTCACAAATTAACCAGTTATCACTACTAGAGCAGAGTTGATGGTTGGGTTTATATTGATTCAATAACTGAGAAACGTACACAGGAGCCAAACCATTAAGACATTTAAAGGTTAAAAGTAGGATTTTATAGTCAATTCTTTAAGTAATAGGTAGCCAGTGCAGGTTAAATAAAATTGGTGTTATATGATTAAATTTTGAAGATCCAGTTATAAGGCGGGCAGCAGAGTTTTGGAGTTTTTGAAGTTTATCGAGTGATTTTTTGGGAACACCAGAAAGCAGTGAATTGAAATTGTACAGTCTTGAAATAACTAAGGCTTGAATTAGTGACTTAGTAGCATCTATTGATATATATTTCTTGATTTTACCAATGTTTCTCAGGTGAAAGTACCCTGTTTTACAAATGTTATTTATTTGACATTCCATATTCATATTTGAGTCAAAAATAGCTCCAATGTTTCTAGCCGACTTAGATTGAGATATAGTAGACTCTCCTACACGAACTGATAAATCACCATCCAGTTTAGAAAGTTTGAATTTTGAGCCTATTACTATGTATTCAGTTTTGTCATCATTCAATTTAAGGAAATTTTGTGACATCCAAACTTTGATGCTGTCAATACACTGTTCAATGATGATTTTAGATATACTGAAATTGTCAGGAACTGAAGGGTTAAACGAAATATATAACTGTGTGTCATCGGCATAGAGGTGATATTCAAGTCCATGTTTTCTAAGCAGACTACCAAGAGATGATGTATATAAACGGAACAATATCGGCCCAAGCACAGATTCTTGAGGCACTCCAAATTTCAGCTGAGATTCAGCAGATGATTCCTGACCAACAACAACTCGTTGTGTCCTATTGGTGATATAAGACTGGATTATTTTCAGAGCGCCATCAGTGATTCCAAAGTCTGTTTCCAGACGATTAATAAGAATTTGATGATCTACTGTATCAAAAGCAGCAGATAGGTCTAATAGGATCAGAAGAATGCAGTTTTGATTATCTAATGCTGTAAGGATATCATTGTGGACTCTCACTAATGTTGTTTCGGTGCTGTGAAACTTCCTATATGCACTTTGGAATGGCTCTAATAGATTATTTTCTCTAACATGAGATGTCAGCTGTTTAGAAATGACACGTTCCAGAAGTTTGGATATGAAACTCAAGTTTGAAACAGGTCGATAGTTTTTCTCGATTTCTGGATCCAGTGATTTCTTTTTGATGAGTGGAAATATTATAGCGGACTTAAAGGTGTCTGGAAAAATATTTTCACGGATTGAAGAATTTATAATATTTGTGATGACACAAATTAATGATGGAAGACAGTCTTTCAAAAACTGAGTAGGAATTGGGTCAAGTGAGCACGATTTTGATGAACATGAAGTGATAATTTTTGACAATTCAGGTTCACTGACCGTGCTAAATGAACTTAATGAGGGTGGTAGAACTGTCGGATTTGTATCGTAAGATATCCCATCTTCTAAATTCAGTGCAAGATTGGTTCTAATGGTGGATATTTTATTAAGAAAATAGGAGGAAAATTTATCAGCGAGTTGTTGATCAGTGTTAGACTCGGGAAGTAAAGTCACACCATAGTTGTAATCTGATACGAAAAAGCTCTTTGAATTTGTTGTCACTATTGTCAATTCTATCTGAATAATAAGATTTCTTAGCACCAGCAACGCATCTATTGAAATTGAGCTTCTCTAGCAGATATAGTTCCCGATGGATTTGGAGCTTGGAATTTCGCCATGTTCGCTCAGCTTTATTTCTAGATCGCTTCGCTTGTAGTGGTTCGTCGTTGAACCATTCTGACTTTGGACGAATTCTAATATGTTTAAGTACGACGGGATAAAGCTTATCGAATGTGGATTGCAATATATCGTTAAATTGTGTTGCTTTGATGTCAACATTTTCCAGATTTACTATGTTGTGGAACTGAGAATTATGTAGTTCAGACAAAAATTGTTTTGAGTTCAAATTTTTTAGATTTCGTGTTTGGCGCGTCTGAACCGGAAAATCGGTAGGTTGGATCTTTAAGTTAACAAAAATTGGGAAGTGATCAGATAAGATTGACTCCTGTACAGTTAGAGTACCAACGAAATTACAAGATATTACAAGATCTAGGGTATGACCACGGACATGGGTTTTACTTTGAACATGTTGGCACAGAAGGAATGTGTCAAGAAGACATTTGAGTTTTAAAGATGATGGATCGTTGCTGTTATGGTAATGGAAGTTGAAATCACCCACAAAGACCTGTCCTTATGCAAAGACCTACTTGCGTAAAACACACCGGCGAATGAGAAATCGCACGGTAAAAACAATTTTCCATCCCAAGTTTTGATTTAACACTCGTCAGATAATGTCTCTTGGTCCTTGATTATACCCGTTTGGCGCAGTTATAACAACTTTCAAGAAAACACACCAATTAAACAATACACACCTTGTCATTCGTTTTTAACCCGTCGGTTAATTAACACACTCAGTACAGAAAACGCACCATCAGAGAGTTGTTCAACCCCAGTGATAATTAACTCGCCTTTCAGTCCATTTTTCACCCTTGTTAATTAACACACCTTATCTAGAGATTTTAAGCCATAATGAGGAGTTATAATCCGAAGTTTATGTTTTTATCCAGATACATCGTTATGATTGAAATTTCAATTTTAACCCCTACCTATTTCTCAGTGTGTGAAACAACTAGTTATCATTGCGATCTGGGTCGGACTAAACGTCTGCTTCTTATTGCTTGATAAGTTTCTTAAACGATATAAAAGTATCCGTGTATCAGAAATGAACAGTATTCTTTTTCGAAAGTGTACTGTTCATTTCTGATACACGGCCACTTATATGCATGTATTAGAAATGAACAGGACAGTTTCATCAAAGGTAGCCATTGGCAACGAGTAGAAGTGGGATGTAATGTCTAATAACAGTGGATTACTGAGAAATGAGTGAGTCAAAACTGTGTAAGAATACCGGTAGTAATTTGTATCGTTTAGATCCAATTGTTGTATGTGAACTGCTTTGTGTCCGTGAACATCCACAAAATTCTGATTTACCTGATCCTATTATTTTACCACGTAATGCACATGTTACTAAGCTTATTATTAGGAGTACTCATCAAGCTCTAGGACATTCCCGTAGAGGACATAATATTGCTATGCTGAGGGAAAGGTATTGGGTGATCAACCATAATTCTGTTGTTCGTAACACGTTGTCTAAATGTGTTCTTTGTCGTAAGGTACGTGCACCTGTGATGACTCAAAAAATTCCTAATCTGCCTAAGGACAGAGTAACAGTTTCCCCTCCTTTTACTAGGGTAGGAGTAGATTACTTTGGACCATTTATAATTACAGAGGGTCGCCAGAAGGGAGCAATGTGAGGAAATACGTAGCGATAATGGGTCAAATTTCTGAGGTGGTGAGTGTGAACTACGTTTAGAAATTGAAAAATGGAATAAATGTCAAATCAATGGCGAGTTATTGCATCGTAATATTAAGTGGACCTTCAATCCTTCAAAAGCAAGCTATTTACATACATACACACACACACACAGAGGGGCAATGGCATAATACGTCCACATTATGAATGTGGATGTATAAAAATTGTGACCTCATAAAGGACCACAAGCTAGAAACATAATTTTTTTGTACAATCACGGGTCATAATTCAGGAAGTTACAATTTTATAAGCGCAAATATCAAACAGAACCAAGATCTTCAGATTATAAACATGCATTTCAAAATTGTGACCTCAGAGGGTCCACAACCTTATTATACCAGATGCATATTAACGTTGGCCTTTTGTCCAAAATTTTCACAAAATTCAAACTCAACCGAAATTACTGAGTAATAGTGATAAATCAGATAATAATTGTGATCTTTAGAGATACTACAAGCTAAAAACGTGATTTTTGTACAATCAAGGGCCACAATTCAGGAAGTTCCAATCCAATATGCGCGAATATCGAAAGGAACCAAGATCTTTAGTTTATAAACAAGCATATCAAGTTTAATCAAAATCCGGTGAAAATTGTGACATCTAGCATGTCCACTAGCTAAAAGCGTGATTGTTAGTACATTCAGAGAGAGAAGAGAGAGATGGGGTTTAACGTCCACTCAACACAAACTAGGTCATTTTAGGACTAACATATGGTTTAATTCTATTTCAATAATTTGCTTGCACGTAGGGGTCTTTAGCATTTAACAGTGGGAGGAAACCAGGGCAATAATCCATGAAGTTTTGGTCCGATTAAATGCCAATATCGAAAGGAACCGAGATCTTTGGTAACAAAGTGACTTGGAGAACTAGGTTAGTCGGTGGTGCATTGTGCGCATACACAATAACGCTAGAGATTGGCATGCTATTGAGACATCAGGCGCATTTCGCCGAACATAAGTTATTTGAAATTAGAGTAAAGACAGAAATGAATGAATGTAAATCAATTTATATACATTCATATAAGACTATTTTCTGCATGGCGATCCATTTGGGCAAATTTCTAGGCCCCAAATATTAGCGATTTAGCTCCTTTAAGTTTCATCAACATCGGATAAAAATTGTGACTTTAGAGTGTCAACAAACTGTGAACAGACGGACAGGGGCGACGGCATATTACATCCACGTGAAAATGTGGGCACATAAAAACATAGTCTTGATTATCCATTTCATGATTAAATCATGAATTAAAGTCGAGCAACAAATCAGATCCTAATTCAATAAATATTGCAGGCTAACAATGGCATCGAGAGTTGATTAAGTTATTTAATGTCCAATTAATATTTCAGATAACATTTCAGGTCTAAAGAAAGACTTAAAAAGGTAGATTTAGCTCCTGCATAATGCACGTTTAATTATAAATATGAAGTGAGTATGTAGATTTACCTGTGATTTTGATGTTTAAATTTAAGTAAACTGAGGATAGATAAAGCAAGAAAAAATATCAACATCCCCTCCATTAACATAAAACGTGACTGAACAATCAAAGCATTATCTGAAACAAAAGAAAGCAATATATATCATCTTAATTCCAATCAATTTGTTTGAGCAATATTTTTTTTTCAGCATCATTTTACTTCCAGTCAATTTGTTTGACCAATAATATATTTTACACAACAGAAAATTACTGTGGACTATAAGTGCGAATGCGCAGTGAAAATGTAGATAGACTGTATGGGGTGATCAGTTGGGATAACCGCCGGCATGGAGGTCTGACATCAAACTCATTGTATATATCATAATATATGATTTGAATGGTATAACTAGACCTGCGAAGCAGTCATGATGGGTTTCACCAGTGCCACATTACCCTTGAACTTACTTCACTTGTGCCGCCACGTTACCCTTGAACGCCCGGTACCTATGAAATCGTTAAAACATTACCCTTGAACTTACTTCACTTGTGCCGCCACGTTACCCTTGAACGCCCGGTACCTATGAAATCGTTAAATATTTCCACATAAGCAGTGCACACATGAAATTAAATGGACGCAGAATCAACCAAACCCAGCAATCAATTCGTTTTATACATTACTTTCGGTCATAATGAGAGAGAGAGAGAGAGAGAGAGAGAGAGATGGGGTTAACGTCCACTCAACACAAACTAGCTCTGCCCCTTGGGGTTGGGCAATCACCCAAAAACAATAGGGGTCATCCTTAGGGTATAAGGAATAGGTATGCAAAGTTTTAAAAGAATCTGTTAAGAATTGTATCCTGTAGGCAAACACAAGACACACAAACATAATAGTGATCAGCCTTAGGTAATAAGGACTAAGTATATAAAAGTTTTCAAGGCAATTGATTAAGAACGGTGGCCTGCAGGTGACACACGGACACACAAAAAGAAAATGGGCTTTGCACTGTCCCTTGGGGTTGGGCATGCACCACAAACGAAACGGATCTTCCTTAAGGTACAAAGAATAAGTATATAAAGTTTCAAGATGATACATTAAGAAATGCAGCCTGTAGTCGACAAACAAACAAATACTAGAAATGGGTGTGGCTCTCTCCTAGAGTGTCGGGCATGCACCCAAAACAACAGGGATCATCTTTAGGGTATAAGGAATAAGTATTTTAGGTTTCAAGGTTATTGATTAGGAATTGTGGCCTGTAGACGACATGCAGACACACAAATAGAAAATGGGCGTGACTCTGCCCCTGGGGGTTGCATGCACCCCAAATAGCGATGTTACTTAGGGTACTAAGAATAAGTATTCTAAGTTTCAAGATGATACATTAAGAAATGTGGCCTGTAGACGAAAAACAAACGTACGTTAAGAAATGTGGCTTGTGGACAGCAAACAGACAAATACAAGAAATGGGCGTGGCTCTGTCCCAGGTGGTCGGGCATGCACCTTTACTTGGCGCAACCTTTTGGCAAATTTTGAAAAAATAATATTTGCTTTCAAAAAGTGGTACTGAACTAACAAAATTGTAGTTTTTTGTAAACAATGCCACTCCCATGGCTGACAGGAAAATTTAACAGTAACAAAAAACATGACAATTGATACAACGGGGCATATGAACTTTGTTTTATACAAATCGAACAATAAATAATTAATCTTGGATCTAAAAACTGAATTAGCCAATGACGGCTTGCGCGAAATACTGAGACAAGAATTGTTCACATTTTCGCTCCAGTCAGATGACCATTTAATCCTATGTAAAATACCACTTAAAAATATTCATTAAAGAACACATAAAATGGCCCAAAAATTTTCTCTGTACATGTAGCAAATAGTTACTAAATCCATTTTACTGCAAGTTCAAACTAATCTGATTAAAATTAATTCAGTTTAGGTTTAAGTTTCTGAGAGCCAAAAACGGTTTTCAAATTTTCAATAACAACCTTAATAAGGTTGAATGGCAGGTGACGTCACAGGCACTACACATACTATATACATCATCATTTATACAATATATCACTGCCTGTACAATATAGCACTATCAATACACACTATTAGTTGACAAGCGTCTCTTGACGGTCCAATCACCACGCGACTTCCCTATCCATAATCACCAAATTATTGTCTTACATTGTAATAGTTTAGACATTTGGGATTGGAATATTTTAGAGTGATTTTAAAATACTGTATCATGCCGTAGATCCATACAGAGTCCTTTTTGGCCCGGTTGAAATGTTTCTCGCTGTAGGTCAGCAATTTGCCGATTTTAGGGAGGTTGCGTGGCTGAATGGTTAGCACGTGCGCTCTGTATCATAACGTCTGTCATTGAGTCAACTGGCCTTGTTTCGATTTCTTGGTTGTACGTGACAAGGAGTATGGTCGCCTTACCAACCTCGTAGGCTGTAACGCCGCTGCCCGGGTAAAATTTCCCTCATTGCACACTTTATGGCGTATGCCCGTCTTCATTAGCCCATTGTAGGAGCAGAACAGTAGGACGTTAAACCCCATTCAATTTCATTTCTTTTTCTCTATGTTGCTTATTTATTATAGTGGATAAATATTTTTCTGGTTCTAGCAATTATTTAATTTCTGCATAGAAATCTCTGGCCAGTTTCTTTTATTGCAGAGTGCCATTCTTGTTTAAAACATGCTTAAGAAGTCGTCACGATTTCCTACTTATAACCAAACATATTGGAAACCATAATTATATAACATATCTTGGAAGCCCGATTACAGCTATACAAGTTTCAGTTATTTCCCTTTAGTTTAAAGATTATTTTTTTGCCCGGGTGCAATGTTTCTCACTACATTTAAATTTGTAACTTTGTGAGTTTTTGACCGATTTTGATATTATGTCTTTATAAGTTTCCAAATCTACATATTTAACGTACATATTCAAACAGTTGAGTTCAACCTGATTCAAAAAGTTTTAGTTTTGTTCAAAGTTATCTCATTTAATTTTTCGATGTTTTCTTACCATTTTCATTTCATTTTTCTGAAATTTTTGAAATCGGAAGTCATCCCGATTACAGCAACACAAGTATCAGTTATTTCCCTTTAGTTTTCAGATTATTCAATGTTTCATACTATATTTAGACTTGTAACTTCGCGAGTTTTGGACCAGTTTGTTATTCTTATCCTTTTATTTGAGATACTTGATATAATTGATGACACGTGACGATGAATATGAAAGCTTTCATATCTGCATGGGACAGTAGCAGATCTAGTTCTTATTAAGCTTTCATATTACATATGAAAGCTTATTGTTTCTGTTAAGATTATTATTATTTTTTTTTTTGTGTATTTTCTGCAAATCGGATTTCTCAGAATCTAACCATGGGATCTTTCTAAAACCTTGACCTACCCCCCCAAAAATGGGGTGCGAACGTTGTTTAAATATATTTTCAAAACGTTTTACGAATCCGAAATCACCGAATTTTACGAACGAAAAAACTGACAATGCATAGTCGTAACTTTGTTATTTTTTGACCGATTTTACTAATTCTTTTTTCTTTGAATACCTTGAAAAAAATCATTTTCATCTGCAGTTTCACATTTTCGAATTTCGAAAATTCGTCGCTGTGATTTTGAACCGGAAGTTTAGACCAATTTGACAACTTCTTTAATAGTTGTACGATTTTCATGAAATTTAGTATACAAGTAGATCTTACCGATGTGACTTCAAAAATATAATTAGAAATTTTCTAAATTATCTCCCCTTGGTGAAATTAAGGATCAAAGTTTTCAAAAAAATCGTCAAAATATAGGTCAGAATGACCTAATTTTTTTTTTCGATACTAGACAAGGAATTAATGATTCGTACACAAAATATGGAGTTTGTCGATCGAACCGGAAGTGCCACCATCTTTAAACGTGAAAAATCAAAAAGGCTTTTTTGCTATTTTACTTACAGACTCGGGAGTTATATTTTCGGAATCCTTGAAGGAATGCCTAAAAATCTATCGGATCAGAATTTTGATTTCGGTTATGTGATGGTCACAATTTTGAATTGAAAATGAAAAATAGAAGCAATTTGAAAGGCCCGGACTTCGGAACACAATAACTCTCCTTCTAATTGAGCTAGAATGTTCAAACTTGGTGTAGACGTTCACTAGGTCACTATCTTGATTGAGTTCAAAGATGAGCATTTTCTGCTTAGGGTAAGCAGAGATAAGCATGCTGATTTGTTGATTCTTTAGGGCACGATAACTTCGGTTATAATGAAGGGAGGGCGGTGAAACTTTTGTCAATAGAGAGTCTAATAGGTAGCCTGTTGTGTGAAATGATTGTATCATTTTTTTTAAATATCAGGGATTGCCGAAAAAAAGAGATTGAAAATCCAAAAAGTCGTATTTTTACAATTTGGAGCATGTTTAGAGGTTTTTCTCGTTAAGTCAACATACTATTTTTTTGGAACTTCTTCTACAAAGAGTCTTATTGGAAGTCTTTTATATGAATCCATCGATCAACAGTCCAACATATCAGGAGTAGAAGAACAAAAGGATCGAACATTGAAAACGGCACCCTTTCATTGTTGAGCGAAACATGAAGTGTGGGTGACTACAATCTACGCATTTAGTCATCGTATAGAGCTTATTCAACAGTATCGAATTCCAACTGCTTAGGGATATTTTACGTGCACTCCAATGTGTACACGGGACCTTGGTTTTTCGTACCATCCGAAGGACTAGCTAGACAGCTGTGCTTGTCTGGCCCTCCGTTCTGCCTTACTGACAAGGGAACCACGCCGGGAAATCGAGATGAACTTTCTCTGTGCAGAACTTTCAATTCAGGCAAAACATTTATTGCATACGATTAAGCTGGTCAGTTGGAGCTTATTTTCAAAAGTTTTGTAATAATCGGTTGGTAATTAAAGTACCGTGCACATTAAACTGTTAAAACAGAAAATTTAGCCCGGTTGAAATGTTTCTTGCTATAAGTCAGCAATTTTCCGAATTCAGGGAGGCTGGATGGCTGAATGGTTAGCATGTGCTCGCTGTATTGTCATTGAGTCAACGGGCGTCGTTTCGATCTCCAGGTTGCACGTGACATGGTGTATGATGTCCAACCTCGTGGGTTTTCTCCGTGTTCTTCGGTTTCCTCCCAACGGCTAAAGACCAGTACGTGCAAGGGGAGTTTTTAAATAAAATTAAAAAACATGTTAGTCCCGAAATGACCTAGTTTGTGTCGAATGGACGTTAGGCCGCATTTCTCTCTTTCTCTTTTTAAAGTTTTGTAATAATCGGTTGGTAATCAAAGGTACTGTAAAAGTGATAAAACAGAAAATTTGGCCCGGTTGTAATGTTTCTCACCTTAAATTCAGCAATTTGTCGATTTTAAGGGGCAAACGTTTATTGCGAACGATTAAGCTGGTCAGGGGGAGCTTATTTTTAAAAGTTTCGTAATATTCGGTTGATAACTAAAGGTACCGTGCAAATTAAACTGTTAAAATAGAAAATTTGGCCCGGTTGAAATGTTTCTCGCTGTAGGTCAGCAATTTGCCGATTTTAGGGAGGTTGCGTGGCTGAATGGTTAGCACGTGCGCTCTGTATCATAACGTCTGTCATTGAGTCAACTGTCCTTGTTTCGATTTCTTGGTTGTACGTGATAAGGAGTATGGTCGCCTTACCAACCTCGTAGGCCGTTACGGCGCTGCCCGGGTAAAATTTCCCTCATTGCACACTTTATGGCGTATGCCCGTCTTCATTAGCCCATTGTAGGAGCAGAACAGTAGGACGTTAAACCCCATTCAATTTCATTTCATTTTCTCTATGTTGCTTATTTATTATAGTGGATAAATATTTTTCTGGTTCTAGCAATTATTTAATTTCTACATAGAAATCTCTGGCCAGTTTTTTTTATTGCAGAGAGCCATTCTTGTATATTGCAGTCTATGACCCTTTGTTTGAAACATGCTTAAGAAGTTGTCACGATTTCCTACTTATAACCAAACATATTGGAAACCATAATTATATAACATATCTCTAATTTTGGAAGCCCGATTACAGCTATACAAGTTTAGGTTATTTCCCTTTACTTTAAAGATTATTTTTTTGCCCGGGTGCAATGTTTCTCACTACATTTAAATTTGTAACTTTGTGAGTTTTTGAACGATTTTGATATTATGTCTTTATAATTTTCCAAATCTACATATTTAACGTACATATTCAAACAGTTGAGTTCAACCTGATTCAAAAAGTTTTAGTTTTGTTCAAAGTTATCTCATTCATCCCGATTACAGCAACACACGTATCAGTTATTTCCCTTTAGTTTTCAGATTACTCAATGTTTCATACTATATTTAGACTTGTAACTTGGCGAGTTTTTGACCAATTTTGATAGTTTGTTATTCTTATCCTTTTATTTGAGATACTTGATATAATCGATGACACGTGACGATGAATATGAAAGCTTTCATATCTGCATAGGACAGTAGCAGATCTAGTTATTATTCTTATTATTATTCCAATTCCACTTTGACTATATCTCAGCAACTACTTGTCGCATCGTTACGATTTCTTCGGTTTTACTGGGAAAGTGAGTGTGACTTAGAGGATAAAGCTATTTTGAACGTTCTGCGACAATGCGAAATGTCCGAAATCACCGAAGTTATCGTTTTTGAAAATATTGCAGTAATTTTAACAATAATCATTGGATTTTAACTTTCGATACATTTTGGCATAGTCGGAGACAGGGCACATAGCTACGCTACTTTCGATTTTTGATTTTTGGCATATCTTCGAAGATATTAGGCGCCAAATTTCGAAAATTTAAAATTTTACAAAAAACTTTTTTATTTATGAATATTTTTTAGTCGTGTTGTGCACAGAAGTAAAGAGTCATCTGACTAGCGCAAAAATAGTAAAAAAATTTGTCTCAGTAATTTTCCTTGGCCGCCATTGGCTAATTCAGTTTTTCAGTCCCAGATTAATTTTTTATTGTTCGATTTGTATAAAACAAAGTTCATATGCTTCGTTGTCTCAATTGTCATTTTTTTTATTACCAAAAGTGTTATCTGTCGGCACCGGAAGTGGCATAATTTTACCAAAAACTACAATTTTGACAGTTATTTTCCTATATCGAAAACAAATATTATTTTTTGGAAAAATTATTTGACTCAAAGAGTGTGCCCTTTCAAGGCGCAAAAAATGTAGGAAGCAGTTTTTTTAATTTCGATTTCATTTTCGAGCAAATTCGATTAAGAGGCTAAAATGGTGTAAAATTGACATGTTTACAACCTATTCAGGCTTTTCAAATTTTAAAATATTTCTTTGTAACTTTTATAAACTTGTAGCTATCATCCATAGAGAATATGCGTGAAAATTAGTTTGTAATATAAGCAGTTGCCGAGAAATAGGCAATTTTGCATGAGTCACTTTTCACGTAATTTTGGCTGTAAAAGAATCAATTATTATTCGATTTTCAATTTTCTTTCGCCATTGGATGCCTAATGCCATAGTGGACTATTTCAAACCATTTTACCTCTTACGCCGCCACCGGAAATGACGTCATTTGCCCAAAACTTAAATTTTAGCCTTTAAAAACAATACTTTATTCAAATGAGTCGTACTTGTTATTTTTTTCAAATTATGATATTTGATTCTATTGATCAAATAGATTGAACCCATACGATCATACAGATACCACAAAATGGTTTCTAACTTGTACGGTTGCAGAGAAATGGACAATTTTCCTTAAGTCACTTTTCAAGGTTTTTGGTCTATAAAAGTGTCAGTTATTATTCCATTTTCATAAAATTTTCACTATATGATATCTTATGTCATTGATGATTTCATAGAACTAATTTAACATTTTCAGTGTCACCAGAAGTAATGTCATTTTGGCAAAAACTGTATTTTTAGCCTTCAAAACAGATATTTTTTTCAAATGAGTCTGATTTGTAATATATTTCAAATTATGATATTTGATCCCAATCAACAAATCGATTGAACCCATACGATCATATAGATACCAAAAAATAGTTTTTATCATGTACGGTTGCCCAGAAATAGACGATTTTCTACAAGTCACTTTTCAAGGTTTTTGGTCTATAAAAGTGGCAATTCTTATTCGATCTACATACTATTTTCGCCATATGATGCCTTATGCCATTTCTGATTTCATAAAACTAATTGAACATTTTCATTATCACCGGAAGTAATGAAATTTTTCCAGGATCACTTACAAGTAACATATATATATATATATATATATATATAAGATAGGTTGCCAGGCAACGAAACATACGCCCACAGCAGCTAAATCGTCCGGGCAGTCAACAAGGGTTGTCGCATATTTTTACTAATTTCGGTAATGAAACATTTGTAATACACTAAAAACTGATTAAGAGTAACAACTCATTATGTAATTATCAGAAAATCATTAGAATTTGATTGCTTTTTATAAAGTTTTACCCCACGCTAACAATTAGTATATACATGAAACATTTAATATCATGGATTTAGCTGTTCAGTTATCTAAATTCATTGAAAATCAAAATACTTGTTTGTTTCAACACCTTAAACTCTATGTATCAATCTGAAGTCAATCGGATAGTAACTTTGGCCTCTATAGCGTCACAAGAATTTTTGAAGTTATCAAGGGAGATAACTCTGGCAGTAATTATTTGAAATCGCTGAAAATCAATAGGCTTCTTCGTCTCATGACCTTAAACACTGTGTCTAAAAACTAAACCCCTTTCAAATCTAAATGGTAGTGTTCATTTTTAAAAACATCCCAAGAAACTGAACTGTCGTAAAGTAGACGATCGAGGTCAAAACTTAACAGCGTTTCTAAATTTACACGGAAGCACATGTGGTACAAACTGGGCGTTTTTTTTATGAATCTTGATGGCATTTAACACATTCAAGATGGCAATCTATTGACTGGATAAGTGTATCAGATTCTAGACGTTAAGTGTAGTTTCTTTCCTTTTTTCGTAAAATCTGGACGATACCAGGTCCCTAGTGGATACTGCATATTTTATTAGGTCTCTTCTAAGTGAAATGTTATTTAAAGATGTTAAGTCAAATAAAATTCCATTGATATGTTTAACTGATAACAAGTTAATCTATGAAAATATTTATTCCACTAAACTGGTACAGGAAAAGCGACTTAGGATTGATATTGTAAGTATAAAACAATTGATAGCTAATGGTGAATTATTAAAAATTGAATGGATACCTAGTAGTAAACAAATATCGGATTGGCTTCCAAAAAGGGTGTATCCAATAAACAATTACTACAGTGGACTCTGTCACATCCGATCTCTGATAAATCCGGATCTCTGTCATATCCGACATGATTTTAATGTCCCGATTTATTTCCTTATTACTTCACCCAAAAAATCTCTGGTAAATCCAAGCTCTGTATCTTCCGGATTACGACATCAATCAGCCGACCCGTCACATAATTTCCATTGAATCTTCACCGTATAATCCGGCCTTAAATCGGTAGGTGTCAATCAATTGCCAATCAATTGTCCGTTAGTTAGAATAAAACTTGATGGGTGTGAAGCCACAAAAGATTAACAAGCAATCACCAATCAATTATCGGTAAGATTAAAGCTCGTCTTTGTTGATTACCTTGATAATTTTATAATCTCTTCTAAGACAGTAATTGTGACAAATACACAAGGATATCTACGAATTTTCCCCACAAATTCGGTCGTACAAATATTCCTAGCACCTGCTAGAAACATTCGTTGCACATGCCGATTGAATCCGAATAACGTTAGTTTGTCCACGTTGAGCTGAAATGGGCTTTCGCCAATGTGTCAAGGTCATAAAACGGCCGTTGAAAACGTAACGTCCTCTCACTTCAGCCAATTGTTTGTTCACCCTATGATGGATCTCACTGAACCTTATGACGACGACCTTGACATAGAACGGAAGATTATCAATGAACATGTGATAGCAAACACAAGCGTGCGACCAACTGAAGACTCGACCTATTCAAAATGCCTACGCATGTTGAATGAAATAATTATTAATGTTAGAAAATTTTGAATGTACAGAAAAGTTTATCATTTTTAAATGGAATAACGTTCTGGTGATTCGAAGCAAAATTATAATAATACTTCCGGTTTTCGAAGATACAATATTTCCTGTTTTGACAAAACTGGGTATTGCAGACTTCTGTGACATCCAACATATTTTAACGATCCCGGTCGGATTTGACAGAGTCCACCGTAGACGTTTTTAATTCAGGATCTCTGAATTTAGTTTATTAGTTCTTATTACTTAAATTAATATATGAGGTGTTATGTTTATGTTTGTCTGTTTATTCTCAAATGTTTACTTTTAAGACTAGGTAACCTTTCTAAAGGTTTTGTTAGTATTCCTATAAAAATAGAAAAAGGAGAGATTGTTAATATTTATCTGTGTTTATCTAATGTGAATCATTCATGTCAATTATGTCTATGATCTAATAAGAGTTATTCGGGTGAGCATGTCGGGGAGATGGCGCAAGTGAATGACCGTGCATGCATGGTTTTGATGTAATGTCAGAAGGAATAAAATGGTTATAATTTACTCTAATATTGTGGTCTTAACGTTGTCTAGGTTAAATTTACCTGTTACGTGTATATATTTACCTAAAAGTATAAATGAAGCAGCTACTACAGCTGACCAGCGTGATAAACCAAGTTCTACCATTATTTCATATACTAATGGTACAATAAAACTACCTAGTATTGCTGGGATTAAACGTAACTGTACAACAGGCACATCAGCTGTATAATCTGTAATAATAATAATAATAACGAAATTTATATTGCGAAACAATTCATCCCACTTGGGGATGCTCTAGGCGCATGAAAGTGTTCACATGGGATTAATTATAGTGACCAAACATCCAGGTTTTCACACTTGATTTGAAGATGGACAATGTTTCACATTTTCGGATTGAAGGTGGTAGCGAATTACACAGAGTTGATGCATTATATTGAAAAGTCCTTGAACCAAATTTCTTCATCTTAAAAACAGGGACATCTAACAATAATTTACTCTCAGATCTCAGTGACCTATTTGGTTTGTAGTGTGTCAAGAGATTCTGAAGATATTGAGGTGCCGTTTGATTTAATGTCTTGTAAGTCAGGGTTAATTCTTTCGCGCACTTGGAGCCAGTGAAGATTATTTAAGATGGGAGTCATGTGTGATTTTGATCTAGCTTTAGTGGAAATTTGTTCATCAGTTACTCCAGAGAGTATGGCATTGCAATAGTCAATTCTGGACAACACGAATGATCGAGCCAGTGCAGCAGCTGCACTTTCAGATATAAGGTGACAGATTGATCCTATTCTTCGAAGATGGAAATGGCAGATTTTGCAGATGTTGTTTACGTGACAGCCAAAACTTAGGTTTGAATCTAAGAACACGCCGAGATTTTTTACAACATTTGATATCGCAATATCTGAATTGCCTCTTTTGAGAGATTTCACAGTGCATGTATTAAGTCTGTGATCAGGTCCAATAAGAAGAAGCTCAGGCTTTGTCATTGTTAAGTTTTAACATGTTGGCGGACATCCAGTTCTTAATACCATTTAGGCAACTTTCTAAATTACCAATTGTGGAGAGCTGGCTGACAGAGTTGAGGTTAAATTTATCGATTAGCTGTTTGTCATCAGCATAAAAGTGGTGCTGGATGTTATAACTATCGATGAGGGTTCCAAGGGATTTTGTATACAGTGTAAATAAAAGGGGTCCCAATACTAGCCAAAGACTGCATAACAAAGACTACATTCATAACACTGTTTAACTACTTTGGTTCTTTTTTCATATCGAAATGCTTGGGTAAAATTGCTTATCTGAAAATTTAATTAACACATGTTTATAGAGGATTATATCTCTGTGTGTCATTTCCATTTTTAGGAAAATATCAAAATTTTGACAGCTTAATCCACTTCAAAATGTACTCTGCTCATTAGAAGATTACAGGTTGCAGAATACTGACAAATTTATAATTCATCATATATTTGTAAATACTGAATGGAACTGAGCCGTTTTTGGATTTAACTTTCATAATATTGTAGTTTGCAAAGGATTACTCAATCCTCACACCAATACTAACATTAAATTCAAGAATCATGTGTCCTAATGACTTAAGTAATTTAAAAATAGGTTGCCAGGCAACGAAACATACGTCCACAGCAGCTAAATCATCCGGGCAGTCAACAAGAGTTGTCGCATATTTTTACTTTTTATGGTAATGAAATATTTATAATACACTAAAATCTGATTAAGAGTAACAACTCATTATGTAATTATCAGAAAATCATTAGAATTTGTTTGCTTTTTATAAAGTTTTGCCCCACACTAACAATTAGTATAGGAAACATTTAATATGATGGATTTAGCTGTTCAGTTATCAAAATTCATTGAAAATCAAAATGTTTGTTCGTTTCAACACCTATGTATCAATCTGAGTCAATCGCATATGAAGTTTGGCCTCTAGAGCATCCAAAAGATTTTTTGTAGTGATCAAGGACTACAAATCGCTGAAAATCAATAGGTTTCTTCGTCTCATGACCTTTAACACTGAGTATAAATTTAAAGAGCACATAAAACGAGAAAAATAAATTGGTTGAATTTACAGACATTGGTTACTATATGCATTTTACGACAGTTTAACATCAATCTGATGAAAATTAATTCAGATATCGTCACTCAAAGTCGCAAATATAGACCTCCCGTAAAAACGACTTGGCCAATTATCGGAAACACTCTTAATCCCCTCAGAATGCATATTCGGAATGTTTATTCTTTAATTACCTATATACAGCCGGCGTGTGTATTCACTAACGCCTGACTGATTCCTTATTCCCCCTAATTAAATAAAACAATTGACTACATAAAAATTTGCTTTCTGATTCATTTTAATTTAAGATCCAATTTAGAATTTGTTTCATAATGTACGGTCGTTTTGATTTCTCACGACAGCGATTTTAATACCTTCTACCATCGTGTGCAGTCCAAACGATTCGAGATACATTTTCCATAGAAGAGTATTGTTGTTTTAAATTAGAATTTGTTTCATTTTGTACGGTCGTTCTATTTTTTCACGGCAGCGATTAAATACCCTCTACAATCGTGTGTGCAGTCCAAACGATTCGAGATACACTTTCCTCAGAAGAGTATCGTTGTTCTAATTTAGAATTTGTTTCACAATGTACCGTCGTTCTATTTTCTCACGGCAGCGATTAAATACCCTCTACAATCATGTGTGCAGTCCAAACGATTCGAGATACATTTTCGTCAGAAGAGTGTTGTGGTTCTTCTAATTTCCCCCAAGTAAAAAAGTAAGGGGGTAAAAAGATGAGGTCATGCCAAATGTATCATAAACATCAAACATAATTGAGATGTGTTTTGTAAGTGACAATTCAGTTATCGTCATACGGCGCCTTTCTTTCAGCATGCGGTTTTGACTTCATTACGCTGAAATAGACCGTAAAAATGAATTACGAAAAAATATCTCAATATATGTCAGAATTAACATTACAAAAACATTTTTTTGGTAACCATCTTAATGGGATAACAGATTGAGAAGGGTCATCTAACTACTTCGTGTATTGACGGCAAGTGTAGGGTTGTTTATACCTGCCATAAATCAATCAGACTAAAGTTGCACATTGATTGGGTCATAAATTAATAACGATTTCTAATTAGGTAATGATCATTTTAGGTAATTCGATGGAAATACGTATGCGCGATAAGATCAGGTTATAATGTCTAACATAATTTAACTTTTTTAAATAATAAAGGCATGCTCAATGCATATCACTGTTGTGACTGTAGGTTGCCAATCAGGATTTGAATTGTTTACAAACGCAATCCACTCTTTCCGTAAGATTTCATCCTTGGGAAATTTATGAAACGCCGGTACATTATTCCCCTTTTCCTTGCTGGAATTTCCACAACTCTCAATAATACAACGATAATGTGGCATCTTGGAATATACTTCAAAATATTCTAGTCACAAATATATAATTTATTACAACTCAAGACGGGAAAGTTACTCCAGTCAAATGTTAATTGGACCGGCAAATACACACGTGTTAACTGGTGGTGTGTATACAGTGATATATTGTATAGATTATGTGTATAGATTATGTGTAGTGCCTGTGACATCACCAGCCAATCAACCGGATTAAGGTTGTAATTGAAAATTTGAAAACTGTTTGTTTTTGGCTGTCTGATATTTAAACGTTAATATCTGAATTAATTTTGATCAGATTGGTGTGAACTTGACGTAAAATGAATGTAGTAACCCTTTGCTATCAATACATGCAATTAAGAATTATTATTTTATGTGGTCTTTAAAGTCAATCGGATATTAAGTTTGGCTCTAGAGCGTCCACAAGATTTTTTAAATGAACAAGGGCCACAACTCTGGCACTAATTATCGGAAATCGCTGAAAATCAATAGACTTCTTCGTCTTATGACCTTTAACACTGTGTATAAATTTAAAGTCAATCGGATATTAACTTTGGCCTCTAGAGCGTCCACAAGATTTTTTGAAGTGATCAAGGACCATAACTCTGGTAGTTATTATCTGAAATCGCTGAATAACAACAGACTTCTTCATCTCATGACCTTAAACACTGTGTATAAATTTAAAGTCAATCGGATATTAACTTTAGCCTCGGGGGCGACGACAATATACGACCACATTTCAATGTGGGCGTATAAAAAAAGATAACTTTGGCCTCTAGAGCGTCCACAAGATTTTTTGAAGTGATCAAGGGCCATAACTCTGGTAGTTATTATCTCAAATCGCTGAAAAACAACAGACTTCTTCATCTCATGACCTTAAACACTGTGTATAAATTTAAAGTCAATCGGATATTAACTTTAACCTCGGGGGCGACGACAATATACGACCACATTTCAATGTGGGCGTATAAAAAAAGATAGGCTGGCACTGCCAGGCAGGATACACCCACATTTTCGAGAGATGGATAGAGAACAACCAATACCGAAAGTGATTTTTCCTACATCATTAAGTCCTGTATTTCATACTGTATTGGGAGCAGCCATTTTGTTGGTCAGTTCCAGTCTGATATTCATGAAATTCAAAGCCGACAATGATCATGGTGTGACGGTACACAACCTAGAAATGTGACTTTTCGGCAAAATCGGATAAGAATTGTGACCTGTAGAGAGTCCACAACCATGATATACCATATCTTTACACTATTCGCGTACAAACGGCGGCCATTTCGTCCGGCAATTTTGGTACGATTTTCACGAAATTCGAATAATTCGGGAAGTTACGATCCAATATGCGCAAATACTGAAAGGAACCAAGATCTTTGGGTTATAACCATGCATTTCAAGTTTCATCAAAAACAAATTAAAATTGTGATCTATACAGGATCCACAACCATGATATACCATTTTTTAACAGTATTCGCGTACAAACGGCGGCCATTTTGTCTGTCAATTTTGGTCCGATTTTCCTGAAATTTGAACTCAAACCTTCCTTAAGGTGAACGGCGATATAATCAAACGTTTTTTTTTAAATCGGAAAATAATTGTGACTTCCAGAGGGACCACAAGCTAAAAAGGGTGATTTTTCATACAATCAGGGGCCATAATTCAGGAAGTTACGAATCAATAAGCGCAAACATCGAAAGGAACCAAGATCTTTGGGTTATAAACATGCATATCAAGTTTCATCAAAATCAGTTCAAAATTCTGACCTATATAGGGTCCACAACCTTGATATAACATATTTTCACACTATTCGCGTACAAACGGCGGCCATTATGTCCGTCAATTCTGGTTCGATTTTCATGAAATTCGAGGTCAGCCTTCATTACTATGTTACGGTGATATAATCTTCCTTTTTTTTAAATCGGATAATAATTTTGACCTCCAGAGAGACCACAAGCTAAAAAGGACAATTTTTCGGACAATCAGGGGCAATAATTCAGGAAGTTACGATCCGATGGGTACAATTATCGAAATCAACCAAGACCTTTGGGTTATAAACATACATGTCAAGTTTCATCAAAATCGGTTCAAAATTGTGACCTCTATAGGGACCACAACCTTGATATAACATATTTTCACACTATTCGCGTACAAACGGCGTCCATTTTGTTTGTCAATTTTGGTCCTATTTTCACGAAATTTGAACTCGACCTTCATTACCATGTAAGGGTGATATAATCAAACGTTTTTTTAAATCGGATAATAATTTTGACCTCCAGAGGGACCACAAGCTAAAAAGGGCGATTTTTCGGACAATCAGGGGCCATACTTCAGGAAGTTACGATCCGATGGGCGCAAATATCGAAAGGAACCAAGATTTCGGGATTATAGACATGCATGTCAAGTTTCAACACAATCGCTTCAAAATTGTGACCTCTATAGGGTCCACAAGCTAAAAACATGATATTTCGTACAATCAGGGGCCATAATCCATGAAGTTTTCATCCGATACATGCCAATATCGAAAGGAACCGAGATCGTTTGGGGATAAACCTATATTTCAAGTTTCGTCAAAATCGGATAAGAATTGTGACCTGTAGAGGGTCCACAAACAAATTGTGGACGGACGGACAGGGGCGACGACAATATACGTCCACATGAAAATGTGGGCGTATAAAAAGTACCATCTTTAACATACCTTGACCAATTCTATCCAAGCTAACATTTCCTTCATATCCAGCATAGCTACCTTTAACACAATATTTTCAAATATATACTATGGTAAACCCACCAACATTACATTCTCCAATAATATATGTTAGCATTTTATCATATTCATAATTTTACAAGTACATGTAGATATGAAATATCACAAGCATAATATATGTTGTATTTTAACCCTATAAACTCACCCCGTAAATTGGTGTTTTACCAATGGTATCTGTTACTGGGCAAATGGTAATAAAATAATTCTTAGAAGAACCACATGTTTCTGATTCTGATAAGGGCATTGGCAAGGCTATCTACAGGGGGATTATTTTGTTGATACCACGTGCATGAACTTTGATCTTGACCTTTATACTAGACCTTTAACCCCCCAAACAAGTTTAACTTTTCCATTTGACCTCAAACAGGTCACAGGGACTACAAGCTGTGGTAGGTTTTTTTTTTTATGTAGATTCAAAGAAAACAACTATTTTGCCACAAATCTGTGTATTATTTATAATTGTATTATTAAAATCAAAAAAGTTATGAGACATCAAAGATAATAAACATTTAAGTATTCACATTGTAGCAATTAAGATTTAATGAATGGATCAAAGATAACAAAATTAAATATTACAAATATATGATTAGAAATAACAAGCCAACAGTGAGGCTGATGTCCCCCGCCGAAATCCCAAAATAGATAGATGACACATATTAATTAATCGCACATTTATTTTTTTCAAACGTATCAAGCAATCAAACTATACACGAAGTGTCATCCAAAAGTGTTTTATAAAGAATAATGCTAAAACCGATGAGAAAAATTAAAATGTACCCTAGTTAGAGGGACCCTAAAGGCAGACAAAAGGGCCCCCACGCTTGACAAAAGGGCCCCTCTGGCCAATGGAAAGGGTCCTTGTGTCTGAGTCAATCGTTTCTATACACTGTTACTGTCGAATCCATTACTGAATGAGAATGCAGTCATTGTATTGGCATAAAAATCATCAATCAAGATGAACCTATGTTATCTTGTCCCAAAGTATCAACCAATCAAATTGCTTATTTCTGCTTACCCTAAGCGGAAAATGCTTATCTTCGAACTCCATCAAGGCATTGACCTAATAAGCATATACACCAATTTTGAACATTTTAACTCAATTAGAAGGAGAGTTATTGTGTTCCAAAGTCTCGACCAATCAAATTGTGTATTGCTCTGCTTACCCTGAGCAGAAAATGCTCATTATCGAACTTAGTCAAGGTATTACTGTAATGAAACTATACACCAAGTTTCATCACTCTCACTTAATTAGAACTAAAGTTATCGTGTCCCAAAGCATCAACCAATCAAATTGCTTATCTCTGCTTACCCTAAGCGGAAAATGCTCATCTTCGAACTCCATCAAAGCATTGACCTAATAAACACATACACCAAGTTTGAACATTCTAGCTCAATTAGGAAGAGAGTTATTGTGTCCCAAAAAGTGTGACGGACAGACAGACAGAAGGACAGACAGACAGACAGATGGACGAACCCATTTTAATAGTCCCCGCACTTTCTTCGAAAGGTGAGGGACAAAAAATAAAGGTATAACTAAGTGATTATGCAAATGACCTTTGACCTATTATTGACTATTGACTCAATGGCTTGACTTTTGACCTGACATGGTGAATTACGACCCCAAAATTAGTATTTATATACTTTTGTTGTTAAAATATTACCCACAGCTGATATTATGAAAATACTACAGCATTTGCCATAAGGAAAACACCATCCCAAAGACAATAGCACTTTTTTACACCGAAATATAAAAGTATGCACAGGGCTGATAAGAAAAATTCAGAAGGTATACATACAATCAAGTAGTAGAGTGGTTCAGGCTAAAATGTTTTATAACAGACGGACACTATTTCGGGACAGTAAAGACATTATATGATAAGACTTACTATAAAAACTTCATTGATCAACAATGGAAGTCTGGCCACTTCTGATTTTTGAGGATATATAACTATTTGGACATATGTTATAAATGGCTCAAAATCTTCCCGGCTTTCATAATCAAAGGAGTTATATCTTAGTGAGAATAAGAGCTATGTCCCTTGGTTGTACTAAAAAAATATGCTCCAAGCTACGCACGTCCCTGAAACGAAATAACTTTATCGCATTCGGAAAATATTGTTTATTTCCTTACTGCGAAGTAACAGAATACACTCCATGAGACGATTGGGTTTGACATATGTACGCATGTGCAAATGCTTAGTTGTTTTAACAGTCAACCCACGCCTTCAAATGTCTTAATATTAACTGTGTTTATAATGCTACAGTAGAAATTAAAATACATGTTAAGCTGGAGATGAAAAGATCGGCATTTGACATGAATTATTTCAAGAATAGCCTAATATATATTAAAATGAACAGTGTGTTTACTTATTTATACCCAGACACTGGCCTGTTTATAACGGCATGTTATACAGAGGGAGCAAGGGAGAGAGAGGTCTATAAATCTAATAATGTAACACTTTAATAATGTTAATCTCTAAGATAACTAAATATTATATTGTGCAGTATGATGTTTGTTATGAAAAATAAATTGCTGGGAAAAGTACGGGGAAAATATAATGACATGTAATACAGGGAGTGAGAGAGAGGGATAAACCCCTCTATTAATTTAAGACTTTATTTTTTGTCCCTCAGATAAGTAAATATATTGTACTGCATGATGTTTGTTATGAAAAAAGAACACATTGCTGGATAAGTGGCGTATGTGTCGAGCAAGCGATTATTGCGTATGTACCGAATTTAGAGCCAAATTTTGTAGTTTCGTCTGTATAAAGGGTGGTATTTTTCGCCGACTTCAAGGTTTCCTAAACATGTTTTAAAGATACACCGACGCGCTCACACAATATTCTTTGGACTGTAGATTTTGAGTATAATTAGATATTAGTTCCGCGACAGCCAAACATGCGGTTAAAACCACTGCTACGTTACTATTGGAAACGTTTAGATTTTAAGTTCCATGACCAAATTATGGCATTCTGCTGTGTATCTTTGATTTTTGACATCATACAAAATTCCTTCGTTAATCTAAAAAGGTTTGGACTTGCAACCATTCTTTTTACCTGCCAATTGTTTTTTATTTTCATTATTAGCCTTCATACGAATCATTTCTTTTTTAGTCTTCCGAAGTTGATTTTTTTTTTAAACTTGGCAATCGTGCTTTTATGACAATCGCCGCAAATACTTATTTTTCTATCTAAATCAGTCAAGGTCGCATCGGCAGATGTCCGAGTCTCTCTATTTATTAAATTAATTTCACTTGTGTCTGCCGATGCAGTCTCGTAAACTATCCTGGAAAAAATGGGGTGTCAAGAAAATCGTCGTATGATTTCATAACCTTACTTTTACTCAGCTTCCTAGTCTTTGTCGTCAGTCTAACCAATCTATTTTGAATGTATTTGTCACCAAAAGTCACACAGTCGTCATGTAAAGCAGTCATGATAGACCGATGCTCCGAAGTTGTCGGGAATTTATTAACATTTGTCTAGCATAACCCCATTTGTGATTTTTGTCATAGGTGTTAACCATGGACCTTATAATGTGTTTATAAGGTCCATGGTGTTAACTTACATACACTGTACCTGTGAAGTAATTAATGGGACATAACTCTGTTTGGCTTATTACTCCAGACTGTTCTGTAACAGGAAATGACTGTGGGGTTGGTTGGGAAGGTTGGAAGTATTAAATGGTGGACCATGTGGTTTCAGATTGTAGTGTTGAATAATAAAATTATGAATTACAGAGTGTTGAGTGAGTTAACATGGTAGCAGAGCGTGGTTGATGGACATATATATTAGTTGAAAATTTAAGTAAAATTTAATTTTAGTGGAAAATTTAGTGACAATCAAAAAAAAAAAGAAAGAAAAAATAACTTCTAGTGCTAGTAATGGAAATACAAAAAATAGGTTGCCAGGCAACGAAACATATGCCCACACAGCAGCCAAATCGTCCTGGAAGTCAACAAGAGTTGTTGCATATTAAGGAATTATCAGAAAATCATTAGAATTTGTTTGGTTTTTATAATCAAACGTTTTTTTTTTAAATCAGATAATAATTGTGACCTCCAGAGGGACCACAAGCTAAAAAGGACGATTTTTCGGACAATCCGGGGACATAATTCAGAAAGTTATGATCCAATGGGCGCAAATACCGAAAGGAACCAAGATCTTTGGGTTATAAACATACATGTCAAGTTTCATCAAAATCCGTTCAAAATTGTGACCACTATAAGGTCCACAACCTTTATATAACATATTTTCACACATTCGCGTAAAAACGGCGGCCATTTTGTCCGTCAATTTTGGTCCGATTTTCACAAAATTCGAACTCAACCTTCATAACCATGGAATGGTGATATAATCAAACGTTTTTTTAAATCGGATAACAATTTTGACCTCCAGAGGGACCACAAGCTAAAAAGGGCGATTTTTTGGACAATCAGGGGCCATAATTCAGGAAGTTACGATCTGATGGGCAAATATCGAAAGGAACCAAGATCTTTGGGTTATAAATATGCATTTCAAGTTTCATCCAAATCGGTTCAAAATTGTGACCTCTACACTGTTCAGAAGCTAAAAAACGTGATTTTACGTACAATCAGGAGCCATAACCCATGAAGTTACAGTCCGATACATGCCAATATCGAAAGGAACCGAGATCTTAGGGTGATAAACCTATATTTGAAGTTTCATTGAAATCGGATAAAAATTGTGATCTGTAGACTGTTCACAAACAATTACGGATGTACGTCCGGGGACGAACAGGGCCGACGACAATATACGTCCACATGAAAATGTGGGCTTATAAAAACTTGCAACCTCCTGAGTAAAAGGAAGCAAGGTTCTGTGATTGCACTGTCTCTCCCAGAAAGTGAAGGAACTATTCGAGACAAAGTTTTCTGTGAATTAGGAGTTGAAAAATTAAATAGTGATGATGGACTATAACCTTTAATAACATTTATGGACACAATATATAAGAAAGATGAATTGACAGAAGCCTATGATAAGTTTGTGAATTTTGATAAATATAGACAAAGCAGCGAAACTATGGAAAATTATGTGATAGAATTTGAGAAGTTATATAATTTGACAAAGAAATATGGTATGGAGTTACCAAATTCTGTGTTGGCCTTCAAATTATTGGATAGTGCCTGTTTATCCCATAAAGATCGACAGTTAGTTTTAACTGGGGTTAATTATGAACAGAAAGTCACATTATTCAGACAGACTGCAGTGGCTTTAAAGAAATTTTTTGGACAACAATCAATTCCACAATATCCCACTGCTAACACTTCAAACATCAAACTTGAACCAACATCAACCTTTTTGGTGGATGAACCACAAGAAGTAAATATGTTACGGCGCTGGAATAATCAAGGAAGATTACAACTTGAAAATAGATTTAGATCCAATTATCGAGGACGAAGTTACTCAAGAACCCCACCAAATGCTGTTAATATGAGAAGTTTTGGCATAAACAGGCCCAACTATCAAACTTATTCAAAAAGGGGCTATGATTCAAATACGAGAAATTTTAATATGTTACCGAGGCCAAGATTTCAGGGAAATTCTTTCCCCCCCAACAGACAGATAAATCCAGTAGATGAAAATGGTTTTCCTATGAAATGTGTCATATGTGAATCAATTTTGCACTTTGCCAAAAATTGCCCGCATTCTTATGAAAACACTGAAAAAGAGAAAGGGCTACATGTATATGAGACACAGACTGAAATTTCAGGTGAAAAGGGTGTACTTTTTACAGGAAGTCATAATTAGGAAATGCAGGTTTTATTGAATGAGACATTTAATTCAGCCATATTAGATAGCGCTTGTAGCTCAACAGTTGCAGGAGAAACATGGATGAACTACTATCTAGAAACTGTTGAGAGAACCAACAGCAATACTGCCTTTAAATTTGGTAGCGGTCGGTGTTTTAAGTCCAAAGAAAAAGTGATGTTTCCCTGTGAAATCGCCGGTGTGCCATGTCGTATATCCGCAGATGTGGTTGATTGCGATATACCATTATTGCTTGGTAAACCAACAATGAAGAAAGCTGATGTTGTCTTAGATCTTAGATCAGGCAACTACATTTGGATAAAATGTAGATTTACAGTGCACGTCAGCTGGCCACTACAGTATCCCAATTTGTAATACAAATATGCCAACAGATACAACTGAAGTTTTGTTCAATATAAATAATCTGATTGAGGGAGATAAAGAAAGGCATTAGTAAAATTACATAAACAATTTGCCCACCCATCAAGCAAGAGACTGATAGCTTTGTTAAATGACGAAGGTGATAAAAGTCCTGAGACTGCCAAAATTATTGAAAATATTACAAATAGTTGTGATATTTGTAAACGCTTTAAGAAGACTCCACCCAGACCTGTTGTCTCCTTGCCATTAACAACAGAGTTCAATGATATAGTGGCAATGGACTTGAAAGAATGGCGCCCTGGTGTGTATTTCCTTCACCTGATAGATATAGCGACAAGATTTAGTTTAGCCGCGATTATAAAGAATAAACTACCATCAACAATTATAGATAAAGTAATGAGACTGTGGATTGGAAGTGGAATGGGTCCACCAAATAAATTTCTTACTGACAATGGCGGTGAATTTTCATATGATTTATACAGGGATATGGCAGAGAATCTTAATGTAGAAGTCTGGAATTCTGCGGGAATAAATCCATGGCAAAATGGGATATGTGAGAGGAATCATTTTATTATTGATGACAATGTGACTAAAGTTTTGTCAGAAAATCCAGGACTAGATTTGGAGACTGCATTGGTTTGGGCAATAAACTCTAAAAATTCTTTGCAGATGGTGCATGGTTATAGCCCGTACCAATTAGTTTTTGGTAAAAACCCCAATTTGCCCTCCGTTTGTGTAAACAAGCCCCCAGCACTTGACGGCACAACAAACAGCGAAGTATTTTATAAACATCTGAATGCCTTACATTCAACACGAAAAGCATTCATTGAATCAGAGTCATCAGAACGTATTCGTCGCACACTTCGTCATCAAATAAGACCATGCGGAGATATCTTTAGTATTGGTGAGAAAGTCTATTATAAACGTGAATCTAACAACAAATGGAAAGGACCTGGTTGTGTTTTAGGTCAAGATCATAAAGTTGTATTTATCAGACATGGAAGTGTTTATGTCCGCGTACCAGCATATCGAGTAATTAGAGTTGAAGAGGAATTTCAAAACAAAGACACTGACATAGAACAACCCTCTACAAACACACTCAGCCCCACATCAAATCAAACAACTCTAACAAATAATAGAGAACCAGAAATCGGCACAGGAACAAAAGAAAGTGAACACGCACACATAAATTTTCCAGAATCACCTAAAATAGACGACACAATTAAATATCAGTCAAAAGATGGAAACTGGATAGAAGCCAGAATAGTAAGTAGAGCTGGTAAAAGTACTGGAAAATATAAGCATTGGTTTAATGTTGAACATTTAAGTGACAGTACCATTGAAGCAGTAAATTTTGATAATGGTAATACTCAGTGGACAAAACTTGACACAATCAATAGTACTAACAATCCTACTGTCACTGATACTGAGCATAACGAAGCAGACTGTAATGTTGTGTTTGTACCCCTTTCACGGCATGACGAATATGATGTGAAATTAGCAAAAGATAAGGAGATAGAGAACTGGAGAAATTTTGAGGTGTTTGATAAAGTTGAATATTGTGGACAACCTTATTTGACTACTAGATGGGTGATAACAGAAAAAGAAATTGAAGGAAAAAGAGGTGTAAAAGCAAGACTGGTGGCCAGAGGCTTTGAAGACCAAGAATTTATCCAATCAGATTCACCCACAGCTAGCAAAGAAACTTTACGTATATTTCTGTCTCCTAGCTTCATCGTTTTCTTGGAAATGTAACACAATAGATATTAAAGCTGCCTTTCTTCAAGGCCAAGATATGGACAGAGATGTTTATATTTCACCACCAACAGAGTATGAGAACACCTCAGTTTTGTGGAAACTAAAAAAGTGTGTATATGGACTCAATGATGCCTCTCGAAAGTGGTATTTTAGAGTTTGCGACGAACTGGTCAAGTTAAAATGCAAACAGAGCGAGCTAGACTTTGGGATGTTTTTCTTTCATTCTGACAGTGAACTGAATGGAATAATAGTGATGCATGTTGATTTTATTTGGTGTGGCACACCTACATTTAAGGAAAGAGTTATGGATAAATTACAGAGCATTTTTAAAATAGCTAAAAAGGCAGATGGGGAATTTAGTTACATTGGTTTACAAGTGTAGGATATTAGTAGTCTCACTATAGTGATAGGACAATAAGTGGAGTTGTCTCCCATTAATTACTGTGACATTCATTAAACACCATCTAAGAGTGACCTCCCCTTACATATAGGTGTCTCTCTTGTCTGACCATGCCTCTTAAAGAATACAGATCATTAAACATGTGTTTGATTAATTACTGATATCTGATATCTTCGTGTGATACCTCTAACTATCATACATGGTGCTGCAAACAGCTAGGCAAGATAACAGGTCCACTGTAAAACCTGCATCAGCCTACAAAGTTCCTATTTTAGAGCTAGAAGCCGACACAAAAGGTACAAATTTTGATGTTTGGGTAAAAAAATGGAAAGCCTACAGTCTCATTACCAGTCTAAATGATCAGGATCTTGATACACGAATGGCTGCTCTGACTCTAGCATTATCAGACGAGGCATGTAAAATAGTCGATCATCTACCAAACGATGACAAAATCTCCACAGATACAGTCATAGACGCATTAAAAAGACACATCAAAGGTCAAATTAATGTCGTTATAGAACGAAGAAATTTCTACCTCCGCGACCAGCGAGAAGGAGAATCACTCAAGTGTGCGGTCGATGTGGGAAAGATCATTCTGGAGAAAAATGCCCGGCGAAAGATTATGTTTGTGGTAAATGTTCTAAAAAAGGCCATTACACATCAGTTTGTCGCTCCACACACAGTCCAAGTAAAAATAAGAAGCCTTACCAAAACTTCGAAGATGGCAAGCACCACAGCAATAATAGCAACCGTTCAGGTTTCACAATCACCTAAAATTAAAGTGAAGACAGAGGTCGCAGTGGATCAATTTCAAGTTGCGTAAAAATACGCAGACATTCCAAAATTTCGCGTTTTTGCCGTCTACATCTGCGTGACTTCGAGCATCTCAAAATACTCAATAGAATCGAGTCATGTCGTTTTGTGAAAAAACCTATTATAAAGCGTCCTTATTTCATTGATAGGCATACTGCATTTAATCTAATGACGACTGGAGGTTAACGGCATCGGCATTAGATCTACATGGTTGACGACGCAATGATTTCCATCTTTCACTTCAACAGGAAGTAAAGAGAAGACTATCGCTATGAAAGCAAACATTTGATTGGCTAAATGTAAACAGGATACTGTGTCCTAGCCAATCCAAAGTCTTGTATGACATGCGCTTTATTGCTTCCAATAGGGGTGTCCCAGGAAAGCTACGTATAGAAGGCTTCGACTGCTATGAACTTATGAATGAAATAAGCGGAAATATAAAAATCTACGGAGACTACGTGCAGTAGAAATGTGTAAAAGAAGCACGAAGCACATAAATTGTATGACGTAGAATAATCTAGTTTTATTCTCACGTCGGGAAATTTTCTGCGTGTAAATTACGCAGCGTCCGTCAATATTTGCGTTTATTTTGAAAAAAATGCGTGAAATACGCAGATTTTTGCGTGACTGCGACCTCTGAGTGAAGATGAAACCAAATCGCCTGCAAAAAGCTGAAATAGATGTTTTTGCTACACCAGACACTGGAGCAGAAATATCCGCTGTTGGTCCGGAAACTTTATCTAAATTCAAGATTCATCCTAAGTATGACTTGATTCAAGACCACCAGACTTTACTTAAAGCTGCTGATAATCATGATCTTCCAACTATTGGTTCCTTTTATGCTAATATCACCTTTGGTGATGTCACTGTTGAGGAACTCTTTTACGTCCTGAAAGGTGTACAGGGTTGTCTACTTTCTTGGAAAACCACACAGTCCTTGAAGATAATACCCGATGATTATCCAAAACAGATAGAGAACGACTCAAATGTAGCAGACATTAACAAAGTCAGAATGTCACAGCCAGACTTGTCAACAACGACAGAAGATCTCATTCGAGAATTTCCAACTGTGTTTGACGGTGTGATTAAGCCAATGCCCGGTGAACAATTCAACATTTGTCTTGAAGATAACGCTAAACCTTTCTGCGTCTCTACACCTCGAAGAATTCCATATGCATACAGAGACAAGCTCAAACTGGAACTTGACAGGTTAATAGAAAACCAGATTATAGCACCCGTTACCTACCCGACGGCATGGTGTGCTCCCATCGTTGTAGCACCGAAAAAGGGAACTGATGACATTCGCTTGTGCGTTGACCTTTCTCAATTAAACAAGTTCGTTAAAAGAGAGCGCTACCAGTCGTCAAAGCCTGCAGAAGCTGTCACAGATATAGCTGCTACTAAATCCAAATGGTTCACAGCATTTGATGCCTTGAAAGGTTATCATCAATGCCCCTTGAGTGAGGAAAGTCAGGATTTCACGACTTTCATAACACCATTCGGCAGGTATAAATACCTCCGGGCTCCATTTGGGATATGTTCCATTTCCGAACATTACAACCGACGCATGGATGAAGCTTTTATTGGACTCTCGGGTTATCGCTGAATTGTCGATGACATTGCTGTATATGATTCTAATTCTGAAAATCATGTCACACACGTCAGACAATTCCTTCAACGTTGTAAAGATCGAGAAATAACTTTAAAGAAGGACAAATTTCACTTCGCCCAAGAACAAGTCGAATTTGCAGGATTTGTCTTATCTGTTGATGGCTATAAACCAGATCCCAAGACAGTTCAGGCCATTTCTGATTATCCTGTCGCTACGAATATTACAGATGTGCGTTCATTCATGGGTTTAGTCAATCAACTGGGTTCCTTCTCACCTGATATATCTTCCGCTACAGAAATCCTTAGACCACTACTACGACCCAAGAATGAGTTCCAGTGGAATGAAGTTCATCAGAAGTCATTTGAGGAAATTAAGAAGATATTATCTAATCCACCAACGTACTTTGATCCCTCCAAACCAACGTCACTGCAGACAGATGCTAGTCGCCTAAATGGTTTGGGATTCGTCCTACTTCAACTCCATGACGATAAATGGAAACTAGTACAAGCCGGTTCTCGGTACATTACGGAAAATGAATCCCGGTATGCAATGATTGAAATAGAAATGTTAGGTGTGGCTTGGGCAGTCAAGAAGTGTCATGCTTTTCTAGCTGGACTTACACAGTTTGAAATTGTTACAGACCACAAACCTTTGATCCCTCTACTTAACAATCATCGCTTGGATGAAATAGAAAATCCACGCCTACAACGTCTCCGTATGAAACTTCTACCCTACCAGTTTGTCTCAACGTGGCGTAAAGGTACCGATCATGCGGCACCTGATGCACTATCAAGAGCTCCGTTATCAACACCAGAGATTGATGACCAAGACTTGATTGATGAGTGTCACGAACATCTGGACTTTGATGCCCTTCACATTGCTGTCATACGTCAATCTGTAAATGACGCGGCCATGGACCCTCGTCTTGCAGATATTCGTAACGCCAGTTTGCTAGATTCTGCTCATTAGAACCTTATGTCTGTCGTGAAGAACGGATTTCCCGAATCAAAGCATCAACTCTCTCAAGAACTCCAACCTTACTGGTGCATGAAAGACCAGATTTCCATTGATGATGGATTATTAGTTGTAGGACCAAGACTGATTATTCCCAAATCACTGCGTCTACAGATCATTAATGACCTACACTCTTCTCATCAAGGTATTTATCGGACAAGGGAACGAGCCAGACTTATCGTCTATTGGCCTGGTATCGATACTGACATTGAAAACATTGTCCGGTCCTGCAAATCCTGTGCTGAAGAGCTACCCTCGCAAGTTAAAGAACCACTGTCACCACGTGACCCAGTTCCAGAACGTGTGTTTCACATCTGTACAGACTTTGGATCTTTTGCAGGTCAACAGTGGCTCATAATGGCAGATGTTTTGTCTGGATGGCCTTTAGTCTACCAATCTACCAACTTGGTAAGAAGTCTACCTCCTCACAAGTTGTAACATGTCTACAAAAATGTTTCACAGAATCACAGATGTTGGGCCACAGTTTATGTAAAAGACATTACAAGACTTCTTTCAACTTTGGGGTATACAACATAAAGTCTCTTCTCCACATTATTCCCAGTCCAACGGTAAAGCAGAGTCCACAGTTAAGTCTATGAAAAAACTCATACGCCGATGCTGGAATGGTAGAAGATTAGATCCCAATAAATGGATGTCGGCCTTGCTTCAATTCAAGAACACTCCAAAATCCGATGGTACATCTCCGGCCGTTAAAGTGTTTGGACATTCATTACGAGATAATCTCCCAGCTCATCGTCGATCATTCACACCAGAGTGGCAAAAGATCATTACTGCAGTAGAGACGAAAGCTGCTACCAATCAAGAGAAAGTTGAACGTCATTATAACGCCAACTCTAAAACTCTTCCTCTCTTAGGTGTTGGAAGCAAAGTCGTCATACAGCATATGAAAACGAAGAGATGGACTATCTATGGTACTATCGTTCGTATTGGTGATCATCGTGACTACTACGTCGCCACAGTTGGAGGTCGTGTTTTACGTAGGAAAAGACGGTTTCTACGACGTCGTTATCCATTACTACCACCTCAACGAGCCAATGAAAATCCTGTCTCCATGAAGATACATGATGCACTGGAAGACAATCCAACCACGCCACAAACTAAGAAACATTGGAAAAGTTTGCGTTCGCGTCGTGCGCCTCGACGTTTGGATCTTTAGTCTTATTAAGATTTGTTATGTGTACATCTCAAAATCTAAGGGGGAGGTGTAGGATATTAGTAGTCTCACTATAGTGATAGGACAGTAAGTGGAGTTGTCTCCCATTAATTACTGTGACATTCATTAAACACCATCTAAGAGTGACCTCCCCTTACATGTAGGTGTCTCTCTTGTCTGACCATGCCTCTTAAAGAATACAGATCATTAAACATGTGTTTGTCTGATTAATTACTGATATCATCTCTTCGTGTGATACCTCTAACTATCATACAACAAGTAAATCACAGATTGGACTCAATTGTTGTTAATCAGTCGTCTTATGTAGAAGAACTCATACCTACTGCTGTTTCGTCAAATCGTTCCTCTCAGAAATCTGAACCGCTCAATCAAAATGAACTGACACAGTTGCGTAGTGCGATTGGACAGATACTGTGGGTTACCAACGAAACGCGGCCTGATGCAAGTTTGGATGCACTTGAATTAAGCATAACCGTTAAAGATCCAAAAGTTCAAGATCTTCTTCGCGCCAATAAACTCATGAAGAAAATTAGATATGACGATGTATCAATCAAGTTCCCACAAATTGACTTAACTAATGCTTATCTTGGTGTCTATTGTGATGCATCATATGCAAATTTATGTGACGGAGTATCAAGTGCTGCTGGATACATCATATTCCTTATTGACTCTAATGGTAAATGTTGTCCCCTTACATGGAAATCGCACAAAATAAGACGTATTGTGAAAAGTACGTTAGCTGCAGAAACTCTATCCATGGTAGAAGCCATAGACTCAGCTTATTTCTTAGGATCTCTGTACAGTGAAATATTGTATGGTGTGAAACAGAATCGACTTAAATCCTTGTTCAAGAATATACGTTCAACCAAACTTGTCAATGAAAAAAGACTCAGAATAGATATTGCGAGTATTAAACAGATGTTAAGTAATGGAGACATTTCTAAAGTCATTTGGGTTGAAGCTTGCCATCAATTATCGGACTGTCTTACAAAACATGGTGCATGCAATAAATCCCTGGTTAACATTCTTCAACGCGGCAGTTTTGAATAGATTCTATGAAAATGACTGGTGGTCTGAGATAACTGAATTAGTGTTAATGTGTTTTTGTTTTTCAAAGTTTACTTCTAATTTTGACTATCCGCTGGGTGAATAGATGTTTCACTTTCATTTATTTTTATTACTTTCTGCAATGACATTCTTTATCTTATCTTTTTCTTTAAAGAAAAAAGGGGAGTGTGTTAACTTACATACACTGTACCTGTGAAGTAATTAATGGGACATAACTCTGTCTGGCTTATTACTCCAGACTGTTCTGTAACAGGAAATGACTGTGGGGTTGGTTGGGAAGGTTGGAAGTTTTAATGGTGGACCATGTGGTTTCAGATTGTAGTGTTGAATAATAAAATTATGAATTACAGAGTGTTGAGTGAGTTAACAATAGGTAGTTTGTTACAGTTCTCAAATCATAGGGGTACTTGTCCAATCCAATGCTGGATAGCAAATCATTCATGGACGATATCTTGCAGGGCTCAGTCTCAAATCTAGAAAAAAATAAGTCTGTCGATCAAAGCCTATGGCTACAGGATGGTAAGATAATATACTATGATTATAAAAATAATTTACACCATGTTACCGAAAAGTGTCTGGATAATAAAGACTACAAATAAAAAGTTTGTTTCGGTTATTTTCCGGTCTCAAATAGTTCTGCGTATTTAGAGCTAGCAAATATTTATTTCCTAACCAGGAGAGATCGCCGCGTAAACCAAGATTGTAACCACTTAATAAAAATAAATTTCGAAAGGTTGTAGTGAATTTATCTGGGCGATTTCACCTGAATGAAAGATAGAAATGAAACGAACCTCTAGCTCTGTATTTAATTTAAATCACCAAAATCAAAAATCAAATCAAGAAGTGAAATCGAAATTTTTGCTCACGTTCGCTATTAAATAAACACGTAAGTCGAAGCCCGTACTGAGTGTATTTTTGACTAGGCGATATATACATGTACCAATACATGTTTGTAAAAATACCTCGTGTGACGTATATTTTGTTGCGATATCCTAAACCAAGCGTGTGGCGCTAACGTCTGCTCACTTCAGAAGATTTCTCGACGGAGCAATCACACAGATAAGCGGGTCAGTTTTTATAAGGACAAATGTTGTGTCTCTGAACCACTCTACAAGTAGATAGATACATGTACACAGGCCTAGGAAAATCAAGCAACAACTAATAATCATATTATTAACAATAAATGACCAAAAATCTGCATTGTTCCATTGTGCCATCTGCCAACTCATGAAATTCCACTTCCATATCTCAGAGTAAACTTCCTCAACAATATCATTGGGTCTAACACTATTTCCATCTTCAGATAAGGGCCTTCAGATATAAATAAATAAATGTAAAGCATTCAGTACAATAAAAAAATAACAGAAGTCTTCTACAATGAGTAATCGTAGGTAAAATACATGTAATTGGAAAGAGGAAGGTCATAACTCAACATTTTATACCCGTAAATCTAGGCATACAATCTAAAGCTGTAGAACATTTAGACAGTTTGGGTTTATACTTGTTTTGAATGTAAAAAACATGTATACATTATACATAACAAACAAAACTGACCCATCCCAATCCATGCTTATATCAGTACCATTAGGTCCAAGACTATCATTAGCCTACCATGTTCATGTGCAGTATCTTCAGCTGAGGTTGAAGGCCTAAGACTAGTCCCAACAACAGTCCAACCCCTCGATGGAACGAAAGAAAACAAACGAAACTGACAATAATTAGTGGCCAAGACTTTTTGAAATTTGAATACTAAACTTGGGCTTCTGCATTTCATGTCAAAATAGTCTAATTGAAACAGAAAACAACTCCTTTTTCATCAAGTCCACGTATGGCGTGGCCGACCAGCTGTCAAAATGCCATTACATTTTAGGCCCACATATTTGAGCTAAGTTACCAATAATTTGATGCTAAATGGATATTGCATGGTAGAAATGGACACACAATCTACAATTAAATAATTATCATCATCAAGCTTACATTTGTGCATTTGTTCATATGTAAAAAGTAAATTAAAACTCACTCATCTAAGCAGGATCAATTAATTCTCTCGTTGACATTCTTTGTTGGGCAAATCTAGGTCACCTATTAGCCCATTGAAATTCATCGGCATTGCTCACATATTCAAAATCAGACGTGTCTTATCATTGTAAAACTTGTTGGGCAAATCTAGGTCACCTCTTAGCCCATTGAAATTCATCGGCATTGCTCACATATTCAAAATCAGACGTGTCTAATCATTGTAAAACTTAACAACACTTCTATTCTTAATTTTCCGTTTAATAAGTTCTCTTTTACACATGATAAACCACCTTTTTACGGCGATAATTACACGAAATAATAGGACACAACGTCATTTCTTTACGCTTACAGAGTTACCCATCTTTGCTACAATCTAACACGAATTCTTTTTTGAATAGTCACCCGTTCTTAGTCTCATTTAAAGGGAATTTCGAATGATATAAATTATATTCGTTTACTATGAATATTTTGTCACATATGACATGATGAATTTATCGATCACCGGCAATCTATTTTAAGAAGGGAGGAGTGCATAGGTTTCAAGGAGAAATTCCAGAACCTTTTATTTTAGTTCCACGCAACCATCTAAACAAACCAAAGAAATACCCAGCTAACAATTACTGCCTGGGACATCCACTTTATACATGTAACACAGAAGTGTTCGAAGTGACAACTTCTTATTTATACATGTACTTTGGATATTTTGCCATTTTCTAGCAAGTTCTAGAATTTGCAGATTGTTGCAGTGTTGCAGTTATAATATTATATGTACTTCTTGTTTAAAGATAGACTGGCACTGCCAGGTAGGATACGCCCACACTTTCGGGAGATAGAAAGAGAACATGCAATACCGGAAGTCATTTTTCCTACATCATTAAGTTATAATTTGATATGTGCAAATATCGAAATGAATTAAGATCTTTGGGTTATAAAGGTGCATTTCAGTAGGCTTCAAATTTGACTGGGGATCATGTTGCTAAGTGGGTAAGAAATTCGAACTCAACCTTCTGTAGGCTGTAACGGTGATAGAGTCAAACGTTTTCTTAAATCAGATAATTGTGACCTCCAGAGGGACCACAGGCGATTTTTGGGACAATCTGGGCCATAATTCAGGAAGTAACGATCCCATATGCGCAAATAATGAAAGGAACCAAGATCTTTGGGTTATAACCATGCATTTCAAGTTTCATCAAAATTGAATTAAAATTGTGACCTCTACAGGGACCTCAACCATGATATACCATTTTTTAACAGTATTCGTGTACAAACAGCGGCCATTTTGTATGGCAATTTTGGTCCGATTTTCCCGAAATGCATAGTCAACCTTCCTTAGGGTGTAACGGTGACATAATCAAACGTTTTTTTAAATCGGATAATAATTGTGACCTCCAGAGGGACCACAAGCTAAAAAGGGTGATTTTTCGGACAATCAGGGGCCATAATTTAGGAAATTACATTCCGATAGGCGCAAATATCGAAAGGAACCAAGATCTTTGGGTTATAAACATGCACATCAAGTTTCATCAAAATCGGTTCAAAATTGTGACCTCTATTGGGTCCACAAGCTAAAAACGTGATTTTTCATACAATCAGGGGCCATAATCCATGAAGTTTTGATCCGATACATGGCAATATAGAAAGCAGCCGAGATCTATAGGGGATAAACCTATATTTCAAGTTTCATCAAAATCGAATTAAAATTGTGACCTCTACAGGGTCCACAACCTTGATATACCATATTTTAACAGTATTTGCATACAAAAGGCAGCCATTTTGTATGGCAATTTTCGTCTGATTTTCCCAAAATTCGTACTCAACCTTCCTTACGGTGTAACGGTGATATAATCAAACATTTTTTTAAATCAGATAATAATTGTGACCTCCAGAGGGACCACAAGCTAAAAAGGGCGATTTTTCGGACAATCAGGGGTCATAATTCAGGAAATTACATTCCGATAGGCGCAAATATCGAAAGGAACCAAGATCTTTGGGTTATAAACATGCATGTCAAGTTTCATCAAAACCGGTTCAAAATTGTTACCTCTATAGGGTCCAAAAGCTAAAGATAGGCTGGCACTGCCAGGCAGGATACGCCCACATTTTTGAGAGATGGATAGAGAACAAGCAATACCGAAAGTGATTTTTCCTACATCATTAAGTCCTGTATTTCATACTGTATTGGGAGCAGCCATTTTGCTGGTCAGTTCCAGTCTGATATTCATGAAATTCGAAGCCGACAATGATTATGGTTTGACGGTACACAACCTAGAAATGTTACTTTTCGTCAAAATCGGATAAGAATTGTGACCTGTAGAGAGTCTACAACCATGTTATACCATATTTTTACACTATTCGCGTACAAACGGTGACCATTTCGTCCTGCAATATTGGTACGATTTTCACGAAATTCGAACTCAACCTTCCTTACGGTGCAACAGTAATATAATCAGAGTTTTTTTTTAAATCAGATAATAATTGTTCGAGAGATAGACAGAGAACAAGCAATACCGAAAGTGATTTTTCCTACAATCAAAGGCCATAATCCATTAAGTTACAATTTGATATGCGCAAATATCGAAAAGAATAAAGATCTTTAGGTTATAAACAAGCATTTCAGGTTTCATCAAAATCGAATTAAAATTGTCACCTCTACAGGGTCCACAACTTTGACATACCATATTTTTACACTGTTCGCGTACAAACGACGGCCATTTTTTCTGGGAATTGTGGTCCAATTTTCTCGAAATTCAAACTCAACCTTCCGTAGGATGTAACGGTGATAGAGTCAAACGTTTTTTCAAATCGGATAATAATTGTGACCTCCAGAGGGACCATAGGCGATTTTTCGGACAATCAGGGGCCATAATTCAGGAAGTTATGATCTGATATGCGCAAATATCGAAAGGAACCAAGATCTTTGGGTTATAACCATGCATTTCAAGTTTCATCGGATAATAATTGTGACCTCCAGAGGGACCATAGGCGATTTTTCGGACAATCAGGGGCCATAATTCAGGAAGTTATGATCTGATATGCGCAAATATCGAAAGGAACCAAGATCTTTGGGTTATAACCATGCATTTCAAGTTTCATCAAAATTGAATTAAAATTGTGACCTCTACAGGGTACACAACCATGATATACAATTTTTTAACAGTATTCGCGTACAAACGGCGGCCATTTTGTATGGCAATTTTGGTCCGATTTTCCCGAAATTCGAACTCAACCTTCCTTACGGTGTAACGGTAATATAATCAACCGTTTTATTAAATCGGATAATAATTGTTACCACCAGAGGGACCACAAGCTAAAATAAGGCGATTTTGCGTATAATCAGGGGCCATAATTCAGGAAGTTACGTTCCGATATGCGCAAATATCGAAAGGAACCAAGATCTTTGGGTTATAAACATGCATGTCAAGTTTCATCAAAATCGGTTCAAAATTGTGACCTCTATAGGGTCCACAAGCTAAAAACGTGATTTTTCGTACAATCAGGGGCCATAATCCATGAAGTTTTCATCCGATACATGCCAATATCGAAAGCAACCGAGATCGTTTGGGGATAAACCTATATTTCAAGTTTCGTCAAAATCGGATAAGAATTGTGACCTGTAGAGGGTCCACAAACAAATTGTGGACGGACGGACAGGGGCGACGACAATATACGTCCACATAAAAATGTGGGCGTATAAAAATGTGATTTTTCGTACAATCAGGGGCCATAATCCATGAAGTTTTGATCCGATACATGCCAATATCGAAAGCAGCCGAGATCTTTTGGGGATAAACCTATATTTCAAGTTTCGTCAAAATCAGATAAGAATTGTGACCTGTAGAGAGTCCACAAACAAATTGTGGACATCCGGACGGACAGGGGCGACGACATAATACGTCCACATGAAAATGTGGGCGTATAAAAACAATATCGAATAGTTGCATTTATCAGGTCAGTGAATAAAAAATTAGAGGAGAAAGTAATACCAATCAACTGTTGGAATGATCATTACCAAACTGCGAAAACATTTTGAACTAAATTATGAGTGTAAAAATTACATTTTAAAAGATATTCCAACTATACCTGATGCAGCCAGAATCATTTTACCAAAAGGTGGATGAACATCAAAGAAGAAAACTTTTCTCAGGTACAAAGACACAAATTTGGCAAAGTGCAATTCATCAAACCTAGGGAAAGAATGCAATCCATGTCCAGTGATCATTGCAGATACTATTGTACAACAAGTCTGATCATTCACATATCTAAATTTCTTAACTTACTTATTTGAAGTCAAAAATATATACTATTTCAATGTAAATAAAGATGCATTTTTTAAGATTTTGATAAAGAACTGACATTTCTTGTGATGAAAGATTAAAAGATAGGCTGGCACTGCCAGGCAGGATACGCCCACATTTTTGGGAGATGGATAGAGAACAAGCAATACCGAAGTGATTTTTCCTACATCATTAAGTCCTGTATTTCATACTGTATTGGGAGCAGCCATTTTGTTTGTCAGTTCCAGTCTGATATTCATGAAATTCGAAGTCGACAATGATTATGGTGTGACGGTACACAACCTAGAAATGTGACTTTTCGTCAAAATCGGATAAGAATTGTGACCTGTAGAGAGTCCACAACCATGATATACCATATTTTTACACTATTCGCGTACAAACGGCGACCATTTCGTCCGGCAATTTTGGTACGATTTTCACGAAATTAGAACTCAACCTTCCTCATCCAAATTGAATTAAAATTGTGACCTATACAGTTTCCACAACCATGATTATACCATTTTTATACGTCCACATTCATAATGTGAACGTATTATGCCGTCGCCCCTGTCTGTGTGTGTGTGTGTGTGTGTGTGTGTATGTATGTATGTGTGTGTGTGTGTGTGTCTGTGGTTCGCCTACAGGCCGCAATTCTTCATGGATTTTCTTCAAACTTGGTATACTTATTCCTTATACCCCAAGGAAGATCCCTATTGTTTTTGGGGCATGCCCGACCCCCAGGGGCCGAGCCATGCCCATTTCTAGTATTTGTTTGTTTGTCGTCTACAGGCCACATTTCTTAACTTATAATTTTGAAACTTAGCATACACATTCTTTGTACCCTAAGGAACATCCCTATCATTTGGGGTGTATGCCCCACCCCCAGGGGCAGAGCCATGCCCATTTTCTTTTCGTGTGTCTTTGTGTCGCCTACAGGGCGCAATTCTTACTGGATTTTCTTCAAACTTGGTATACGTATTCCTTATACCCTTAGGAAGATCTCTATTGTTTTTGGTGCATGCCCGACCCCCAGGGACAGAGCCACGCCCATTTCTAGTATGTATTTGTTTGTCGTCTACAGGCCACATTTCTTAACTTATAATTTTGAAACTTAGCATACACATTCTTTGTACCCTAAGGAACATCCCTATCATTTGGGGTGCATGCCCAACCCCCTGGGGCAGATCCACACCCATTTTCTTATCGTGTGTCTTTGTGTCGCCTACAGGCCGCAATTCTTATTGGATTTTCTTTAAAACTTTGTATACTTAATCTTTATACTCTAAGGATGATCCCTATCGTTTGGGGTGCATGCCCAACCCCCTACGGGCAGAGCCACGCCCATTTTCTTTTTGTGTGTCTCTGTGTCGCCTAGAAGCCGCAATTCTAACTGTATTTTCTTAAAACTTTGTATACTTACCCTAAGGATGATCCGTATTGTTTTTTGGTGCATGCCCGACCCCCAATGGCAGAGCCACGCCCATTCCTTGTATTTATTTGTTTGTCGTCTACAAGCCACATTTCTTAACGTATCATCTTGAAACTTTGAATGATTATGCTTTGTACCCTAAGGAACATTTCTATCATTTGGGGTGCATGCCCAACCCCCAGGGGCAAAGTCACGCCCATTTTCTTTTTGTGTGTCGCCTACAGGCCACAATTCTTAATCGGTCATCTTGAAACTTAAAATACTTATTCCTTATACCCTAAGGATGACCCCTTTTGTTTTGGGTGCATGCCCGACCCCATGGGACAGCAACACCCATTTGGTTTATGTATTCCTTATAGCCTGAGGGTGTCCACTATTGATTGTGACGAATGTCCTGACCCCTAGGGGCAGAGCCACTCCCACTTTTTGCCTTTAGTGTTAGGAAGGCACAATTCTGAATGGATTATCTTGGTATAGTTATTCCTTATACTCTAAGGACGGCAACTATTAATGTTGGTGCACGACCCTCAACGCTAAACAAACCAAACGCCTAGCCTTCTTGACAAAGTACCATATCAATCAAAGTAGGAATGTGGACGTATATTGTAGCGTTAGCGTTATGTTTTTTTAACAGTATTCGCGTACAAACGGCGGCCATTTTGTCTGCCAATTTTAGTCCGATTTTCCCGAAATTCAAACTCAACCTTCCTTACAGTGCAACGGTGATATAATCAAACGTTTTTTTAAATCGGATAATAATTGTGACCTCCAGAGGGACCACAAGCTAAAGAAAGGGGGATTTTGCGTATAACCAGGGGCCATAATTCAGGAAGTTACGATCCGATATGCGCAAATATCGAAAAGAACCAAGATCTTTGGGTTATAACCATGAATTTCAAGTTTCATCAAAATCGAATTAAAATTGTGACCTTTACAGGGTCCACAACCCTGATATACCATTTTTTAACATTATTCGCGTACAAACGGCGGCCATTTTGAATGGCAATTTTGGTCCGATTTTCCCGAAATTCGAACTCAACCTTCCTTACAGTGTAACGGTAATATAATCAAACGTTTTTTTTTAAATCGGATAATAATTGTGACCTCCAGAGGGACCACAAGCTAAAAAAAAAGGCAATTTTGGGTATAATCAGGGGCCATAATTCAGGAAGTTACGATCCGGTATGCGCAAATATCGAAAGGAACCAAGATCTTTGGGTTATAACCATGAATTTCAAGTTTCATCAAAATCGAATTAAAATTGTGACCTCCATAGGGTCCACAACCTTGATATACCATTTTTTAATAGTATTCGCGTACAAACGACGGCCATTTTGTATGGCAATTTTGGTCCGATTTTCAAAAATTCGAACTCAACCTTCCTTAGGGTGTAACGGTGATATAATCAAACGTTTTTTTAAATCGGATAATAATTGTGACCTCCAGAGGGACCACAAGCTAAAAAGGGTGATTTTTCGGACAATCAGGGGCCATAATTCAGGAAATTACGATCCGATGGTCGCAAATATCTAAAGGAACCAAGATCTTTGGGTTATAAACATCCATGTCAAGTTTCATCAAAATCGGTTCAAAATTGTGACCTCTATAGGGTCCACAAGCTAAAAACGTGATTTTTCGTACAATCAGGGGCCATAATCCATGAAGTTTTGATCCGATACATGCCAATATCGAAAGCAGCCGAGATCTTTTGGGGATAAACCTATATTTCAAGTTTCGTCAAAATCGGATAAGAATTGTGACCTGTAGAGAGTCCACAAACAAATTGTGGACGGATGGACGTCCGGACGGACAGGGGCGACGACATAATACGTCCACATGAAAATGTGGGCGTATAAAAACCAATTCCAGTAATTTATTTATCTTACTGTGGTCCCGGCATCGCTTGTCATTTTGTAAAGAATGCGTAATTTGGACAATTGGACTATACTATACATGAATAATAATGACGTGTGATAATTTTAGCCAATGAAAAAATTGATTATTCAGGTTCGCGGTTGAATATCAGCGAGTGTCTTACAGTTTATAAAGATAGGCTGGCACTGCCAGGCAGGATACGCCCACATTTTCGAGAGATGGATAGAGAACAAGATATACCGAAAGTGATTTTTCCTACATCATTAAGTCCTGTATTTCATACTGTATTGGGAGCAGCCATTTTGTTGGTCAGTCCCAGTCTGATATTCATGAAATTCGAAGCCGACAATGATTATGGTGTGACGGTACACAACCTAGAAATGTGACTTTGCGGCAAAATCAGATACGAATTGTGACCTGTAGAGAGTCCACAACCATGATATACCATATCTTTACACTATTTGCGTACAGACGGCGACCATTTCGTCCGGCAATTTTGGTACCATTTTCACGAAATTCGAATAATTCAGGAAGTTACGATCCGATATGCGCAAATACCGAAAGGAACCAAGATCTTTGGGTTATAACCATGCATTTCAAGTTTCATCAAAATCAAATTAAAATTGTGACCTATACAGGGTCCACAACCCTGATATACCATTTTTTAACAGTATTCGCGTACAAACGGCGGCCATTTTGTCTGTCAATTTTGGTCCGATTTTCCCGACATTTGAACGCAAACCTTCCTTAAGGTGAAACGGTGATATAATCAAATGTTTTTTTAAATCGGATAATAATTTTGACCTCCAGAGGGACCACAAGCTAAAAAGGGCGATTTTTCGGACAATCAGGGGCCATAATTCAGGAAGTTATGAATCAATGGGCGCAAATATCGAAAGGAACCAAGATCTTCAGGTTATAAACATGCATGTCAAGTTTCATCAAAATCGGTTCAAAATTGTGACCTTTATAGGGTCCACAACCTTGATATAACATATTTCCACACTAATCGCGTACAAACGGCGTCTATTTTGTCTGTCCATTTGGGTCCGATTTTCACAAAATTTGAACTCAACCTTTATTACCATGTAACAGTGATATAGTCAAACGTTTTTTTAAATCGGATGATAATTTTGACCTCCAGAGGGACCACAAGCGAAAAAGGGCGATTTTTCGGACAATCAGGGGCCATAATTCAAGAAGTTAGGATCTGATGGCCACAAATATAGAAAGGAACCAACATCTTTGGCTTATAAACATACATGTCAAGTTTCATCACAATCGGTTCAAAATTGTGAACACAACCTTGAAATAACATATTTTCACACTATTCGCGTATAAACGGCGGCCATTTTGTATCTCAATTTTGGTCCGATTTTCAGGAAATTCGATCTCAAGATCTTTGGGTTATAAACATCCATGTCAAGTTTCATCAAAATCGGTTCAAAATTGTGACCTCTATAGGGTCCACAACCTTGAAATAACATATTTTCACACTATTCGCGTACAAACGGCGGCCATTTTGTATGTCAATTTTGGTCCGATTGTCACGAAATTCGAACTCAACCTTCATTACCATGTAACGGTGATATAATCAAACGTTTTTTTAAATCGGATAATAATTTTGACCTCCAGACGGACCACAAGCTAAAAAGGGCGATTTTTCGGACAATCAGGGGCCATAATTCAGGAAGTTACGATACAATGGGCGCAAATATCGAAAGGAACCAAGATCTTGGGGTTATAAACAAGCATGTCAAGTTTCATCACAATCGGTTCAAAATTGTGACCTCTATAGGGTCCACAAGAGCTAAAAACATGATATTTCGTACAATCAGGGGCCATAATCCATGAAGTTTCCAACCGATACATGCCAATATCGAAAGCAGCCGAGATCTTATGGGGATAAACCTATATTTCAAGTTTCGTAAAAATCGGATAAGAATTGTGACCTGTAGAGAGTCCACAAACAAATTGTGGACTGACGGACAGGGGCGATGACATAATACGTCCACATGAAAATGTGGGCGTATAAAAATATGTTGCCAGGCAACGAAACATACGCCCACACAGCAGCCAAATCGTCCGGGGAGTCAACAAGAGTTGTTGCATTTTAAGTAATCATCAGAAAATCATAATTCAAACTCACCCATAACTACGGTGTAACTGTGATATAATCAAACATTTTTTTAAATCAGATAATAATTGTGACATCCAGAAGGACCAAAAGCTAACAAAAGCAATTTTTCGGACAATCCAGGGACATAATTCAGAAAGTTATGATCCAATGGGCGCAAATATCGAAAGGAACCAAGATCTTTGGGTTATAAACATACATGTCAAGTTTCATCAAAATCGGTTCAAAATTGTGACCTCTATAAGGTCCACAACCTTGATATAACATATTTTCACACTATTCGCGTACAAACGGCGGCCATTTTGTCCGTCAATTTTGGTTCGATTTTCACGAAATTCGAGCTCAACCTTCAGAACCATGGAACGGTGATATAATCAAACGGTTTTTTAAATCGAATAACAATTTTAACCTCCAGAGGGACCACAAGCTAAAAAGATAGGCTGGCACTGCCAGGCAGGATACGCCCACATTTTCGAGAGATGGATAGAGAACAAACAATACGGAAAGTGATTTTTCCTACATCATTAAGTCCTGTATTTCATACTGTATTGGGAGCAGCCATTTTGTTGGTCAGTTCCAGTCTGATATTCATGAAATTCGAAGTCGACAATGATTATGGTGTGACGGTACACAACCTAGAAATGTGACTTTTCATCAAAATCGGATAAGAATTGTGACCTGTACAGAGTCAACAACCATGATATACCATATCTTTACACTATTCGCGTACAAACGGCGACCATTTCGTCTGGCAATTTTGGTACCATTTTCACGAAATTCGAATAATTCAGGAAGTTACGATCCGATATGCGCAAATACAGAAAGGAACCAAGATCTTTGGGTTATAACCATGCATTTCAAGTTTCATCAAAATCGAATTAAAATTGTGACCTTTACAGGGTCCACAACCTTGATATACCATTTTTTAACAGTATTCACGTACAAACGGTGGCCATTTTGTATGGCAATTTTGGTCTGATTTTCCCGAAATTCGAACTCAACCTTCCTTACGGTGTAACGGTAATATAATCAAACGTTTTTTTAAATCGGATAATAATTGTGACCTCCAAGCTAAAAAAAAAGGCGATTTTGCGTATAATCAGGGGCCATAATTCAGGAAGTTACGATCCGATATGCGCAAATATCGAAAAGAAGCAAGATCTTTGGGTTATAACCTTGAATTTCAAGTTTCATCACAATCGAATCAAAATTGTGACCTCCACAGGGTCCACAACCTTGATATACCATTTTCTAACAGTATTCGCGTACAAACGGCGGCCATTTTGTATGGCAATTTTCGTCCGATTTTCCCGAAATTCGAACTCAACCTTCCTTAGGGTGTAACAGTGATATAATCAAACGTTTTTTTAAATCGAATAATAATTGTGACCTCCAAGCTAAAAAAAAAGGCGATTTTGCGTATAATCAGGGGCCATAATTCAGGAAGTTACGATCCGATATGCGCAAATATCGAAAGGAAGCGAGATCTTTGGGTTATAACCATGAATTTCAAGTTTCATCAAAATCGAATCAAAATTGTGACCTCCACAGGGTCCACAACCTTGATATACCATTTTTTAACAGTATTCGCGTACTAACGGCGGCCATTTTGTATGGCAATTTTCGTCCGATTTTCCCGAAATTTGAACTCAACCTTCCTTAGGGTGTAACGGTGATATAATCAAACGGTTTTTTAAATCGAATAATAATTGTGACCTCCAGAGGGACCACAAGCTAAAAAGGGTGATTTTTCGGACAATCAGGGGCCATAACTCAGGAAATTACATTCCGATAGCAGCAAATATCGAAAGGAACCAAGATCTTTGGGTTACAAACATGCATGTCAAGTTTCATCAAAATCGGTTCAAAATTGTGACCTCTATAGGGTCCACAAGCTAAAAACGTGATTTTTCGTACAATCAGGGGCCATAATCCATGAAGTTTTGATCCGATACATGCCAATATCGAAAGGAACCGAGATCTTTTGGGGATAAACCTATATTTCAAGTTTCGTCAAAATCGGATAAGAATTGTGACCTGTAGAGAGTCCACAAACAAATTGTGGACGGACGGACGTCCGGACGGACAGGGGCGACGACATAATACGTCCACATGAAAATGTGGGCGTATAAAAATAGGCTGGCACTGCCAGGCAGGATACGCCCACATTTTTGAGAGATGGATAGAGAACAAGCAATACCGAAAGTGATTTTTCCTACATCATTAAGTCCTGTATTTCATACTGTATTGGGAGCAGCCATTTTGTTGGTCAGTTCCAGTCTGATATTCATGAAATTCGAAAAAGACAATGATTATGGTTTGACGGTACACAACCTAGAAATGTTACTTTTCGTCAAAATCGGATAAGAATTGTGACCTGTAGAGAGTCCACAACCATGATATACCATATTTTTACACTATTCGCATACAAACGGTGACCATTTCATCCGGCAATTTTGGTACGATTTTCACGAAATTCGAACTCAACCTTTCTTACGGTGCAACAGTAATATAATCAGAGTTTTTTTTTAAAATCAGATAATAATTGTTCGAGAGATAGACAGAGAACAAGCAATACCGAAAGTGATTTTTCCTACAATCAAAGGCCATAATTCATTAAAGTGCCAATCCCGATAACTTTTGGGGGAATAAAACTGCTTAATTTTGTGTTAAAATCCTTTAAAATCCATAACCTAAGGCCCACCTACTAATCCGATATTTGTGATACGCTTGTAAATAACTTAAACCGGGCAGTCTTCATCTGGAAATGGAGACCGTTGTATTATACAGTATCTGCATAAATCCAGACTTTTTTCTATAAAGATAGGATGGCACTGCCAGGCAGGATACGCCCACATTTTTGAGAGATGGATAGAGAACAAGCAATACCGAAAGTGATTTTTCCTACAAGTCCTGTATTTCATACTGTATTGGGAGCAGCCATTTTGTTGGTCAGTTCCAGTCTGATATTCATGAAATTCGAAGCCGACAATGATTATGGTCTGACGGTACACAACCTAGAAATGTTACTTTTCGTCATAATCGGCTAAGAATTGTGACCTGTAGAGAGTCCACAACCATGATATACCATAAACCATGACAACCATGATGACCATTTCGTCTGGCAATTTTGGTACGATTTTCACGAAATTCTAACTCAACCTTCGTTACGGTGCAACAGTAATATAATCATAGTTTTTTTTTTAAATCAGATAATAATTGTTCGATAGAAAGACAGAGAACAAGCAATGCCGAAAGTGATTTTTCCTACAATCAAAGGCCATAATTCATTAAGTTACAATTTGATATGCGCAAATATCGAAAACAATAAAGATCTTTAGGTTATAAACAAGCATTTCAGGTTTCATCAAAATCGAATTAAAATTGTCACCTCTACAGAGTCCACAACTTTGACATACCATATTTTTACACTGTTCGCGTACAAACGGCGGCCATTTTTTCTGGCAATTATGGTCCAATTTTCTCGAAATTCGAACTCAACCTTCCGTAGGGTGTAACGGTGATAGAGTCAAACGTTTTTTCAAATCGGATAATAATTGTGACCTCCAGAGGGACCATAGGCGATTTTTCGGACAATCAGGGGCCATTATTCAGGAAGTTACGATTCAATATGCGCAAATAACGAAAGGAACCAAGATCTTTGGGTTTTAACCATGCATTTCAAGTTTAATCAAAATCGAATTAAAATTGTGACCTCTACAGGGTCCACAACCATGATATACAATTTTTTAACAGTATTCGCGTACAAACGGCGGCCATTTTGTATGGCAATTTTGGTCAGATTTTCCCGAAATTCGAATTCAACCTTCCTTAAGGTGTAACAGTAATATAATCAACCGTTTTATTAAATCGGATAATAATTGTGACCACCAGAGGGACCACAAACTAAAATAAGGCGATTTTGCGTATAATCAGGGGCCATAATTCAGGAAATTACATTCCGATAGGCGCAAATATCGAAAGGAACCAAGATCTTTGGGTTATAAACATGCATGTCAAGTTTCATCAAAATCGGTTCAAAATTGTGACCTCTATAGGGTCCACAAGCTAAAAACGTGATTTTTCGTACAATCAGGGGCCATAATCCATGAAGTTTTCATCCGATACATGCCAATATCGAAAGCAGCCGAGATCTTTTGGGGATAAACCTATATTTCAAGTTTCGTCAAAATCGGATAAGAATTGTGACCTGTAGAGGGTCCACAAACAAATTGTGGACAGACGGACGTCCGCACGGACAGGGGCGACGACAATATACGTCCACATAAAAATGTGGGCGTATAAAAAGGCGATTTTGCGTATAATCAGGGGCCATAATTCAGGAAGTTACGATCCGATATGCGCAAATATCGAAAGGAACCAAGATCTTTGGGTTTTAACCATGAATTTCAAGTTTCATCAAAATCGAATTAAAATTGTGACCTCCACAGGGTCCACAACCTTGATATACCATTTTTTAACAGTATTCGCATACAAACGGCGGCCATTTTGTATGGCAATTTTCGTCCGATTTTCCCGAAATTCGAACTCAACCTTCCTTAGGGTGTAACGGTGATATAATCAAACGTTTTTTTAAAATCGAATAATAATTGTGACCTCCAAGCTAAAAAAAAGGCGATTTTGCGTATAATCAGGGGCCATAATTCAGGAAGTTACGATCCGATATGCGCAAATATCGAAAGGAAGCAAGATCTTTTGGTTATAACCATGAATTTCAAGTTTCATCAAAATCGAATCAAAATTGTGACCTCCACAGGGTCCACAACATGGATATACCATTTTTTAACAGTATTCGCGTACAAACGGCGGCCATTTTGTATGGCAATTTTCGTCCGATTTTCCCGAAATTCTAACTCAACCTTCCTTAGGGTGTAACGGTGATATAATCAAACGGTTTTTTAAATCGAATAATAATTGTGACCTCCAGAGGGACCACAAGCTAAAAAGGGTGATTTTTCGGGCAATCAGGGGCCATAATTCAGGAAATTACATTCCGATAGCCGCAAATATCGAAAGGAACCAAGATCTTTGGGTTACAAACATGCACGTCAAGTTTCATCAAAATTGGTTCAAAATTGTGACCTCTATAGGGTCCACAAGCTAAAAACGTGATTTTTCGTACAATCAGGGGCCATAATCCATGAAGTTTTGATCCGATACATGCCAATATCGAAAGCAGCCGAGATCTTTTGGGGATAAACCTATATTTCAAGTTTCGTCAAAATCGGATAAGAATTGTGACCTGTAGAGAGTCCACAAACAAATTGTGGACGGACGGACGTCCAGACGTCCGGACAGACAGGGGCGACGACATAATACGTCCACATGAAAATGTGGGCGTATAAAAATAATATGTAGGTGAAATTTACCTTTTGTTATCAAGTACAGGGCATGGGTCATTCACTGTATAGACCTCTCAAGAAACATTAATCGATTATCAGGTCACCCAATGAAAAAATTGACCCGAAATATTAAAAGGGTTACGTGTTCGGATAAGCAGTGTTGACGTTCACGTCCAAACGACTCAATATTTTGAGCTGAAATTTTGAGACTAGGTAAATACACCAAGCAACTATATTTTGGTCCATAAAATTCATCAATACTCGGACTTTAATTTTTGACACTCTGTTCTTATCGGGATTGTCCCTTTAAGTTACGATTTTGATATGCGCAAATATTGAAAAGAATAAAGATCTTTAGGTTATAAACAAGCATTTCAGATTTCATCAAAATCGAATTAAAATTGTCACCTGTACAGGGTCCACAACTTTGACATACCATATTTTTACACTGTTCGCGTACAAACGGCGGCCATTTTTTCTGGCAATTATAGTCCAATTTTCTCGAAATTCAAACTCAACCTTATGTAGGGTGTAACGGTGATAGAGTAAAACATTTTTTCAAATCAGATAATAATTGTGACCTCCAGAGGGACCATAGGCAATTATTCGGACAATCATGGGCCATAATTCAGGAAGTTACGATCCGATATGCACAAATAACGAAAGGAACCAAGATCTTTGGGTTATAACCATGCATTTCAAGTTTCATCAAAATCGAATTAAAATTGTGACCTTTACAGGGTCCACAACCATGATATACAATTTTTTAACAGTATTCGCGTACAAACGGTGGCCATTTTGTATGGCAATTTTGGTCCGATTTTCCCGAAATTCGAACTCAACCTTCCTTACTGTGTAACGGTAATATAATCAACCGTTTTAGTAAATCGGATAATAATTGTGACCACCAGAGGGACCACAAGCTAAAATAAGGCGATTTTGCTATATAATCAGGGGCCATAATTCAGGAAGTTACGTTCCGATATGCGCAAATATCGAAAGGAACCAAGATCTTTGGGTTATAACCGTGAATTTCAAGTTTCATCAAAATCGAATAAAAAATGTGACTTCTACAGGGTCCACAACCTTGATATACCATTTTTTAACAGTATTCGCTTACAAACGGCGGCCATTTTGTATGCCAATTTTCGTCCGATTTTCCCGAAATTCGAACTCAACCTTCCTTAGGGTGTAACGGTGATATAATCAAACGTTTTTTTTAATCGGATAATAATTGTGACCTCCAGAGGGACCACAAGCTAAAAAGGGTCATTTTGCGGACAATCAGGGGCCATAATTCAGGAAATTACATTCCGATAGGCGCAAATATCGACAGGAACCAAGATCCTTGGGTTATAAACATGCATGTCAAGTTTCATCAAAATCGGTTCAAATTTGTGACCTCTATATTGTCCACAAGCTAAAAACGTGATTTTTCGTACAATCAGGGGCCATAATCCATGAAGTTTTCATCCGATACATGCCAATATCGAAAGCAGCCAAGATCTTTTGGGGATAAACCTATACTTCAAGTTTCGTCAAAATCGGATAAGAATTGTGACCTGTAGAGGGGTCCACAAACAAATTGTGGACGTCTGGACGGACGTCCGGATGGACAGGGGCGACGACAATATACGTCCACATAAAAATGTGGGCGTATAAAAGGTGATTTTTCGGACAATCAGGGGCCATAATTCAGGAAGTTACGATCCGATTGGCGCAAATATCGAAAGGAACCAAGATCTTTGGGTTATAAACATGCATTTCAAGGTTTTATCCAATTCGGTTCAAAATTGTGACCTCTACACTGTTCACAAGCTAATAAACGTGATATTTTGTTCAATCAGGGGCCATAACCCATGAAGTTACAGTCCGATACATGCCAATATCGAAAGGAACCGAGATCTTAGGGTGATAAACCTATATTTTAAATTTCATTGAAATCGGATAAAAATTGTGACCTGTAGACTGTTCACAAACAATTGTGGACGGACGGACGAACAGGGGCGACGACAATATACGTCCACATGAAAATGTGGGCATATAAAAAAGGTTACAAATTGGGGAAAAAACAAACTTTCTTGGGAGTTGTGACACCTAGTGTAATCTCAGTTTATTTCATTGCTTCCATGCATTGTTATGATTATAAACCAAGTCTTGATCATCCATTTTTAAATTAAATCATTAAATGGCAATCATGTTTCAATCATTCAAAATCAGGACCATCAGGTGGCCTAGCAACTTGATTTTATGGGCTTGTCATGTGAATAAAAGTCTATTTAATAATTCATATAAGGTTAATTGAAGCCGAAAGACATACCTGCATTAGGCAGATTTAGCTCTTCCATAATGCATTTTTGAGTATAAAAAAGATAGCAGAATTGTTATTACTATACTTGTTTAAAATATATTAAGACAGCATAGAAATATATGACATGTAATCCATAAATGGGCACAACATGTTGGATCAAAATTTTTTCAATAAAAAATATTTTAGAATGTTTTGGGCATTTTGGGACTATAAATAGCAATTTTGTTTTGTTTCAGCAAACATCTTCATTCACATTGATATTAGGATATAGTTTTGGCGCTGTGTAAGGAAAGAAATGTTTTGCCCATACAATGATCATGTTGTAACTAGCACATGTTAATTTTCATTACTATGGTTACATGTGTAATTCAAGGGCGTGAATTTTACCAGGAGAGTTTCTGCTTACTCTTCTTCAATTTCCAACAGCCCAACAACTTTTTAAGTGCACTACAAATCTGTAAACTCAACCTACGTTTTCTTCCATCTAGACACACTTTCCCTTTTAGCCCCATGCTTGAACAAATAATGAAGATTCTTTTCAGACCACGCTGGGATATTTTGTCAATGTTTGCCTGCATCTGCCTTGCGATTTTTATGAAACTTACACAACAGCTCTTGGAACACCTAGTTGCCATGTTCGTGTAATTAAGGCTACAACAGTAAGACATATCTGCATGACATCAAATTCAGCTTTAACAGTGAAAGGTTTTCTGGTTGCTATAGCCTCTCTTTCACTGTCTACCACACTGTGAACTGGTGCCCCATCTCCCTAAAAAAGAAGAAAAAAAAATAATAAAGTTTCAACTTTGTCATTTGTTCTCGGTGATGCAAAACATAATCAACATAGAATCCATATTATCAAACATAAAAAAAAAACCTATTTAACACTGAATATATGTCATAGTAAAGTCTTTCAAGGTGTCTTCACTTGGATACTGTACCAGATCTACATGTTTTATGTCATTTTGGAATGTAGAGAGCATCACAGGTTTAGTAAAAACTTTTTTTTTCATATACTAGCACTAGGGTATCGTCCAGATTTTACGAAAAAAGGAAAGAAACTACCCTTACCGTTTAGAATCTAATACACGTTACCAGTTAATAGATTGCCATCTAGAATCTGTTAAATGCCGTCAAGATTCATCAAAAAACGCCCAGTTTGTGCTACCATGTAGATTTCGAAACGCCGTTTAGTTTTGACCTAGATCGTCTACTTTACGACCGTTCAGCTTCTCGGGCCATATTTAGAAATGAACACTGCCGTTTAGATTTGAAGGGGGTTTAGTTTTTAGACACGTACGGTAATTTATTTTGATGAACGTTGTCCAGAAATGAATCGAGCGTTTGACAACACAAGGCATTCAGATTTTACGCCAAATTACCACTTTACCGAGAGGCGTCGGTGTGGTTACAATTTATAGAAAAGATAGGTTGCCAGGCAAAGAAACATACGCCCACAGCAGCTAAATCGTCCGGGCAGTCAATAATGGTTGTCGCATATTTTTACTTTTTATGGTGATGAATCATTTGTAATACACTAAAATCTGATTAAGAGTAACAACTTATTATGTAATTATCTGAAAATCATTAGAATATGTTTGCTTTTTATAAAAGTTTTGCCCCACGCTAACAACTAGTATAGGAAACATTTAATATCATGGATTTAGCAGTTCAGTTATCAAAATTCATTGAAAATCAAAATACTTATTCATTTCAACACCTTAAACTCTGTGTATCAATCTGAAGTCTATCGGATGATAAGTTTGGCCTCTATAGCATCACAAGGTTTTTCGAAGTGATCAAGGGAGACAACCCTGGAAGTAATTATTTGAAATCGCTCAAAAACAATAGGCTTCTTCGTCTCATGACCTTAAACAGTGTGTGTGTATTTAAAGTCAATCGGGTGTTAACTTTGGCCTCTAGAATGTCCACAGGATTTTTTGATGTGATCAAGGGCCATAACTCTGGCAGTAATCATCAGAAATCGCTGAAAATCAATAGGCTTTTTCGTTTCATGATCTTAAACAGTGTGTATAAATTTAAAGTCAATCGGATATTAACTTTGGCCTTTCGAGCGTCCACAAGATTTTTTGAAGTGATCAAGGGCCATAACTCTGGCACTAATTATCAGAAATCGCTGAAAATCAATAGGCTTCTTTCATTTATGACATTAAACACTGTGTATAAATTAAAAGCCAATCGGATATTAACTTTGGCCTCTAGAGCGTCCACAAGATTTTTTGAAGGGATCAAGGGCCACAACTCTGGCACTAATTATCAGAAATCAATAGGCTTCTTCTTCTCATGACCTTAAACACTGTGTATAAATTTAAAGTCAATCGGATATTAACTTTGGCCTTTAGAGCGTCCACAAGATTTTTTGAAGGGATCAAGGGCCATAACTCTGGCACTAGTTGTCAGAAATCGCTGAAAATAAATAGGACAGACCGACGGAGGGATGGGGGCGACGACAATATATGACCACATTTCAATGTGATATAAAATAATTAGTAGAATACAATATCAAAAAAACATCGCTTTATCCAACGTTTCGTCAGTAAAAATACTAACTTCCTCAAGGTAAAGAAAACTAAATACAAAATGACTGGAAGTGGAAGTCAGTTATGACATCATAGGCAGTTATGACGTCGTGGGAATGATGACGTCATAGACTTAGATACATAACAAGAAAGGTTAGCTTAAGGGCGTTGAGCAGTCTAAGATTCGCACTAACTTTTCAACGCCAATCTTATTAAGTCTTTGCAAACTTGTTCCACTTATAAAATAACTCAGAAAACTCTCGAAAGTCGCGTCGTTTTATGTGTAACAATGGAGATACGAGGCGGAGGAATAAAACTATTTATAGCAAACGAGACTGATTCCCCGACCTAGATCTGGTGTTGAATAAATTATGACGTCGTGCACGCCAGTCACGTGATCAACACAGACGTGGCTTCAACGGGAGTGGAAGATGTCACGTGACCAGAAGGAATTCCCTGTATGACGCGATTATCCAGGTCTATTTATCTATCACGAAAGGAACATGACGGATTTTTTTTTTTTATGGTCAAAGATTACTATTTTTTGAATGCATAATGCATAACATGATTTAGAGTGCGGTGGAGTAGTGCAGTGAAGTAATTATTTACTTTTACATCCGAATTGTTGTATTTTAATACTTGTTGTCGACGTATTCAAAGAATTAACCCAAAATCGCAAAATCTCGTTTGAAGGTAAATAATGAACAACAATTTTAAAATACTTTGAGTTGGTATTTTTTAACGTTTTTGGTGTCGAAATGTAGCTTATAACCTCCACTTTCGATCTACTGGTGGGATTATCAATAAATCTTTTGAGCTTGTACTAATAGAATTTCCAAGAAAACGCATCGTTTTTTTGCGTTTCCATGGATACAAGACAAACCACAACCTATAGCCAAAAATTGACCAGTGTATTTTTGGGACTTGCTATTAGCATTGTTCATGCGAAATTTGATGAAAATATCTGCAGGCATAACTTAGAAAATTGTACTTTTGTTGTCATCAATACCCCTTTTTATCATGCTTTTGGGCCAAGTTTGGAACATAGTTGGTAAATAAAATTGGTATTTATTTGGTGATTAATATGTAGTTTATCACCTCAAATAACAAAAAATGTCATATCTTATCAACAAAAATTACAGTGCAAGCTTTAAAATTTGCATTTTAGACTACTCAACGCCCTTAAGTAAAACTTAGGTAAAATTAAAGAAGAATTATGCATGGTTATTAATGATTTTGAAACCCCCTGGATTTAACTCATTTAAACCATTAAGCCAAACTGAATTAAGTCTATGAATCCACAGACTTTCTGCTGTGTTCAATTTTTTCTGATCATTATCAGAAATTTTTTGTACTATTGTACACACGAAATCATGACCAGGTATATTAAAATGGGAGGCTACATGAGGGGAATGGCCAGGTTTTTTAAGCTTTATATTGCTTCTATCACTGGGAAACTGACATCGTTTAAGATGGGGTTTTTTGACTTTAAAAAATGCTATAGAGTTTGATTTCAAAACATCGTTTGATAATTGACAATAATCGTTTGAAAACTACAAAAATGGTTTAATTAGAACCATAGTTTAAATTAATGGTACAGCGTTTGATATCTCCGAGTGGGGTTTAAAAATGGACGAACCGTCGAATTATGTAATGCGTTTGATTACTAGACATCGCTTTAATTTCCGAGCTGCCGATTAATTTATCAAGTGTTTAAATATTAGACGAAAAATTTATTTGCTCGCGAGTCGTTTATCCGATCGGTTCATTTTGATTACGATTATTTACATATGAAATGAAGTACGAATAAAAAGGGTGGATATAAAAAAATGCACACGAAGATATGCTAAACTTACCGTGGTCGTAGTATTATTATCCATTAAAAATAATGATTCACGGTACCATTGACAAATACATCAAAAATCGGTACGTCCATTGTTATTATACCATCGGAAATCGGTAGAGCACATTCCCGGTGATGTATTTTTCTTTAAATCACAAATGAATGAAAATAGATTTCCACGTGTACACGCGACTAGAAGACCTGGCAATGATTCCACCATTGACAAATACATCAACAATCGGTAAATCACGTCCAATGTTATTATATCATTGGAAATCGGTAAAGCACATTCCAGGTAAAGTATTTTCTTTAAATCACTAATGGATGAACACAACTTTTCATCTGCACACGTGGTCGTGTGATAATCTCGCGTGACTTGTATACTGGCGCCAAACGTCGCTATTCGTCGATCGCCATAGACGAGCTATCGCTCAGGGTGGTGCGGGTCTGTTCATCCCACGATCTTTTCACCATGGGCTGTTTCATCCCAATGTTGTTGTATATTGCAGATTTAAAGTAAAATACATTTATTATGATATTAAGTTGATTAAATTAAATTATTTACACTGCGTGGGTTGGAAGTTGGTAAAAACATACAATTGGTTAACACAAAAAAATAAAAAGTCCTTGTTTGTTAAAAAATCAATTTAAATCACACTTATAAGACAGCTCCCTTTGTCGTAACAAAAACATGTTTCACCTCAACGCAGACAGGTAAATACAAGTGGGAATTGATAAAGCAATAGCATTTGACCAATCAAATAATGAATGTAAATAAAAAAAACACATTAAAAAGGACATTTATGACTCAACTGTATATTCAAAGACATGATTTTGTGTGGCACCCAGACAGGTGAGCACAGGTGATAATTAATAAAACAACAGCTTTCGACCAATCTCAGGATTAACCCATACTGTACTAACATACATATATTGAAAATATGCATTTCATATGGCACCCAGGATTTGAAAAACCTAAGCATTCGGCCAAACAGATAATCAATCTACACTTATAACGGACATTTATGACTCCACCGTATATTCACCTGGCCAAAAGGTGACTAGCTCAGCATACCGTGTATACACAGACCATTTCTGTAATTAATGTACATGGGGATATATATTAAGAGGTTTGCATGCCGCTAGTTCTTGGAAACGTTATTCATATGTATAAACCATGATATTCCAATGTTCGATTTCTTTTTAATGTGCATGCTGCAAATAAATGTCTTTAAAACGTTCTTTATAATAATATGTATAAACTAGTGATTGCATGCAGCAATTATTTTTTTTGAATCGTTCTTTATATGTGATTGTTTTCCAATTTTATATCTGTGAACCAGTCTCTTCCAGTATTTTAAGAGTTCATGTTATTTTTTAGTGTTTATTTTTGAGTGTTTATGTTATTTTTTAGTGACATGGATTCCACTAAGTAAGATAGGTTGCCAGGCAACGAAACATACGCCCACAGCAGCTAAATCGTCCGGGCAGTCAACAAGGGTTGTCGCATATTTTTACTTTTTTTGCTAATGAAACATTTGTAATACACTAAAAACTGATTAAGAGTAACGGCTCATTATGTAATTATCAGAAAATCATTAGAATTTGATTGCTTTTTATAAAGTGTTACCCCACACTAACAATTAGTATATACATGAAACATTTAATATCATGGATTTAGCTGTTCAGTTATTAAAATTCATTGAAAATCAAAATACTTGTTCGTTTCAACACCTTAAACTCTATGTATCAATCTAAAGTCAATCGGATGATAAGTTTAGCCTCTATAGCGTAACAAGATTTTTTGAAGTTATCAAGGGAGATAACTCTGGCAATAATTATTTTAAATCTCTGAAAATCAATAGGCTTCTTCGTCTCATGACCCTAAACACTGTGTGTTAATTTAAAGTCGATCGGATATTAACTTTGGCCTCTAGAGCTTCCACAAGATTTTTTCGAAGTGATCAAGGGCCATAACTATTGCAGCAATTATTGAAAATCACTGAAAATCGATAGACGACTTAGTCTCATGACTGTAAACACTATGTATAAATTTGAAGTCAATCGGATATTAACTTTGACCTCTAGAGCATCCACTGTGTATAAATTTAAAGTCAATCGGATATTAACTTTGGCCTCTAGAGCGTCCGCAGGATTTTTTGAAGTGATCAAGGGACATAACTCTGGCACTAATTATCGGGAATCGCTGAAAATCAATAGGATTCTTTGTCTCATGACCTTAAACACTGTGTATAAATTTAAAGTAAATCGGATATTAACTTTGGCCTCTAGAGCGTCCACAAGATTTTTTTGAAGTGATCAAGGGCTATAACTCTGGCACTAATTATCGGAAATCGCTGAAAATCAATAGGCTTCTTCGTCTCATGACCTTAAACACTGTGTATAAATTTAAAGTCAATTGGATATTAACTTTGGCCTCTAGAGCGTCCACAAGATATTTTCAAGTGTTCAAGGGCCATAACTCTGGCACTAATTATCGGAAATCGCTGAAAATCAATAGGCTTCTTCGTCTCATGACCTTAAACACTGTGTATAAATTTAAAGTCAATCGGATATTAACTTTGGCCTCTAGAGCGTCCACAAGATATTTTGAATTGATCAAGGGCCATAACTCTGGCAGTTATTATCGAAAATCGCTGAAAAACAATAGGCTTCTTCATCTCATGACCTTAAACACTGTGTATAAATTTAAAGTCAATCGGATATTAACTTTGGCCTCTAGAGCGTCCACAAGATATTTTGAAGTGATCAAGGGCCATAACTCTGGTAGTTATTATCGAAAATCGCTGAAAAACAATAGGCTTCTTCATCTCATGACCTTAAACACTGTGTATAAATTTAAAGTCAATCGGATATTAACTTTGGCCTCTAGAGCGTCCACAAGATATTTTGAAGTGATCAAGGGCCATAACTCTGGTAGTTATTATCGGAAATCGCTGAAAATCAATAGGATTCTTCGTCTCATGACCTTAAACACTGTGTATAAATTTAAAGTAAATCGGATATTAACTTTGGCCTCGAGAGCGTCCACAAGATTTTTTGAAGTGATCAAGGGCCATAACTCTGGCACTAATTATCGGAAATCGCTGAAAATCAATAGGCTTCTTCGTCTCATGACCTTAAACACTGTGTATAAATTTAAAGTCAATCGGATATTAACTTTGGCCTCTAGAGCGTCCACAAGATATTTTGAAGTGATCAAGGGCCATAACTCTGGCAGTTATAATCGGAAAACGCTGAAAAACAATAGGCTTCTTCGTCTCATGACCTTAAACACTGTGTATAAATTTAAAGTCAATCGGATATTAACTTTAGCCTGTAGAGCGTCCACAAGCAATTGTGGACGCCGGACCGACGGACGGACGGACGGGGGCGACGACAATATACGACCACATTTCAATGTGGGCGTATAAAAAACACGTGTCCCAAATCATGCTTTATATTTATTGTATAAGTGTATGACACTGCCGTTCAGGCCTCGAATTCGGATTCTAATATATCGGTATAAAAATGAATATCAAACACGACGTCGCGCCTGTACATGACACTATTCTAATCACGTGCAGAGGACAGCTGATCGTTCCCCCTGGAATTCCTTCCTCGCATTCCGACTAATTTGCGATAAAAATTATATGTGAAAGAATGATATTACAGAAGAGCAATGAAGACATAGATCAGTAATTAATTTTAATTGTTAGGTTATCTGGCTTCTTACTTAAATGTGTGAATACAACTCAACCCTCGCCGCATGTTTTTATTATTAATCCAAAACAAATAATTACTTGTTATTAAATAATAAATAAAAAAAAGTACACGTTTGTTTAACTATAAGTAAGTGCTTAACAGTTTATTTAACAATAAGTACAGCTTAGTTAATTAACTGCTATTCTAATAACCAACATTCAACTTTTGAAGTGTAAATAATTTAATTTAATTAACCTGTCCATAATATCATATTAAATGTATTCGATGTTAAATCTATAATAAACAACAATAACAAGGACGGTGGTGGGGGGGTGGGGTGAAACAGCCCGGAATGAATAGATTACTTGTCATTTCGATCCCGTGTCATTTCGGACTCAAGAATAAAACCTCGACGTTCCAGACTCAGGTATGTGACATTTCTGACTTGGGTATGGGACGCTACTGACTCGGGGAATAAGTTTAAAGGAAAGGTTTAACACAACTGTCAAATCAATTTATAATAAGCCCCCCCCCCCCCCCGCACAAATAACATGCAGGCTAAATTATATAATTTACACCTCGCCATCAAGTACAGCACCTGGAGTTGTGCATAACGAACCTACGGCAAAATTTCAAATGTTGAATGTTTACGAAAAGATCGTTTTATTTTTTTTATATCTGTACTATCTATATAAAAATGTTGTTGATGAATTTATTTGAAATAGGCCAATTCAAAACACGAAAGAAAATATTTATTAACACGAAACACGTGATTAGTAAAAAGGCTCCACCAAACGTTAAATCATTAGTGAATAGTTGCACTTGCGGTTCTTTGATATTCATCGTTTCCCATAAAAAGTAATGCATTTGTTTAAAACGAATAATATGCTGATGAATTGATTTGAAAATGACCTACACAAAAATTAAAATAAATATTTACACGACATGCACTCTTTTTACAAGTATCTAGAAATTGTTAAGGATAATCCGCGAGCTGCACGTTGACATGCATTATTCCTCGACAAGCTTGGCAATACCAATCGATAAATTTGTGCGTACAAAGCAATGTTTTTCTATGGAAAATATTAGAAATAGCAACGATCAAAGCGGAATAATTAAAGCTGATTAGCCGATAATCCCCATGTTATTGTTGTGGCTGTGCAAAGAAATCTTACGGTTGTTTGGTGGATGAGGAAAAACGTGAGTTGTCAATCATCGATAATGGCGGCCGTGTGTTGATTGCAATTATTCCATTTCACAAAAAAAAACAATAGCAGTGATTGGTCAATCAACGTCGTTTACTATTTGATAAAAGAAAAACAACGAAGTATTAGTAGTATTACTAAATATACACAAATTTTCAACAATATTTTATTACCTAGTTTATTACTCGCCGATGAAACAAAACAAAAGAGAACTAGCAATGTTAATTGCGATCTCAACAGTCGCCGATCAACTGAATAAGGCAACTATCAGCCTCCCATAAAACGAAAAGATAAATGGCTGTACTGTCACATAAATTTTCCACAGTCTTTTAATTATTAATCCGAAACGTCGCTAGCCGAATCCGAAATGAAACAGCCCGGGATGAACAGTCCGATAAAAAATTAGGTTGAGATGAAACAGCCCAGGGTGAAAAGATCGTGGGATGAACAGACCCGCACCACCCTGAGCGATAGCTCGTCTATGGAGATCGACGAATAGCGACTTTTGGCGCCAGTATACAAGTCTCGCGAGATTATCACACGACCACATGTGCAGATGAAAAGTTGTGTTCATTCATTAGTGATTTAAAGAAAATACTTTACCTGGAATGTGCTTTACCGATTTCCAATGATATAATAACATTGGACGTGATTTACCGATTGTTGATGTATTTGTCAATGGTGGAATCATTGCCAGGTCTTCTAGTCGCGTGTACACGTGGAAATCTATTTTCATTCATTTGTGATCTAAAGAAAAATACATCACCGGGGATGTGCTCTACCGATTTCCGATGGTATAATAACAATGGACGTACCGATTTTTGATGTATTTGTCAATGGTACCGTGAATCATTATTTTTAATGGATAATAATACTACGACCACGGTAAGTTTAGCATATCTTCGTGTGCATTTTTTTATATCCACCCTTTTTATTCGTACTTCATTTCATATGTAAATAATCGTAATCAAAATGAACCGATCGGATAAACGACTCGCGAGCAAATAAATTTTTCGTCTAATATTTAAACACTTGATAAATTAATCGGCAGCTCAGAAATTAAAGCGATGTCTAGTAATCAAACGCATTACATAATTCGACGGTTCGTCCATTTTTAACCCCCACTCGGAGATATCAAACGCTGTACCATTAAATTAAACTATGGTTCTAATTAAACCATTTTTGTAGTTTTCAAACGATTATTGTCAATTATCAAACGATGTTTTGAAATCAAACTCTATAGCATTTTTTAAAGTCAAAAAACCCCATCTTAAACGATGTCAGTTTCACAGTGTATGCTTATTATGTCGAGTGCTGAAAGGAGTAATGTTTTGACCTACATATTGCATATTACAAGTTTTACATGTTAAACAATATACAACATAAGAACTGGCACAGTTGACAGAGTCTCTAATCTTGAATGATTTCATGTCTTTACTTGTTACTTCTTGAATATTGCACATAGCATCGCATGATTTGCATAATTTTCGTATTTTGTCCTTAATATGGTTCTTACTAGTGTCAGAAGTTCTCAACTTATTTTCTTTCAAGATATTGCCAATAGTATGATTTTTTCTCTCTGCTATTATCATTTTGCTGCTATTCATTATTTTTGTCATGCGTGAACTTGTGTCTAAAATACTTTTGTCTTTAATCATTTGGTGAAGATGAGGTTGTCAAGGGTCAAAGGTAGTTGTCCAAGGAATAATGTTCACATTGGTATCGGTCTTGGATTGGTAGGTCAATAATTCAGTCCTGGTCTTCTGATCTGCTCGGAAATTTACTGTGTTTGCTTTAATATGACATGTCGAACCAATACAGATTTTAATCTAATTAGTTATTTAGTATGTAGAATTTGATAATACACATTGTTGTATAAGAACAACATTTTGAGTGTTGAATTCGGAATAAAGAAGATTCTCAAGTGAGAAAACGCCGAGTTTATTTTTATATATATATATATATATATTTATTTTTTGAAAATCAATGGACACAATTTGAAATGACCAAGTGACAAGTAAAAAATATTTCTGAAATTTTACAAATATTGCCACACCCGAATTATTGGAATAAACTAACAATTGGCATTGCCAAATTCCAACCAACTAAATCAGCTAATCCATTAGAGCCTGCACGAGCTAACTGTGCCTCATCTGCCAACATCAAAGAGCAGAGCTAACTGTGTGTCGCCTCTCAACATCAAAGAACAATACAGTGTAAAAAGCATGCATGAATCCACAGTATAAATTGTAAGGCTGGATTCACAATCACAGGGCTTATCAATTTTAAAATAAGCATTTATAGTTCAGTGGTTAGTAGAAACCAAGCTGATTGGGACCATGGCTGATTGGGACCGAAAGTCATGGCTGATTGGGACCACATTCCAGGCTTATTCGGACCACCACTAGGCTGATTCGGACCACACAATAAAAGATAGGTTGCCAAAGCAATGAAACATACGCCCACAGCAGTTAAATCATCCGGGCAGTCACATACTTTTACTTTTATTGGTTTTGAAACATTTGTAATACACTAAAATCTGATAAAGAGTAACAACTCATTATGTAATTATCAGAAAATCATTAGAATTTGTTTGCTTTTTATAAAGTTTTGCCCCACACTAACAATTAGTATAGGAAACATTTGAATATGATGGATTTAGCTGTTCGTTTATCAAAATTCATTGAAAATCAAATATTTTGTTCATTTCAACACCTTCAACTCTGTGAATCAATCTGAAGTCAATCGCATATTAAGATTGGCCTTTAGAGCATCCATAAGATTTTTTGAAGTGATCAAGGGAGATAACTCTGGAAGTAATTATTTGAAATCGCTGAAAATCAATAGGCTTCTTCGTCTCATGACCTTAAACACTGTGTATAAATTTAAAGTCAATCGGATATTAACTTTGGCCTTTAGCGTGTCCACAAGATTTTTTGAAGTGATCAAGGGCCATAACTCTGGCACTTATTATTGGAAATCGCTGAAAATCAATAGGCTTCTTCGTCTTATGACCACAAACAATGTGTATAAATTTATTAACTTTGGCCTCTAGAGCGTCCACAAGATTTTTTCAAGTGATCAAGGGCCATAACTCTAGTAGTTATTATCGGAAATCGCTGAAAAACAATAGGCTTCTTTGTCTCATGACCTTAAAAACTGTGCATAAATTTAAAGTCAATCGGACATTAACTTTAGCCTCTAGAGCGTCCACAAGCAATTGTGGACGCCGGACCGACGGACGGACAGAAGGGGGCGACAAAAATATACGACCACATTTCAATGTGAAACTTCCAATCAATAGAAACAGGAAACACAAACCAAATACAGACGATTTGATGATATTCAGAGAAGTTGATATAAAATAATTAGTAGAATACAATATCAAAAAACCATCGTTTTATCCAACGTTTCGTCAGTAAAAATTCTTACTTCCTCAAGGTAAAGAAACCTAAATACAAAATGACTGGAAGTCAGTTATGACATCATTGGAAGTTATGACATCGTGGGAATGATGACGTCATAGACTTAGATATGTAACAAGAAAGGTTAGCTTAACTAAAACTTAGGTAAAATTAAAGAAGAATTATGCATGATTATTAATGATTTTGAAACCCCCCTGGATTTAACTCATTTAAACCATGAGGCCAAACTGAACAAGCCAACAGTGAGGCTGATGTCCCCCACCGAAATTCCAAAATAAATAGATGACACATATTAATTAATCGCACATTTATTTTTTTCAAACGTATCGAGCAATCAAACTGTACACGAATTGTCATCCAAAAGTGTTTTATAAAGAAAAATAGGTTGCCAAGCAATGAAACATACACCCACACAGCAGCCAAATCGTCCGGGCAGTCAACAAGAGTTGTCGCATATTAAGGAATTATCAAAAAATCATTAGAATTTGTTTGGTTTTTATAATCAAACATTTTTTTTTAAATCAGATAATAATTGTGACCTCCAGAGGGACCACAAGCTAAAAAGGGCGATTTTTCAGACAATCAGGGGACATAATTCAGGAAGTTACGATCCGATGGGCGCAAATATTGAAAGGAACCAAGATCTTTGGGTTATAAACATACACGTCAAGTTTCATCAAAATCAGTTCAAAATTGTGACCTCTATAAGGTCCACAACCTTTATATAACATATTTTCACACTATTCGCGTACAAACAGCGGCCATTTTGTCCGTCAATTTTGGTCCGATTTTCACAAAATTCAAACTCAACCTTCATAACCATGGAATGGTGATATAATCAAACGTTTTTTTAAATCTGATAACAATTTTGACCTCCAGAGGGACCACAAGCTAAAAAGGGTGATTTTTCGGACAACCAGGGGCCATAATTCAGGAAGTTACGATCCGATTGGCGCAAATATCGACAGGAACCAAGATCTTTGGGTTATAAACATGCATTTCAAGTTTCATCCAAATCGGTTCAAAATTGTGACCTCTACACTGTTCACAGGCAAAAAAATAGGTTGCCAGGCAACGAAACATACGCCCACACAGCAGCCAAATCGTCCGGGCAGTCAACAACAGTTGTCGGATATTAAGGAATTATCAGAAAATCATTAGAATTTGTTTGGTTTTTATAATCAAACATTTTTTTTTTAAATCAGATAATTGTGACCTCCAGAGGCACAACAAGCTAAAAAGGGTGATTTTTCGTACAATCAGGGGCCATAATTCAGGAAGTTACGATCCGATTGGCGCAAATATCGACAGGAACCAAGATCTTTGGGTTATAAACATGCATTTCAAGTTTCATTCAAATCGGTTCAAAATTGTGATCTCTACACTGTTCACAACCTTGATATAACATATTTTCACACTATTCGCGTACAAATGGCGTCCATTTTGTCCGTCAATTTTGGTCCGATTTTCACGAAATTTGAACTCAACCTTCATAACCATGTAACGGTGATATAACCAGACGGTTTTTTAAATCGGATAACAATTTCGACCTCCAGAGGGACCACAAGCTAAAAAGGGCGATTTTTTGGACAATCAGGGGCCATAATTCAGGAAGTTACGATCCAATTGGCGCAAATATCGAAAGGAACCAAGATCTTTGGGTTATAAACATGCATTTCAAGTTTCATCCAAATCGGTTTAAAATTGTGACCTCTACACTGTTCACAACCTTGATATAACATATTTTCACACTATTCGCGTACAAATGGCGGCCATTTTGTCCGTCAATTTTGGTCCGATTTTCACGAAATTCAAACTCAACCTTCGTAACCATAAAACGGTGATATAATCAAACGTTTTTTTAAATCGGATAACAATTTTGACCTCCAGAGGGACCACAAAAAAAAGGGCGATTTTTCGGACAATCAGGGGCCATAATTCAGGAAGTTACGATCCGATTGGCGCAAATATCGAAAGGAACCAAGATCTTTGGGTTATAAACATGCATTTCAAGTTTCATCCAAATCGGTTCAAAATTGTGATCTCTACACTGTTCACAACCTTGATATAACATATTTTCACACTATTCGCGTACAAATGGCGGCCATTTTGTCCGTCAATTTTGGTCCGATTTTCATGAAAATTTAAACTCAACCTTTATTACCATGTAACGGTGATATAATCAGACGGTTTTTTAAATCGGATAACAATTTTGACCTCCAGAGGGACCACAAGCTAAAAAGGGCGATTTTTCGGACAATCAGGGGCCATAATTCAGGAAGTTACGATCCAATTAGCGCAAATATCGAAAGGAACCAAGATCTTTGGTTTATAAACATGCATTTCAAGTTTCATCCAAATCGGTTCAAAATTGTGACCTCTACACTGTTCACAAGCTAAAAAACGTGATTTTTCGTACAATCAGGGGCCATAACCCATGAAGTTACGGTCCGATACATGCCAATATCGAAAGGAACCGAGATCTTAGGGTGATAAACCTATATTTTAAGTTTCATTGAAATCGGATAAAAATTGTGACCTGTAGACTGTTCACAAACAATTGTGGACGGACGGACAGACGGACGAACAGGGGCAACGACAATATACATCCACATGAAAATGTGGGCGTATAAAAATGTGATTTTTTGTACAATCATGGGCCATAACCCATGAAGTTACAGTCCGATACATGCCAATATCGAAAGGAACCGAGATCTTAGGGTGATAAACCTATATTTTAAGTTTCATTGAAATCAGATAAAAATTGTGACCTGTAGACTGTTCACAAACAATTGTGGACGGACGGACGAACAGGGGCGACGACAATATACTTCCACATGAAAATGTGAGCGTATAAAAATGCTAAAACCGACTAGAAAAATGAAAATGTACCCTAGTTAGGGGGACCCTAAAGGCAGACAAAAGGGCCCCCACGCTTGACAAAAGGCCCGCTGGCCAAGGGAAAGGGACTTTGTGTCCAAGTCAATCGTTTCTATACACTGTTACTGTCGAATCCATTACTGAATGAGAATGCAGTCATTGTATTGGCATAAAAATCATCAATCAAGATGAGCCTAAGTTATCTTGTCCCGAAGTATCAACCAATCAAATTGCTTATCTCTGCCTACCCTAAGAAGAAAATGCTTATCTTCGAACTCCATCAAGGCATTGACCTAATAAGCATATACACCAAGTTTGAACATTTTAACTCAATTAGAAGAAGATTTATTGTGTTCCAAAGTCTCGACCAATCAAATTGAGTATCGCTCTGCTTACCCTGAGCAGAAAATGCTCATTATCAAACTTAGTCAAGGTAATACTGTAATGAAACTATACACCAAGTTTCATCACTCTCACTTAATTAGAACTAAAGTTATTGTGTCCCAAAGCATCAACCAATCAAATTCCTTATCTCTGCTTACCCTAAGCGGAAAATGCTCATCTTCGAACTCCATCAAGGCATTGACCTAATAAACACATACACCAAGTTTGAAAATTCTAGCTCCATTAGGAAGAGAGTTATTGTGTCCCAAAAAGTGTGACAGACAGACAGACAGACAGACAGACGGACGAACCCATTTTAATAGAACTTTCTTCGAAAGGCGGGGGACAATAAGCATATACATACACTAAGTTTGAACATTTTAACCAAATTAGAAGGAGGGTTATTATTGTGTTCCAAAGTCTCGACCAATCAAATTGTGTATCGCTCTGCTTAAACTGAGCAGAAAATACTCATTATCTAACTTAGTCAAGGTATTACTGTAGCTCAATTAGAAAGAGTTATTGTGTCCCACGGACGAACCCATTTTCGAAAGTCGGGGGACAAAAACATAAAAAGTGACCCTGGGAAAATTGGCTGTTTCTCGACAAGGGAATATGATAGAAGCCTTTTCTTGGCATAAATATGATTTTATTGATTTGTGGTATCTGTATGGTCGTATGGCTATATTCTATTCGTTGATGGGAATCAAATATCATAATTTTATAAATATTATTATTTATTATTAAGCTTTCATATGACATATGAAAGCTTATTGTTTTTGTTAAGATTATTATTATTATTATTATTTTTTTTTTTGTGTCATTTCTGCAAATCGGATTTCTCAGAATCTAACCATGGGATCTTTCTGAAACTTTGACCTACCCCCCAAAACTGGGTGGCAGTTTTTGTTTAAATATATTTTCAAAACGTTTTACGAATTTGAAATCACCGAAATTTACGAACGAGCGAATTTGACCTGCATTACTGTAACTCTGTGACTATTTGACCTATTTTACTAATTCTTTTTTCTTTGAGTACCTTGACAAAAATCATTGTCAACTGCAGTTTCAGATTTTCGAATTTCGAAAATTCGTCGCTGTGATTTCGAACCGGAAGTTGAGACCAACTTGACAACTTCTTTAATAGTTCTACGATTTTCATGAAATTTAGTATGTAAGTAGATCTTACCCATGTGACTTCAAAAATATAAATAGAAATTTTCTAAATTATCTCCCCTTGGTTAAATTAAGGATCAAATTTTTCAAAAAAATCGAAGAAATATAGGTCAGAATGACCTGATGTTTTTTTTTGATACTAGATAAGTAAATACTGATTCGTATACAAAATATTGAGTTTGTGGATTGAACCGGAAGTGCCGCAATCTTCAAACGTGAAAAATCACAAAGGCTTTTTTGCTATTTTACTTACAGACACGGGAGTTATATTTTCTGAATCCTTCAAGGATGGCCTAAAAAACGTTCGGAGTAGAATTTTGATTTAGGTCAATTGATGGTCGCCATTTTGAAGTGAAAGTGAAAAATAGAAGCAATTTGAAGGGCCGAGAATTTGGAACACAATAACTCTCCTTCTAATTGAGCTACCGGTAGAATGTTCAAACTTGGTGTAGACGTTCACTAGGTCACTGTCTTGATTGAGTCTAAAGATGAGCATTTTCTGCTTAGGGTAAGCAGAGATAAGCAAGCTGATTTGTTGATTCTTTAGGGCACGATAACTTTGGTTATAATGAAGGGAGGGCGATGAAACTCTTGTCAATCGAAAGTCTAATAGCTAACCTGTTGTGTGAAATCATTGTATCATTTTTTCTTAAATGTCCGGGGTAGCCGAAAAAAAGAGATTGAAAATCCAAAAAGTCGTATTTTTACAATTTGGAGCATGTTTAAAGATCTTTCTCGTAAAGTCAACATGTGTTTCCTGCAAATCGGATTTCTCAGAATCTAACCATAGGATGTTTCTGAAACTTTGACCTACCCCCCCCCCAAAAAAATGGGTGGTGAGTATTGATTAAATATATTTTCAAAACATTATAAGCATTCGAAATCACCGAATTTTACGAACTAGTGAATTTGACCTGCATTACTGTAACTCTGTGTCTATTTGACCTATTTTACTAATTCTTTCTTCTTTGAATACCTTGACAAAAATCATTTTCAACTGCAGTTTCAGATTTTCGAATTTCGAAAATTCGTCGCTGTGATTTCGAACCAGAAGTTGAGACCAACTTGACAACTTTCGTAATAGTTGTACGATTTTCATGAAATTTAGTATGTAAGTAGATCTTACCGATGCAACTTTAAAGATGTCCTTAGAAATTTTCTAGATTATCTCCCCTTGGTGAAATTAGGGATCAAAGTTTTCAAAAAAAGTCGAAGAAATATAGGTCAGAATGACCTGATTTTTTTTTGGGATACTAGATAAGTAAATACTGATTCGTACACAAAATATTGAGTTTGTAGATCGAACCGGAAGTGCCGCCATCTTGAAACGTGATAAATCACAAAGGCTTTTGCGATATTTTACTTACCTCATGGGAGTTACATTTTCTGAATCCTTCAAGGATGGCCTAATTTCTATCAGATCAGAATTTTGATTTTGGTCACGTGATGGTCACCATTTCGAACTGAATATGAGAAAAGGTGAAAAATCGACATTAACGAGCACGTGAATGAAAGCAATAGGCCGTAGTTTGGAGAATATGTCTCCTATTTCCAAAATGAATACATTTCTGGATAGCCGGGATCAGGGTCGAAATATTGTTATTTGAAAATGTCACATTTTCGAATTTTGTCTTTGATGTTTTTCGTGCCGATAAAGTTGTTTACGATTGAAAAATCATAAAAACTTCGCTATATTTTGACCGATTTTAATGATCTTTTGTTTGTTGATGAGATTATTTACATGACCCATGCCATGTGACAGGAAGTGACTGTTAATATGAAAGCTTTAATATCTGCTTTGCAGATTTAGTTATTATTATTATTACAGCATATTTATAACATGTTCAGGGGCACTTTACAAAGTGACAATGTAATCATAAATAAACAACAAGATTATGGACATGTTAACAATTGCATACAGAGGCAGTTAAAAGCCTGATTAAATAAATGTGTTTTAAGTTGTTTTTTAAAAGAATATAGAGATGTACAACATCTTAAACTAAATGGTAGATTATTCCATAAAACAGGTGCTTCATAACTAAAAGAGTGCTGACCATAAGAGACTAGTTGAATAGTTTTGGGCTTTAAAAGTAGTTTATCTGATGTACGTAATGTTCGGCTGGGTGTATAAAGTTCTAAAAGATCTGAGAGGTTAACAGGAGCTAGACTATTTATGCATTTAAAAGTAAGTAACAAAATCTTAAAATCAATTCGATATTTAACAGGTAACCAGTGTAAATTGTATAAAACAGGAGTTATGTGGTCACAATTTTTAGTTAAAGTAAAGAGTCTAGCAGCAGTATTCTGTACTTTTTGTAATTTATCTATAAGCTTTAACGGTAAACCAACTAAAAGTGAATTAAAGTTATCTAATCGAGAAGTGACAAGAGAATTAACAAGTGACTCAGTGGCCTCTTCAGTTACAAATTTTACCTATATTTCTAATATTAAAATAGCACAATTTACAAATATCATTTACTTGAGCTCCCATAAGCATAAAACGATCAAAGATTGCGCCAATATTACGAGCAGAATCAGATGAAAATATATCACAATTACCTATTACAACAGGGGGATTATCATGTGCGAATTTCCTTAAGTGATGCCTTGAGCCTAATAACAAATAATCAGTTTTATCATCATTTAATTTTAGAAAGTTCTTTGACATCCATTTTCTAATTTCACTAATACAGTTCTGAAGTTGCAGTTTTGATAAATTGAAAGAGGATGGACAATTAGGTTTAAATGAAATATATAATTGAGTATCGTCGGCATACAAGTGAAAGCTGAGACCATATTTTCTAACAATATCACCTAATGGTGACGCATAGAGGGTAAATAAAATCGGTCCAAGAACAGAACCCTGGGGAACCCCAGATGACATAACAGATTCAGAAGACGATTTACAATTAACTAAAATACACTGTTTTCTACCCACGAGATAGCTTTCTAAAAGATTTAATGCAGAGCCACAAATACCGAATTTAAACTGTAGTCTACGTAGAAGAATGGAATGGTCCACTCTGTGTCGAAAGCAGCAGATAGATCCAATAAAATTAAAAATGTACATTTTCTATTATCAATTTCCATCAAAATATCATTTGAAGGCTTTTTCGGTGCTGTGAAATTGTTTATAAGCACTATGAAATGGTTCATACAAACAGTTATCATCTAGATGGGCCTTTATCTGAGAAGCAATACATTTCTCTAATATTTAAGAAATAAAACTTAAGTTAGAGACAGGTCTGTAATTTTTAAAAATATTAGGATCCAGTGTAGACTTTTTAATTAAAGGGGTAACATAAGCTTGTTTGAAAATGTTGGGAGCAGTAGAGGATGATATACAAGAATTAATAATATTAGTGAAAACTGGAATAACTTCGTCAAGACAATCCTTAAGAACATGAGTCGGAATAGGATCTAATGAACAAGATTTAGGAGCAGACGACTTAATTAACTTTAAAACAAAAGATTCACTAACCAAGTTAAATTTTTCTAAATAAACAGAGTTTTCTAACTTATCAAAATCATGAGCGTTAAAGTCAATAGTTTAATTTAAATCATCAAGTTCAGTTCGTATTTTCTGTATTTTTATTTGAAAGAAATCAGAGAATAAATTCGCAAGTTCAGCATCATTATCATTATCCGGGAAAATAGTCCGCTCAGCATTATAATCCAAAAGGGAATTCACAACTTTACACAGGTCTTTTTGTCTGTTTTCACCATTTTCTATTTTATCAGAGTAAAATTTAATTTTAGCGTCTTCAATTAATTTATTATATAAATATTATAAGGCAGACTCATTTGAATAAAATATTTGTTTTTTAGGTTAAAAATACAGGCTACTGTCAACAAAAAGTTGCTGTCAATGGTGTTTTTCGACTCTGTATTACCTATATATTAAATATTATCAAAATTGTCCATCCTCTCCAAAGTATGATTAAAAGTGAAAATGGGCTCCCTTTAGGCCCCCACACCACCTAAATGGGCAGGTTAATTCCCGGCAGCAATCCAGATGTTTGACTTATTGGCATTGACAAACAATTATGACCTATCAGACAATTTCCCTCTCTTAGTATGATTAACTGAAGCTGGCGTCCGGTCTAGTGGTTCCCCCTTGTCAGTAAGGCAGAACGGAGAGCCTGACAGCGACAGCTGTCTAGTTGTTTGGATTGGACGAAAAACAAAGGTCCTGTGTACACATTGGAGTGCACGTAAAATATCCCTAAGCAGTTGGAATTCGATACTGTTGAATAAGGTCTATACGATGACTAAATGTGTTGATTGTAGTCACCCACACTGCATGTTACGCTTAACAATGAAAGAGTGCCGTTATCAATGTTCGATCTTTTTGTTTTTCTACTCCTGATATGCTGGACTGTTGATCGATGGTTTCATATAAAAGACTACTGATAAGACTCTTTGTAGAAGAATTTCAAAAAAAATATCACGTTTACTTTAGAGAAAAAGACTCCAAATCGTAAAAATACGACTTTTTTGATTTTCGGTCACTTTTTTTTCGGCTACCCCAGACATTTGAAAAGATAGGTTGCCAGGCAACGAAACATACGCCCACAGCAGTCAACAAGGGTTGTCGCATATTTTTACTTTTTTTGGTAATGAAACAACTCATTATGTAATTATCTGAAAATCATTAGAATTTGTTTGCTTTTTATAAAGTTTTGCCCCACACTAACAATTAGTATAGGAAACATTTAACATCATGGATTTAGCTGTTCAGTTATCAAAATTCATTGAAAATTAAAATACTTGTTCGTTTCAACACCTTAAACTCTGTGTATCAATCTGAAGTCAATCGGATGATAAGTTTGGCATCTGTAGCGTCACAAGGTTTTTTGAAGTGATCAAGGGAGATAACTCTGGAAGTAATTATTTGAAATCACTGAAAATCAGTAGGCTTCTTCGTCTCATGACCTTTAACAGTGTGTGTAAATTTAAAGTCAGATATTAACTTTGGCCTCTAGAGCGTCCACAGAATTTTTTGATGTGATCAAGGGCCATAACTCTGGCAATAATTATCAGAGATCGCTGAAAATCAATATGATTTTTCGACTCATGACCTTAAACACTGTGTATAAATTTAAAGTAAATTGGATATTAACTTTGGCCTCTAGAGTATCCACAAGATTTTTTGAAGTGATCAAGGGCCATAACTTTGGCACTAATTATCGGAAATCGCTGAAAATCAATAGGCTTCTTCATCTCATGACCTTCAACACTCTGTATAAATTTAAAGTCAATCGGATATTAACTGTGGCCTCTACAGCGTCCACAAGATTTTTTTTAAGTGATCAAGGACCATAACTCTGGCACTAATTATCGGAAATTGCTGAAAATCAATAGGTTTCTTTGTCTTATGACCTTAAACACTGAGTATAAATTTAAAGTCAATCGAATATTAACTTTGGCCTCTAGAGCGTCCACAAGATTTGTTTAAGTGATCAAGGGCTATGACTCGGCACTAATTGTCAGAAATCGCTGAAAATCAATAGGCTTCTTTGTCTCCTGACCTTAAACACTGTGTATAAAATTAAAGTCAATCGGATATTAACTTTGGCCTCTAGAGCGTCCACAAGATTTTTTGAAGTGATCAAGGGCCATAACTCTGGTAGTTATTATCGGAAAAACAATAGGCTTCTTCGTCGTATGACCTCAAACACTGTGTATAAATTTAAAGTCAATCGGATATTAACTTTAGCCTCTAGAGCGTCCACAAGCAATTGTAGACCGCATGACGGACGGGGGTGACGACAATATACGACCACATTTCATGATACAATTATTTCACACAACAGGCTAGCTATTAGACTCTCGATTGACAAGAGTTTCATGTGCCCTAAAGAATCAACAAATCTCTGCTGCCTGAACATTCTAGCTCAATTAGCAGTAGAGTTATTGTGTTCTAAAGTCGCGGCCCTTCAAATTGCTATTTCTTTTCATATTCACTTCAAAATGGCGACCATCAGTTGACCTAAATCAAAATTCTACTCTGAACGTTTTTTAGCCATTCCTTCAAGGATTCAGAAAATATAACTCACGTGTCTGTAAGTACAATATCGCAAAACTTTTATTGCACATTATGTTTCAAGATGGTGGCACTTCCCGTCCGATCGACAAACTCCATATTTTGTGTACAAATCAGTAATTACATATATCTAGCTAGTATCATAAAAAAAAAACATCAGGTCATTCTGACCTATATTTCCTCAATTTTTTTTATAAATTTGATCCTTAATTTCTCCAAGGGGAGATAAGTTAGAAAATTTCATTTTCAAGTCACATCATTAAGGTCTACTTACATATTAAATTTCATGAAAATCGTACAACTACTAAAGAAGTTGTCGAGTTGGTCTAAGCTTCCGGTTCGAAATCACAGTGACGAATTTTCTGAATTCGAAAATCCGAAATTGCAGATTTGAAGTAAATGTCTCAAGGTACCCATTGAAAAAAGAATTAATTAAATAGGTCAAACAGTCACTAAGTTACAGCATTGTAGGTCAAATGCATTCGTTCGTAAAATTTGGTGATTTCGGATTCGTGAAGCGTTTTGAAAATATATTTAATCAAGGTTCGCACCCAATTTTTCAGGGGGTAGGTCAAAATTTCAGAAAGATCCTATGGATAGATTCTCAGAAATCCGATTTGCAGAAAACACACACACACAAAAAAATAATAACTAGATCTGCTAAGCATATATTAAAGCTTTCATATTCACAGTCATTCCTGTCACATGTCATATAAATAATCTGAAAAAAAAAATTATTAAAATCAGTCACAATCTAGTGAAGTTAATGTGATTTTTCACTCGTAAACAACTTTGTCGGCACGAAAAACATCAATGGCAAAATTCGAATTATTGAAATATTCAAATACCAAAAATTCTACCCGTATCCCGGCTATCCTAAAATGTATTCATTTCAGAATAAGGAGACACATTGAACATACCCTGCCCTATTGTGTTTGTTTACAAGTCCGTAAATGTCGATTTTTCACTATGTTTCATATTCACTTCAAAATAGCGACTATCAGTTGACCTAAATCAAAATTCTGCTCTGAACGTTTCTTAGGCTTTCCTTCAAGGATTCAGAAAATGTAACTCCCATGTCTGTAAGTGCAATATCAAAAAAGTTCTATTGTTTTTTCACGGTTCGATCGAAAAACTCCATATTTTGTGTACGAATCAGTAATTACTTGCCTACCATCAAAGAAAAAAATTAGGTCATTCTGACCTATATTTTGAAGATTTTTTTGAAAACTTTGATCCTTAATTTCACCAATGGGAGATATTTTAGAAAATTTCTAATATTTTTGAAGTCGCATAGGTAAGATCTACTTGCATACAAAATTTCATGAAAATCGTACAACTATTAAAGAAGTTGTCAAATTTGTCATACCTTCCGGTTCGAAATCACAGCAATGAATTTTCGAAATTCAAAAATCTGAAACTGCAGATGAAAATGTTTTTTTACAAGGTACTCAAAGAAAAAAGAATTAGTAAAATAGGTCAATAAATAACAAAGTTACGACTATGCATTGTCAGTTTTTTCGTTCGTAAAATTTGATGATTCCAAATGCTTAAAACGTTTTGAAAATATATTTAAACAATACTCACCACCCATTTTTTTTTTTTTTTGGGGGGGGGGGGGGTAGGGTAATACTCACCACCCATTTTTTTTTTTTTTTTGGGGGGGGGGGGGGGTAGGGCAAAGTTTCAGAAAGATACTATGGTTAGATTCTGAGAAATCCGATTTGCAGGAAACACACACACACAAAAATAATAATAATATTAACAGAAACAATAAGCTTTCATATTTCATAACAATAACTTTAACAGAAACAATAAGCTTTCATATGAAATATGAAAGCTTAATAATCTTAACAAAAACAATAGTGTTTCACACAAGCTACGAAGTGTGAAATCCTAATAAAATGATGACCAAGTTGAATCAGTGAATATTTTCAAAATCTTTTTTCTATAAATTGTAACCACATCGACGGCTCTCGGTAAAGTGGTAATTTAGCGTAAAACCTGAATGCCTTGCGTTATCAAACACTCGGTTCATTTCTGGACAACGTCTGGGAAAATAAATGCCGTGTCTAAAAACTAGACCTCTCTTAAATCTAAATGGTAGTGTTCATTTCTAAAAATATCCTGAGAAACTGAACGGTTGTAAAGTAGATGATCTAGGTCAAAACTAAACGGCGTTTCGAAATCTACATGGTAGCACAAACCGGGCGTTTTTTGATGAATCTTGACAGCATTTAACAAATTCTAGACGGCAATCTATTAACTCAATACATGTACGTGTATTAGATTCTAAACCGTAAGGGTAGTTTCTTTACTTTTTTCGTAAAATCTGGACGATACCCGGTCCCTAGTGTAGGTATATTTAGACCTTTATAATAGACTTTTTGACACAAGAAATTTATTTCAAACACAGTACAAATCAGAGTTGGGATTTCAAAGTTTTTCGTGTCGGACATTTTACCGAAAATAAAGGGGCATAACTCTTATCGTTATTTAAGGAGACGAATTCATACCACAATTAAAAGTCACATGTCAAAATATTCAAATCACGTACATAACAAAATTAGGTGAACCTCGCTATTTTTTCATATTTAATTCCCGTACGGTATTCAATTCAAACCTCAATTACAAATCACATGTCAACAAAATATTCAAATCCCGTACGAAATAAAAATTGGTGAACCTCGCTATTTTTCACACCTAATTCCCGCACGGCATTCAAATTTATGTCAGTAAATGTCGTACAAAATTAAGCATAGTCCCAAAATGACCTAGTTTGTGTCGAGTGGACGTTAAACCTCATTTCTCTCTCTCTCACATTGAATGAAAGCTTGCCGATCCTGCTTCGGCATAAAATTCACAACCGTAATATTCCTTTAGATTTACGTGGCAGCAAATGAATGCCGAACTTCCGAAATAAGAATATCTTGTGATGTCAGAACATCGTTTTTTCTTTATAAAATGCCAACAAAATATTCAAATCCATGCGTAATAGAAATAAGAATACGGCAGCAAATGAAAGAAAAGCGTTCGAAATAATACTTGTGGTGATGACAAAAGGCATAGCTGACTTCAGCGTATTGCCGCTATTGGCGTACGTGACTTACAGCACACAGCTTCATAGTAAGCACTGCCTAACATGTTAAGCAATATTCGTGCGGTGCTCGAGATCACGGGAAAGTGCCACTGTGGATGAGAATTTATATATGGATTCTTAAAAGACGTAAAGGATATCGTAGACAGAATGAATTAGAGTGTTATAAAATAAGATACTCTTACGATATGTGACATCTATGATTAGTTGATAGATGCTGTCGGCTCACATCAATGCGATTAAAATGCCCGACAATTGAAGACCACGAGGTAAACAAGGTGAATTAAAATTATAATCACTCTTATTGGATTTTCAAATAGTCCGACGAAGGGAAAGCAATGACTTCTGTTTAAGATTAGATTGATGAATTGTCCGACAAAGGATTAAGTCAATCAAGGCAGATTAAGTAGTTAATCAAGGTAGGTTTATTGACGGTACAACACGATAAATACACTCATCACTTAATTACCTAATCAATCCTGCCTATTGTCAACGATAATCGGGTTGAGTGGTAGTTATACTCTCGGTACACTATATTAATTTTGGAATTTTGAATATTATTCACTATGTCTTGATGTCCGATTGGGCATATTCCCGGTCGGACAACATTGTGCGTTTGGAAAAAAAATTCAGACAAGTCCGGAATATACGGGCGAAATCCCAACTCTGGTACAAATATATAAAGATTTAAATTAAAGTTCCAGTATTTCATGCACACAAAAAAACTGCACGGAATATACGGGCGAAATCCCAACTCTGGTACAAATATATAAAGATTTAAATTAAAGTTCCAGTATTTCATGCACACAAAAAAACTGCACGAGACACAATATTCACGTGCTGCATTGTGTGTGAGCCCTTTAAAAGCATGTTTTCAACTTATATGCAGTACATGAACTATGAAACATCAATCTGTCGTAATTTGTTGTTGAACGTGTGAAGGAATCGAGCTAGAGATGCCGAGACTTACTGAAAATCAACGGAATGAAGCCATGGGAATGTCCAGGGCTGGCATGTCTACACGTGCTATTGCCAGACACTTCAATTGTTATCAGTCCACTATTATAAGGTTGGTAGAATGAGTTCGAGTTACTGGATCAACACGTGATCCTCAACGTCCTGGTCCACAACGCGTTACAACCCAGACTCAAGATCACTACATCTGGGTGACTCATCTGTGTGAAAGTTTCCACCTAGCGACTCGAACAGGTGCAGCAGTCGTCGGAAGACATGGACCAGTAAGTGGCAACAACCTAAGTGCCAAGAGAAGTAGACTCCGTGCACAACTATTCTCACCGTCAGCATTGTTTGATATGAGCTAAAGGACACCAGACATGGAGAAGAGTAGACTGCCAAAGTGTGCTCTTAAGTGATGAGAGTCGCATTGTGTGTGAGCCCTTTAAAAGCATGTTTTCAACTTATATGCAGTACATGAACTATGAAACATCAATCTGTCGTAATTTGTTGTTGAACGTGTGAAGGAATCGAGCTAGAGATGCCGAGACTTACTGAAAATCAACGGAATGAAGCCATGGGAATGTCCAGGGCTGGCATGTCTACACGTGCTATTGCCAGACACTTCAATTGTTATCAGTCCACTATTATAAGGTTGGTAGAATGAGTTCGAGTTACTGGATCAACACGTGATCCTCAACGTCCTGGTCCACAACGCGTTACAACCCAGACTCAAGATCACTACATCTGGGTGACTCATCTGTGTGAAAGTTTCCGCCTAGCGACTCGAACAGGTGCAGCAGTCGTCGGAAGACATGGACCAGTAAGTGGCAACAACCTAAGTGCCAAGAGAAGTAGACTCCGTGCACAACTATTCTCACCGTCAGCATAGTTTGATATGAGCTAAAGGACACCAGACATGGAGAAGAGTAGACTGCCAAAGTGTGCTCTTAAGTGATGAGAGTCGCTTTCATCTTTATCACGCTGATGGCGGTCGACGTGTGTGGAGACGTCTTGGGGAACGTCTTGCTGGCGATTTCTTATGGTCTGTTCTGATACCTGAACACCACTTGCATTTCGTAGTTCATCTCTCAGACATCTCGCTGTAATAACACGCTGACGTAAGGCCATTTGAATAACATGCCGGTCTCGACGTTGCGACGTTGATGTTGGCCTACCAGACCGTGGGCGATTCTGAATTGAATTGGTTGCCTGGAAACGCTGCGATAGTCTCCCAATCACACTCTGGCTACAACCGATTCTCTATGCCATATTCCTCTGTGTAAAACCCTGTTGAAGCCACGCATGTTGAAATTTCAACTGAAAGCAGCATGGTCATGGAAGATTTTTTTATGCCAAAACTGTTCATGGAAAATGCATACTGCATGTGCAAGGACATAATCAACTCTAAAAAGTCGTACCCTACTGCGTTTGGGTGATGCAAACAGTTTTGTGGAGCCTTGTTTTGAGCTTCAATTTATGGTTTCTAAGGAGACTGTCAAAACCATTTTGTTTGAAAATGACATATGCCATGTAGGCTACACAGATTTTGTCATCAGTATATCATGAACCAATTTTGACACAATTTCCACCAATATTTTATATATTATATCTGATATGTGGGTCATTCCAGGTCAGATCAACACAGAAATCTGAAATTTTTAACCCGACCCCCTTCGATTTTGATGAAATTTTGTACACATGTTATCTATGACGAGAAAAGCCCAAATCTGAAATTTTAGCCAAATCGACCCACTGGAGGCCGAGATATGACCTTTTGAACTTTTGACCATTTTGACATTTTTCGCGTTCCCCTGAGATTTCAAATCCTCATATCTCAGCAACCAGTATGCCTATCAGGGTGTAATTGGTGTCGTTGGAAAGCTAGAAAGGCAAGGAATTCATTTCCGACCTCAGAATCTAACTTGAAGCAAGTTTAGTGGTTTTGATTTTTTCACCCAAGGTTTGACCTTGACCTTGATCCAAAGGCCCTGGTGACCTTGACCTGAACTTTTGTCCCCGTGAAAGCTAAGACGGTCTACTATCATATGTTAAAAGATCACAATGGTAAAATTGTTCTTTTCCGAGATACCATGTCTTTAATTTCACCATGGTTACATCAATAACGCAGTATTTCACTGGGTGGGAGCTATATCTGGACTATGTGGTACATAAAAAATTCAAAATAAAAAAATCTTCAGTTCAAACTCAATTCAGCTTTATTGAGAGCCATTTTCATTTAAAACTGATCATCAGATTTTATCAATTTCATTTATGGTACACAAGCAGCACTATGATTGCAGCATAAGTATTTCAGTCAACATAAACTAAGTAAGATATGAATTTACGTTCATGGTGTGCACAGATTTTAGAGATAGACTCCATCTCCAATTTAGTCCGCAGAGATAATACCTCTCTCTCTTGTCTATCCGTCACCCGTCGTATGGACGGCGTTCGAATGTGGGTAGTCTGATGACACTGATCCAATGAAGAAAAGCTACAATCCTCCAACTCCATGTTTGCATTGAAAAACAATATCCGCAAAATGAAGAAACTAACTATTGATTGAAATGAATATCAAATGAATTTGAAATTGCTACATATTTGTCTATGTACAGCAGACGCTTTAGACACTGACCAACCATTGAAATTGGCTGTGACTTGTGAGGAGTTATCTTGTGAATCTGCTCGATGTTCAAGTTCCTTATCAGAGTAACATAAACAAACGCCAAAATGCAGCTAAATAAATGGGGTTCACAATAATCACTACCAGAGAACTTTACCAAGCTAATTACAGTAATCTGATCTGCTGCCATGCTGAATTTATGGAAGCATGGTACAATTGAATTGATGATATCTTGGGAAAGAACAATTTTACCATTGGGATCTTTTGATATATGATGGTAGACTGTCTTAGCTTTCATTGGGACAAAAGTTCAGGTCAAGGTCACCAGGGCCTTTGGGTCAAGGTCAAGGTCAAAACGTGGGTAAAAATATCGAAACCCCCAAAAGTGTTCCTGATGAGTTCTGATGCCAGAAATGGATTCCTTGTCTTTCTAGCTTTCCAACGACACCAATTACACCATGATAGGCCTACTGGTTGCTGAGATATGAGGATTTGAAATTTCAGGGGAACGCGAAATATGTGGAAAAGGACAAAAGTTCAAAAGGTGATATCTCAGTAACCAATGGGTCGATTTGGCTAAAATTTCAGATTTAGGCTTTTCTAGTCTTAGACATCACTTATGCAAAATTTCATCAAAATCGGAGGGGGTCGGGTTAACACCGTGTGTTGATCTGAGCTGGAATGACCCATGTGCATATACAATTACCTGATAGGAAAAAAGGTTTGACACTTAACTTCTTTTATATTTAGATTATGATAAAATCAAGCAAAAAAATAGACCATTTGACTTCCATACAGCAATCAATGCAATAAATAGTGTTATAAGTCTGGAATCCATTCATAATCTGTACTACATGTAATTGGTATGGGACAATTTGTCCCCGGACAACTCATTCCCGGACAATTCGTCTATAAGTCCCCGGATAATTCGTACCTGGACAATTTGTCCTGTACTATTCTTCCCCTAGGACTATTTGTCCCCTAGGACTTTCTTCCTCAGATAATTCGCCCCCGAATACTATTCGTCACCAAACAATTCGACCCTTAGGACTATTCGTTCTACGTGTTTTTGAAGGCTTGATGAAGGAAGAAATAAGAAGCCCCCCTTACTGCAAATTCTGAAACCTCTTGGTGTAGGTGTGCGTGGTAATGAGGTACAGATTGCCCAGATAACAGGTGGACATCCTCCTCAACAGCAACGCGCTGTACACCGTGATTGTCAAAGAAGGATTTCGAATAATGTGCCGGACTATCAGAACAGAGACATTATCCCTTATCTTCGTGCTAGTGCACACAATCTTAGATTGTAGACACTTTATAATGTACATTTTATGAAATTGGACAATCTTATACTTCGAATAATATTTCATATTTAAAATAAAAATAGGTTGCCAGGCAACGAAACATACGCCCACACAGCAGCCAAATCGTCCGGGCAGTCAACAAGACTTGTCATTAAGGAATTATCAGAAAATCATTAGAATTTGTTTGGTTTTTATAATCAAACGTTTTTTTTTTTAATATCAGATAATAATTGTGACCTCCCGAGGGACCACAAGCTAAAAAGGGTGATTTTTCGAACAATCAGGGGACATAATTCAGGAAGTAATGACCCGATGGGCGCAAATATCAAAAGGAACCAATATCTTTGGGTTATAAACATACATGTCAAGTTTCATCAAATCGATTCAAAATTGTGACCTCTATAGGGTCCACAACCTTGATATAACATATTTTCACACTATTCGTGTACAAACGGTGGCCATTTTGTCCGTCAATTCTAGTCCGATTTTCACGTAATTCAACCTCTCTCTTCATTATATACCATGTAACGGGGATATAGTCAAACGTTTTTTTTAAATCGGATAATAATTTTGACCTCCAGAGGAACCAAAAGCTAACAAAAGCGATTTTTCGGACAATCCGGGGACATAATTCAGGAAGTTATGATCCAATGGGCGCAAATATCGAAAGGAACCAAGTTTCATCAAAATCGGTTCAAAATTGTTACCTCTATAAGGTCCACAACCTTTATATAACATATTTTCACACTATTCGTGTACAATACGGCGGCCATTTTGTCCGTCAATTTTGGTCCGATTTTCACAAAATTCACTCTCAACCTTCATAACCATGGGATGGTGATATAATCAAACGGTTTTTTAAATCGGATAACAATTTTGACCTCCAGAGGGACCACAAGCTAAAAAGGGCGATTTTTTGGACAATCAGGGGCCATAATTCAGGAAGTTACGATCCAATGGGCGCAAATATGGAAAGGAACCAAAGATCTTTGGGTTATAAACATACATGTCAAGTTTCATCAAAATTGGTTCAAAATTGTGACCTCTATAAGGTCCACAACCTTGATATAACATATTTTCACACTATTCGCGTACAAACGGTGGCCATTTTGTCCGTCAATTATGGTCAGATTTCCACGAAATTCAAACTCAACCTTCATAACCATGGAACGGTGATACAATCAAACGTTTCTTTAAATCGGATAACAATTTTGACCTCCAGGGGGACCACAAGCTAAAAAGGGCGATTTTTCGGACAATCAGGGGCCATAATTCAGGAAGTTATGATCCCATTGGCGCAAATATCGAAAGGAACCAAGATCTTTGGGTTATAAACATACATTTCAAGTTTCATCCAAATCGGTTCAAAATTGTGACCTCTACACTGTTCACAAGCTAAAAGATAGGTTGCCAGGCAACGAAACATACGCCCACAGCAACTAAATCGTCCGGGCAGTCAACAAGGGTTGTCGTATATTTTTACTTTTTTCGCTAATGAAACATTTGTAATATACTAAAAACTGATTAAGAGTAACAACTCATTATGTAATTATCAGAAAATCATTAGAATTTGATTGCTTTTTATAAAGTGTTACCCCACACTAACAATTAGTATATACATGAAACATTTAATATCATGGATTTAGCTGTTCAGTTATCAGAATTCATTGAAAATCAAAATACTTGTTCGTTTCAATCTAAAGTCAATCGGATGATAAGTTTGGCCTCTATAGAGTCACAAGATTTTTTGAAGTTATCAAGGGAGATAACTCTGGCAGCAATTATTTGAAATCTCTGAAAATCAATAGGATTCTTTGTCTCATGACCTTAAACACTGTGTGTTAATTTAAAGTCGATCGGATATTAACTTTTGCCTCTAGAGCTTCCACAGGATTTTTTCGAAGTGATCAAGGGCCCTAACTCTGGCAGCAATTATTGAAAATCACTGAAAATCGATAGACGTCTTAGTCTCATGACTGTAAACACTATGTATAAATTTGAAGTCAATCGGATATTAACTTTGGCCTCTAGAGCATCCACAACATTTTTTTGAAGTGATCAAGGGCCATAACTCTGGTACTAATAATTGGAAATCGCTGAAAATCAAAAGGCTTCTTCGTCTCATGACCTTAGACACTGGGACTAACAAAAGGTTCAATTTTATTTCAGTAATTCTCTTGCGTCTAGGGGTCTTTCTTTTGCAGTGGGAGGAAACCAGAGGACCTGGATAACACCCACAAAATTGGACAGACTACCCTACTCGGGAAAATTGAAAGGATTGACTCCCCAAACCCACGTAAATCACAAAAAGTGTCACTGATCACTGATTACCACATCAATTAGCCCACAAAAACTTCAGGAACCATTTGTAAAATTAGCATCAAAACTGAGATTTAGGATAAAAAGTAAAGATCAATTCACTGTAGGCGATATCACTTTTGTGGAAGCGGATGTTAAAACTACAAGATTAGATTAGATTAGATCAGTGTAAGCAGACGTTAAATAAAGCTATTTCGCACACTCAGGAGTTTTTGATATTGGAACCACATGTACCATTATTGTCGTCCAGGGACAAACTGTCCTGGGGGATGAATTGTCCTAGAGAGCGAATAGTCAGGGAACAAATTGTCTGGGAGCAAATTGTCCATGGGGACGAATTGTCTGCGGACGAATAGTCCTAGGGGACGAATAATCCTAGGGGACTAATAGTCATGGGACCAATTGTCCGGGAACGTATTGTCCTTGGGGATGAATTGTCTTGGAACGAACTGTCCAGGGACAAATTGTTCGGGGACGAATTGTCCTAGAGCCACATGTAATATTGTGACTGTCAACTGTCTGTCCAGGGTTAGTGGCTACACTAGTACTGTATAGGGGTAACTTCTGCTTCAATGCATGGTGATATCTCAGATATTCCTATAAAATAAAACAGTTTGATATACAGGTCAATTAGCACAGACTGAAAAAAAGCATGGGAAATTATCAAATATTGTTGACAAAGTAAAAAGCCTATACTAACAGGATATCTAGACCAATCTTCAGGATCTCCACATCCATTTCTTGATCTTCTGCCTCCCTCCATTCTTTAATTTATCATCCACTATACAATAATTTTTTTTTCTGTACTGTACAGTCTATATCTGGTTGGATCTGAAGCACTGAACAAATGCTAAATATAATAGGCCATCTACAAATTTTTGTTACGAAGCACATCGCCACATGCACATGTAAAGACTATAATGTACTTTAGTACTTTGTGTAATGAAATACTGGGTTGGGAGGGGCAACAATTAAGATAGGCTGGCACTGCAAAGGCAGGATACGCCCACATTTTTGAGAGATGGATAGAGAACAAGCAATACTGAAAGTGATTTTTCCTACATCATTAAGTTAGAATTTGATATGTGCAAATATTGAAATGAATTAAGATCATTGGGTTCTAAAGGTTCATTTCAGTAGGCTTCAAATTCGACTGGGGATCATGTTGCTAAGTGGGTAAGATGCTGGCTCGGTAGCCTTGAGGTTGGGTGTTTGATACCTGCATTGGGTGACAAAGTTCATCTAGCTTTTCTAGCGTGGTTTCCCCTTGTTCGTGATGAAGGATGGATGGCCTGACAAGAACAGCTGTCAATTTTAGTCTGATTTTCACGAAATTCGACCTCAACCTTCATTACGATGTGACAGTGATATAATCAAACGTTTTTTTAAATGCGATAATAATTCTGACCCCAGAGGGACCACAAGCTAAAAAGGGCGATTTTTTTCGGACAATCAGGGACCATAATTCAGGAAGTTACGATCCAATGGTTGCAAATATCGAAAGGAACCAAGATTTTGGGGTTATAAACATGCATGTCAAGTTTCATCACCATCGGTTAAAAATTGTGACCTCTATAGGGTCCACAAGCTAAAAAAAACATTATATTTCCTACAATCAGGGGCCATAAACCATGAAGTTCCGATCCGATACATGCCAATATCGAAAGGAACTGAGATCTTATGGGGATAAACCTATATTTCAAGTTTCGTCAAAATCGGATAAGAATTGTGACCTGTAGAGACTCCACAAACAAATTGTGGCCGGACGGACATGGGCGACGACATAATACGTCCACATGAAAGTGTGGCTGTATAAAAATGAATAAATCCTGTGCAGTAAAGCTCTTAAAAAGGGATGATGTCATCCAACCAACCTAGCCAAGGAAGTAACGGTCATAAATACAGGCCAACAGTGAGGCTGATGTTCTCCACCAAAATCCCCAAATAAATAGTTGACATAATAATTAATGGCACATTTATTTCTTCCAAAAATATTAAGCAATCAAACTATACCTAAGTTTCATCACTCTCTATTAGATAGAATCAAGGTTATCTTGTCCCAAAGCTTCAACCAATGAAATTGCTTAGCTCTGCTTAGCTTTAGCTCGAAATGTTAATCATTGAACTCAGTCAAGACATTCACCTAATGAACATCTACAATCTACATCAAGCTTAAACATTCTACCTCAATTATTAAGCAGAGTTGTTATGTTCCAATGTCTTGACCAATCAAATAGCTTGTCTCTCCTTAGCATAAGCAGAAAATCCTCACCATCAAACTTAGTCAAGGTAATGATATAATGAATCTTATATACAATTCCAACTGCTAAGGCATGTTTTACGTGCACGCCAATTTGTACAAGACCTCGGTTTTTCATCCGAATGACTAGACAGCTGTCCTTGTCAGGCCCTCCATCCTGCATCAATGACAAGGGGAAACCAAGGTATTGATATAACGAAACTATACACCAAGTTTCATCACTTTAATATAGGCTATGCCTGTTCCCCAATCCCTATTCAGATAGAAATCTGAACAAAAATATAGCTTATAAAAAAAAAGTTTCATCACTCTCATTTAATTAGAATTAATTTATCGTGTCCCAAAGCATCAACCAATGAAATGGCTTACCGCTGCTTACCCTAAGCAGAAAATGTTTATCTTCATACGGACGAGCGGACAGACAGTCCCATTTTAATAGTCCCCCACTTTCTTCGAAAGGCGGGGGACAATATATAAACATCATGAATATAAAGTATTTGAGGAGTTTCACTCTTAGAATTAGTACAATTACTGTTGTAATTTGATTGCTTTTTATAAAGTTTTACCCCACTCTAACAATTAGTATATACATGAAACATTTAATATCATGGATTTAGCTGTTCAGTTATCAAAATTCATTGAAAATCAAAATACTTGATCCTTTAAACACCTTAATCTCTGTTTGGATAGTTATTATGTTGATATTTAATTTCATCCACGCTTGGATATTTATTTTTCATCCACGCTTGGATATCGGTTTCATGAATATCTAGCCCCATCCGGGTTTAATCTTTTCCACGTTTGGAGCTAATTCAATCCATGTTTGGATCTAATTCAATCCGGGTTTGGATAGCTAGTTCCCCTTTTCGGATAAATTGTATATCACCCCCTCTTTTTACAGAGATCATGCTGAAGCGAAAGTTGCAGGCCCAAGATACACAAAGCTCCAGTGAAAAGGAGGTATCTCCTACTTCTAACATTCGCCTGACTTCGTCAGCAGAAGACAGATTGTCGGAAATCATCCTCCAGAAAATGCTCGACAGAGGCTTGATTCACAAAGCCCCTTTGCCTACGGGTAATCAACCAGCGGGTCCAAGTGTTGAACCTCTGTTGCAGACACTGTCGCCTTTGCCGCAGTCCCCTACAGTGCAGCCAGTACAACAGAATCGACCTCGACAGCCACTACCACAACAAATACAAGTACTTCAGCCAATGCAGCAACCACTAATGGATTCAACGTGTTTTTGGTGAATGCTGCCAATTTGTTTGGAACTCAGCCTGCCATGGACACAGGTAGACTTCCTGTCAGTCATACATGTATTTCTCAACGGGTAATCAACCAGCGGGTCCAAGTGTTGAACCTCTGCTGCAGACACTGTCGCCTTTGCCGCAGTCCCCTGCATCCCCTACAGTGCAGCCAGTACAACAGAATCGACCTCGACAGCCACTACCACAACAAATACAAGTACTTCAGCCAATGCAACAACCACTAATGGATTCAACGTGTTTTCGGTGAATGCTGCCAATTTGTTTGGAACTCAGCTTGCCATGGACACAGGTAGAATTCCTGTCAGTCATACATGTATTTCTCAACACGTTTCTGACAAACTTAAGGCCATGATTTGGTCTAATACTTATGTTGAATTCTGTCAATTGCTGCCAGATTCTTTGCCAGATCGTCTATCGCTAGACATACAGGACAAAGAAGATGAGCCTGTTTTGAAAATATCTTCAACACCAAGGTCCAAAACTCTGATTTTTTCGCATTGGCATTTATATTCAGAGGGTGCCAGACTCGACTTCTGTATTATTAACATATTTGTCCTTGATGACCGAGCTGGCACAGACGTATGGCACTAAAGCCTTTAATTTCTACGATACCCAATTTAGACGCCTTCGCCAATCAATTCCCTGTTCTTGGGATGAAATCAATGGCGACCTTTGGCTTAAAGCAACTACCCTGCATGGACCACAAGTTCCAACAACACGCCAGGCCACTTCAGGATTCAGGGAGGGAATTTGCTTGTCTTTTAATAGGCCTTCAGGTTGTCGTTATCGCAATTATTGTGTATATCCCCACAAATGCATGCAATGCGGAGCTGCCCATCCCCAGTGTTATGCAGGGAATCGCAACCTTGACCCCATACCAACAAAAAATCTTTCTCAGGGTTCATTTGTTGCATCACCTGCTTTGGGTCAAAATTTATTACCATCTCGTTCCTCCTCAGCCACTGTGACATCAACCCAAATTCATAATGGAGGTAAGCCCCTTTCACACCTTCCTGTTCAACCAGATAGCTCACATCCCCAATCCTTTGGGCATGCGTCCAAAACATCCATCCATCCAGTCCAGGCAAACCGGTATTCATTTCGCAAAAATAGTTTACCCGCCAGCAAAGGTCCTAACCCCAGTAATTCCTAGTAGGCTATTATCGGTATTGGAAGACTATGATATCACGGAACAGCGATTTTTGTGTACCGGGTTTTCACAAGGTTTTCGCATTCCTTCAGGGGTCCTCGTATATCTCACTTAGCTAGGAATCATTCGTCTTGCTTTCAAAATCTTGATGTTCTTTTTACAAAGGTAAATCAAGAACTATCAGCAGGGAGAGTTATGGGTCCTTTCCGTTCACCACCATTAAAAAATTTGAGATGCTCACCTTTAGGCGTTATCCCCAAACGGGAGGTGGGGTCTTATCGTTTGATTCATGATTTATCATGTCCTGAAGGTAATTCAATTAATTCCGGTATTGACCCCTTTTTCACACAGGTTTCGTATGAGTCTATAGACTGTAGTTTCTTTGGTTAAGAAAATGGGTAGGGGATCATTAATGGCAAAGGCTGACATCAAGAATGCATATCGCCTGCTTCCAATCCATCCAGATGATTATAATCTTCTAGGTTTCACTATCCCCTATGAGGGAACATTAAATTACTTTGTCGATATGTGTTTACCAATGGGGCTTAGAATGAGCTGTCAAACCTTTGAGCGGATTAGCTCCGCCTTACAATGGATTATGGAAAATAAATTTTTCGCAAGTGTTAGCCACATGATAGACGATTTCTTTTTTATTGGACCTACCAATTCACCTCAGTGTGCGACATCATTACAGTCCTTTCTTGACCTTGCCAATTACTTGTCTGTATCCATCAAAGAATCCAAGACCGTTCGTCCAACTACAAATATCACAATTTATGGTATAGAAGTTGATTCAGTTTCCATGGTGTACCGTTTACCCTTTGGTAAGCTCTCCAGAATTCGTTTGGCCCTAAAGAATACCTTTATCAAGAAAAAAATGTCGTTAAAAGAGTTACAATCATTGTTGGTATTACTTAGTTTTGCTACACTAGTGGTAGTACCAGGGAGAACCTTTTTACGTCGGTTATTTGACCTAACAATAGGTGTCAAAAAATCTTATCATTTGATCAGAATCACTAATGCCGCACGTCTTGATTTCAAAATCTGGAGTCAGTTTATGCAGGGGTTCAACGGTCGATGTATGTTTTTGAATGATGCATGGGTCGGCTCTGATACTATCCAATTGGTTTTCAGATGCTGCCCAATCGTTGGGTTATGCTGCAGTATTCGGATCTAAATGGTTTTCTGGGTCTTGGCCCCAAGGCATGCAACTTTTAAATATAAGTGTCCTGGAACTTTTTCCCATTGTTTTAGCATTGGAGCACTTGGGCCAATTATTGACTAATCACAAAGTGTTATTGCTTACTGATAATGGGGCCATTGTTTATGTTATCAACAAGTCCACATCCAAATGTCCTATTTTAATGTCCTTGGTTCGTCGCTTGATCACTGCTTCCATTAAATATAATGTACTTATTAGGGCGAAGCACATAGCTGGCAAATCTAACAAGGTTGCTGATTGCCTTTCTCGTTTCAAATTTCAGCAAGCACAAGAATGGGCACCATGGTTGGATTTAACTCCTCAGGTGGTGAACCAAATGTACTTGAGAATCTAACCCCATCAGCTGTGCAGCTGCTCAATGCGTCGTTGGCAAATTCATCGAAGGACTTTTATTTCAGGGCCTGGACAAAGTTTATCTCATTCTGTATTAGCAATAATTCGTCCCCTACTTTTCCTCTTCCAAATGTGTACATCGTTAATTTTCTCGCTCATCTGTTTGAGTCAGGATACTCGCCCAGTTCAGTCGCTTCTCATGCTTTGGTCATTAACTTTGTGCAAAAAACGTTAGGTTTTTCAGATTCCATAAATACCTTTCTGGTTAAGAATTTAGTGAAAGGTGCTCGTCGCTCCACATCCTCGGGTCCATCCCACTTACCAATAACAGTAAATATCCTTTGCCAACTGCTTGAAGCTATGCATGTGACAATTTGTGTTAAATCACACCACTCTCTTTTAAAAGCGATATTTTCTTTGGCATTTGCAGGCTTCTTCAGGATTGGAGAATTGGTTTTAAAATCTAAATTATGTGCTAATAATGTCATCCAAACTCCTAACGTACAATTTTTCCTTACTAATCATAATGTTTTATCTTATATAGAGATAACCATGGTTAATTTTAAACATAAGTCTTCATCATCACCTGTTAAATTGATTTTGCACTGTCAGTGTGTAACAGGGTCATAATTTGGGACTCTGTCAATTAATGTTAGTGAAGAATGTCCTGGTCAGTGTCTTGATTATTGGAAGTTTTGGATTAGTGAGTTTATAGTTTTGGTTGTGAGATAATATAAATTCGTTTAAATGTTTTGGGTGATGGATTTTCAATTGTATGGCTCTGGAATTGTATTGTCCGGATTATGGTGTTTTATTTTAGTGGTTGAAATGTTTTAGTTCTTTTATGGGTTTAGTTTTGATATTTTTTTTGGTATAGTTGAAAGGATAACTCGTTGGACTCTTTACAGTTCTGAAGGTGGTCTCTTTCTGAAATATTGTTTATCAGGTGATTAGTAATTCTTTGTCCTGGTTGGTTATTCAGAAGCTTAGCTGGGATAAAAATAAATTACACGCATGCATCAGTACCACATGTTACAGATTTAGTGAAGGTCAATACCGGCTCTTTTCCACAAATGGGTAAGCTATTTAATTTAACTTTCTTGTAATAGATGACTATGCAAGTGGACTGTGAGTTTCATGAGTGTTTGATATAATTATATATGTAATTCAAATACTGTAAGGCAAAAATTGTAGGATGTATAGCCAATAGAACTGTTGGTTACGAATATATGGATAATGGCAACTATTGTATTTTCAGGGCCAACTTGTCAAGCATAAATGTATTTTGTGTTATAGTTATGTGTAGTACCAACAGAAATGGTGTTTAATGGTTATGGTGAATTGAAATACATGTAGATCAACCAACAGCGACTACGCGCTTACGCGTTTCATTTAATTGTTTTAACTGTATCATGTGTCATTTGTGGATTATATAAACTTATTTAAACCTTATCGTGTTGTCAATCAAGAAATCTATTTTCCCGAACTAAGCAGGTTCAATCTACCAACTTTACCACACCATTGCAGGTGATGGAAAGGGTAGGTCTGCAACAAGTGAAATATTGTAAACTCCAAATTTTGTCCGGTATGTTTATTGTTTGATTATTTAAAAAGTTGTCCCCATCAATCAGGTCCATTATTTCAATTTATCGATGGAAGCCCTGTCCCATATGCCTTCGTTAATGTTAGTTTATGCAGACTGGAGTCCTTCTTGGGTTTAGATAGTTCAAAAATTCAGTTATATTCGTTTTGAATTGGTGCAGCCACCACAGCCTTCATGAAAGGTTACTCTCAAGATGCTAATAAAATCTTGGGCAGATGGAAGAGCGATGTGGTTAGATCCTATATAAAATTCCCCACCTTAGTTATGTAAAATATTGGTATCACGAGACAAACGACTGGGAAAATGATGTTGCTAATTTTCTGGTATCAGTCAATAAGTTTATTACATCCCCAGCAGGGCCGGGGATGTATTGTATTCTGTCCTATCATATTACATGTACTTGTAGCAAACCCTTAATGATTGTGTTGTCATGCATAGGATACTGTTATTCTTGGAAATGTTAATATGTACCCTTTCTGTTGATTATTATTGCTTTATGTTATGTAATTTGTACCCATGCTTTGTATAATGTTTAATGTAGACAAGCTTCTCTTTCAATGTTTCTCTGTTGATATTCTGTATATTATGTGCTCTTTCCTTGATTATGTATAGACATGTCAAGCCTTCCTTTGATTATTCTTTTGTTAATATTGTGCTTGGTGCCGTTTTTGTGCAGTGAGGCACAAAGTTGGCAAGATTATTTTAATATTTTGCATGACAAGTATTAGTTACCTATACTTGATGTAGGCAAAAACTTTATCGTTTAGACCATGGGATAAATTCAAGAATATTATGGTACATTCCTTGAGCTAGTCACAAGCAGCATTCCTTTAATTACAATTTTTAATTCGCATATTATATTCTTTTGTCCAACCTCGAGCATGATGCATACTACGTATGTAGGCTACTGGTATACAGTAATTAGTGACGTGCCTAGTCTGTGAAAATGGCATGTGTAGACTACAGGTTCATTTTTATTGTGTTAATGTATTGTCATTAGGTACTTAAGAAGGTAGTTAAGTGTTGTTGGTGTGATGTGTCTTGAGTTGGGCACGACATCACATGTAGTGATGTGTATGGCCGGGCTTATTATTTTAATTCAGCCCAACTCATTTAGAAAACATGAGATCCTGGAAATATTTGGGGAAATTGTAACTTTAAATTGTTATACACTTCCTTTTTCATCTCATGTTTTCATTGCGTCATTTTGTAAAATAAATGACATGTCACACCAACACTTGTGTTTGTTATTCATTTTAAATTTGCATGGAGGGGGGTCATTCGCAAGGACCACAAAGGCCTATTGCTAAGAAAAGTTTACACATTTCTCAACCGTACTGCATTCAACACCTTTCTAGATCAGGAAGATTTCTGTATCCGCCAGTTGGTAAGATTACATTTATCAGAATATATAAATATGATGGAAAATGTGCTTACATCAGACTTGGGGAGCTCGTGATAAATGAACACGATCCCCCAGCGATCGCCCCTTGGACGCTCCCTATACCGTCTGTCAATCTAGATCTATTACAGTAAAGCGACAAGAAAAACAACCCCACTGCTGCACATGCTTTCTCTTTAGAACACCTGGAAGACAACTAGCTATCTGATGACTGGGGCCATGTGTACACGGATGGCTCACGCAACCCTGAAAGGAGCACCAGCTTGTTTGGGATATACCTGCCAAATGGGGAACAGGGAATAAGCAGGAAACTGCCCAATAACTGTTCGGTATACACTGCAGAGCTTGTGGCCATTCGTGACGCTATTTCATGGATCTCCCATCAAAAGACTAGTAAGTTCGTCATCCCAAGCGACTCTCTGAGCAGTCTGATTTCAATCCAAAATGACAACTCAGACTCAAGACCAGAAGTCATTTAGGAAATCAGGTAGCTGTACCAGAGGGTCCTAGAGAAGGGAAGCAAAATAGAGCTTGTGTGGATTCTATCACATGTCAACATTAGAGGAAACGAGGAGGCAGATTGACATGCCAACAAAGGTCTCAAGGACACAGCACCAGTCCGCACCATAGACTACAGCACTACGGAAATCTACAGTATGGTTAAGAGACAGGTCAATTCAATCTGGGAATTAAAACTCGTTGAAGTTGACACATACAAATTCCAGCTGGATGACAAGATCTACACGAAGACAGCGATCAATCACCCTAGAAGAGATATATGCAGACTCATATCAAAACTAAGGGTGAAAGAGCGGCTGCGAGACTACAAATAGCAAGTCATCGTCTGTGAGTGCGGAGAAGAATGTACCACCAACCATTTCCTGGTAGACTGCGAGGTATACAAGGAGGAAAGAAGGGAACTAGTGAGAATGATGGAGACCAACAACATACCATTCAACACTAAGAACTTACTCTTCCTGAGACCAGATCTGAAACTGCAAATCTTCAAACAAATCCAGGCCCTAATCGTCACGGTTGGACTAAGTAGAATAGTGAAGTAAAAGGGGGCCACGGTTAGACGGGATCGGCATCTAAACACTAAACTACATAGAGGATTTATACCAAACTGGCAGGATAGTGGAGTAAGGGAGAGTCACGGTCAGACGGACTCGACATCTAAACACTATTCTGTCAAAAAACTGACACCAAACCTACAGTGTGGGACAGTGGAGTAAGGGGAGGTCACGATAAGACGGGCCTGGCACCTAAACACAAATCCCACAAAGATGACATCTACCAAACTAGCAGGATAGTGGAGTAAAGGGGAGTTAGGGTCAGACGGACTTGGCACCTAAACACTATTCCGCAAAGAAAACAGATACCAAACCCATAGAGTGGGATAGTGGAGTAAGGGGTGGCCACAATAAGACGGGCCTTGCACCTAAACACTAATCCCAAACGGTGACATCTACCATCCAGAAGCAGAAGAGATCATCTACCAAATGATATGTTTTATATTAAATAAAGGGAAGAACTTCCCACTAAACCCAATCAATGACCTAAGGCCAAAATGGAAAGATTGCAAAATCATATTCTAAAATACAGGAATCAGCTTCGGCTCTCGTACGTCTTGTCTGCAATATCACTTGTGTGGAAGCAGACGTTAAACACCAAGAAGATAGATGGAGCTCACATCATTGCTCCTTGAAACTTGGTTCAAGATGCCTTGAATGATACTTACTGATTAAAATATTATACAAAGGACTATCTGGTCCCAATCAGCCAAGAATGTGAAGCATCTTCTCCATGATTTATCTCAGGGGTAGTGAAGAAATTATACTATTTATTGTCATTTTTGTCTTATTATCAAATATATGCAACTATATGCAAACATATTTTAAATTCTTTTGTCATTCAAATAATGGTCCGAATCAGCCAAAAAATTGGTCCCAATCAGTCAAGAATCTAGTCCCAACCAGCCATGGTCCCAATCAGCCGATTTCCTTGAATTACACTCACAGACAAGTGGCACATCAAAATTTGGGAATGGAAAACAAACGAACAAATTTTTAATTCTATAATGGTTGAAAATATATGAAACTCCCATACAAACAAAAACGACCACACATGCATGTTACATTGTTAAATTGATAAACTGTTGCTGTTATTTAATACAATTACCAGGCTAATTAGGGTACGTTTGTTTCACGTATGGGTTCCGCAATTTCAATCTTATGTTGAAATTCCTGGAAATGGGAGCCAATTTGGATATAACAGAGTTCTCTTTGTTCACGTTATTTTCTGGATTATTTTCAAAAAAAAACTAAAAATAGCTGGGTCACTGAAATTTCAGTGAGAGATTTGGTCAAAATATTATTGAAATTTCAGTGAGAGATTTGGTCAAAATATTATTGAAATTTCAGTGAGATTTTACTTAAATTTCAATAATATTTTGACCAAATCTCTTACTGAAATTTCAGTGAGATTTTACTGAAATTTGAGTGAGAGACTTGGTCAAAATATTATTGAAATTTCAGTGAGATTTTACTTAAATTTGAGTGAGAAATTTGGTCAAAATTTTATAGAAATTACACTGAGATCTCATGATACATGTATCTCATTGAAATTTCAGTAAAATCTCACTGAGTTGTTGCATATTTAGTAATTATCAGAAAATCATTAGAAATTGTTTGGTTCTTATAAAGTTCTGCCCCATGCTAACATTTAGTATACGAAACATTTAATATTATGGATTTAGCTGTTCAATTATCAAAATTCATTGAAAATCAAACTCAAGCATCATTAATGTGTAACAGGGATATTGTCAAACGTCTTTTTAATAAGGAATAAAATTGTGACCTCCATACGGTCCACAAGATAAAAAACATGACTTTTCGTACAATTAGGGGCCATAATTCAGTAAGTTATGGTCCAATGTGCGCGCATATCAAACGGAACTGCGATCTTTGGGTTATAAACTTACATATCAAATTCGCGATCTTTGGGTTATAAACTTACATTTCAAATTTCATCAACATGGGAATAAAATTGTGGCCTCTACAGGGTCCACAATCTTGATATATCATGGGGGTTGGGTAGGGGCGGTTTCAAATCTAGGGCGATTTTTCGGACAATCAGGGGCCATAATTCAGGAAGTTACGATCAGATATGTGCAAATAACGAAGGGAACCAAGATCTTTGGGTTATAAACATGCATTTCAAATTTCATCAAAATGGGATTAAAATTGTGACCTCTACAGGGTCCACAACCTTGATATATCACACTATAAACCTCAGAATGCCACGTTTGGCATTTTTGTCCAAACGTCGCTAAAAAATGTTAATAATTTTACCATGAATTTGCCACGATGTAACGTGGTAAAAAAATTGACACTTTTGTCTGGAGTGCCGAAACGTAGCTTTTTAGATTGCCATGTTTTTGAAACGAGGTATTTTGTCCAGAACGACCGAGGCTGGGTAAAAAATGACACGTTTTCAAAACGTGGTTTTCTTCAAGATAATTATTACCAGTACTTGCTATCAATAAATAGAGTCACAAAAATTAATGTTCCAATCTTCAAGCGAATACTTGCAGATCTACAAATTAGATTATTTATTGGGATATCATGTGGTTAATTATGATGGATTAAATCACAGGAATTCATCAGAATTCTATTGTGCATAATAAACATGACTTTTGTGGTTCTTCTCGCATATGTTAGAATAAATAAACACTAATTTCTTCTCTGCTATTTCAGTTATGTGGAAGCAGACGTCAAATAAAGCTATTTTACACTTAACGTTGTTAATTAGTTTATGGGTTCAATCAGAGACCGCAGTTGTTACTTAAAAACTATTATATATAGGTCAACATTTTCAAGGATTCTGATCAATCAACCATGACAATATGTTCACCTATTTTGAGTGTTCACCTATTTTCAGAGACCGCAGTTGTTACTTAAAAACTATTATATATAGGTCAACATTTGCAAGGATTCTGATCAATCAACCATGACAATATGTTCACCTATTTTGAGTGTATATATGTAATTCGACACAACATTCGGTAAATTAGAGTGATTTAATTGCTAAATAAAAGATGAAATATTTTAGAATATGGATCATGTTGTCTATACAAGATGTCAAATCTAACTTTGTATTTAATCAATAGATTATTCACGGTATAACGAAACAAGCCAAATATCAAACGGTTCATTGGCTTCAGTTCTCCATCGTTATTACATAACTTACTAACGGAGTGAACGCTTTTCACTTAGAACTTGGTGTCAACAGGGGGGGAGGGGCGCACATGCACGCTGTATCATAAAGCCTATCAACTGTGGTGGTTTCGAATCACCTGTCCAACCTCGTGGGTTAACTCCGGGTCCTCCAGTTTTCCCCTGACTGCTAAAGACACCTACGCGCAAGCGAATTATTGAAATAAAATTAAACCATATGTTAGTCCCGAAATGACTAGTTAGTGTCGAGTGGGCGTCTCTCTCTCTCTCTCTCTCTCTCAGTATAGTATTATAATCAGAGAAATGTTCAAACAAGAAAAGAACACATGCAATGCCATAAATTATTATCACATTATTGATATCCATGTGTCTTCATAATTAAACGTTTAAATTAAATTTTAATGTAGGAATTGTGTGCTTTATTTTCCAATTAATTGACAATTGGTATGAGCTGAAACCTTCATAAGTACGTATATATAGCTTTGCTCCAATAATGACATTTTGTGCAATGTTAGCTGAATAAACAAAACAGATACAACTCTACAACTCTGTGATGATTGCTGATTTTCATTTCGGTGCACACTAAAAGGTGATTTAAATTCAAAGGACCCCATTGGTTCTTTGCTTATTAATTGTTTGGTTTCTTTCAATTAAATATAACGCACGCATCCACCTAACTGATACGCAGTCAAGAAATTAGTGTTCATCTAATATGCAAAGGACAAACCATCAAACACAACAAAAAAAAATAGGTTGCCAGGCAACGAAACATACGTCCACACAGCAGCTTAATCGTCTGGACAGTCAACAAGAGTTGTTGCATTTTAAGTAATCATCAGAAATACATAATTCAAACTCACCCATAACTATGGTGTAACTCTGATATAATCAAACATTTTTTTAAATCAGATAATAATTGTGACCTCCACAAGCTAAAAAGGGTGATTTTTCGTACAATCAGGGGCCAAAATTCAGGATGTTACGATCCGATATGCGCAAATATGCAATGGGACCAAGATCTTTAGGTTATAAACATGCATTTCAGGTTTCATCAAAATCAGTTCAAAATTGTGACCTCTACAGGGTCTACAACCTCTACACTGTTCACAACCTTGATATAACATATTTTCACACTATTCGCGTACAAATGGCGGCCATTTTGTCCGTCAATTTTGGTCCGATTTTCACGAAATTCGAACTCAACCTTTATAACCATGGAACGGTGATATAATCAAACGATTTTTTAAATCGGATAATAATTTTGACCGCCAGAGGGACCACAAGCTAACAAAAGCGATTTTTCGTACAATCAGGGGACATAATTCAGGAAGTTATGATCTGATGGGCGCAAATATTGAATGGAACCAAGATCTTTGGGTTATAAACATACATTTCAAGTTTCATCAAAATCGGTTCAAACGTTTTTTTAAATCGGATAACTATTTTGACCTCCACAGGGAAGACAAGCTAAAAAGGGTGATTTTTCGGACAATCAGGGGCCATAATTCAGGAAGTTACGATCCGATATGCGCAAATATCGACAGGAACCAAGATCTTTCGGTTATAAACATGTATTTCAAGTTTCATGAAAATCGGTTCAAAATTGTGACCTCTATAGGGTCCACAACCTTGATATAACATATTTTCACACTATTCGCGTACAAACGGGGCCATTTTGTCTGTCAATTTTGGTCCGATTTTCACGAAATTCGAACTCAACCCTCATAACTATGTAACGCTGATATAATCAAATGGTTTTTTGAATCGGATTACAATTTTGACCTCCACAGGGAACACAAGCTAAAAAGGGTGATTTTTCAGACAATCAGGGGCCATAATTCAGGAAGTTACGACCCGATATGCGCAAATATCGAAAGGAACCAAGATCTTTCGGTTATAAACATGCATTTCAAGTTTCATCGAAATCGGATCAAAATTGTGATCTCTACACTGTTCACAAGCTAAAAACGTGATTTTTCGTACAATCAGGGGAAATAACCCATGAAGTTACAGTCCGATACATGCCAATATCGAAAGGAACCGAGATCTTAGGGTGATAAACCTATATTTTAAGTTTCATTGAAATCGGATAAAAATTTTGACCTGTAGACTGTTCACAAACAATTGTGGACAGACGGACGGACGGACAGGGGCGACGACATAATACGTCCACATGAAAATGTGGGCGTATAAAAATTGTGACTTCCACAAGGTAAAAATCATAATTTTTCGTACAATCAGGGGCCATATTTTTACACTATTCGCGTATCAGCGGCAGCCATTTTGTACGTCAGTTTTGGTCCGATTTTTGCCAAATCTGACCTCAACCTTCATTACAGTGTAACAGTGATATAATCAAACGTTGTTTGAAATCAAATAATAATTGAGACCTCTAGAGAGACCACAAGCTAAATAAAGACGATTTTTCGTACAATAGAGTGCCAAAATTCAGGAAGTTACGATCCAATATTTGCAAATACCGAAAGGAACCAAGATCATTGGGTTATAAATATATGCATTTCAAGTTTCATCAAAATCAGTTCAAAATTGTGACCTCTACACTGTTCACAAGCTAAAATATAGCGCTAACGCTACAATATACGTCCACATTCCTGCTTTGATTGATATAGTACTTTGTCAAGAAGGCTAGGCGTTTGGTTTGTTTAGCGTTGAGGGTCGTGCCTCATCATCAATAGTTGCCGTCCTTAGAGTATACGGAATAAGTATACCAAGATAATCCATTTAGAATTGTGCCTTCCTAATGCTAAAGGCAAAAAGTGGGCATGGCCCTGCCCCTGGGGGTTGGGACATTCATTAAAATCAATAGTGGACGCCCTCAGGTTATAAGGAATACATAAGCCAAGTACTAAGCGGCTTCATTCAGAATTACGGCCTGTAAATGACAAACAAAAAAATTAGGCATGTCTTGCCTGTGGGAGTAGGGACATGCAGTTGACGTCCTTAGGCTATAAGGAATACATATCCCAAGTTTAAAGACGATCCATTAAGAATCGTGGCCTGTAGACAACACATACAGACACAACGTAAAAATGGGCATGGCTCTGCCCCTGGTCGTTAGGAAATCACCAAAAACAATAGGGGTCATCTTTAGAGTATAGGAATAGGTATGTAAAGTTTTAAAAGGATCTGTTAAGAATTGCATCCTGTAGGCGAACACGAGACACAACAGCATTGGGCGTGGCTCTGTCCCTCGGGGTCTGGCATGCACCAAAAATAATAGTGGTCAGCCTTAGGGTATAAGGAATAAGTATAAAAAAAGTTTTCAAGATGATTTATTAAGAACTGTGGCCTGTACGTGACAGACAAAAAGAAAATGGGCGTGGCACTGTCCCTGGGGGTCGGGCGTGCACCGAAAACAATTCTGAGTAGGCGCCCGTCATCAGCTGGCGCCGATTAAGTTCCTGCCTTTTGTACACACCGTCGGTCGCTACCTCGGATAGAATGTTTCCGAAGGTGAACCTTCTGAAGCATCATTACCGTATCTTCGGTCTCTTTCTCCTCTGTGCGAGAGATGACGGAACACTAACCATCGAAACTTTACCGTTTCACCAGGTCGCTCTTCTTCTACTTCAGGCGCTAGGAGGCTTGTCCTTGGCGGGTGGTAGATGCAAGGGCTTCGGTTGTGGCTTCTCTCTTGTCGGTATGTGTTTTGCGACCCTCCCTCCCCGCGCATCTCTTTCCCTTTTGTCTCCTCCGTGGCTCGGCGGAAAGAGAGACACAGAGAGTGAGCGAGCGGGCACGTTCAAAGAGTTTCGGTCATCAGCACCGGAACCCACCGGTGATTTTCTCGATCGGTCTCTTTTTTTGTCACACTAGGATGGTATGTTTATGACACGGGCCGTCGTCGTGAAACTTCAGCTAAGTTTTTCTTTTTCCGTAGCATCCCCGAATGAAATATCCTCAAAGGGCCCCTGATAAGTCAGCATGACATCACCGATGCTTCAGCAATGCCTAGGGGGAGATTGCGGGTCGTCGCAAGCCATAAGGAACCATCGGGTGGCCTCGGGATTACTGCGAAAAATTTCAAAGTTTGTATTGAAAATTTGTTCGATATTTTGTCCGATACTTCCCCGAAGCTTCTGCAAAATACTATTCCAGAGGCACCCGATTTAAATATCCTCAAAAGTCCCCTGACATTTAGGCAAGACATCTCACATGCTTCGCTGATGCCCCGGAGTTTCCTTGTGGGTCTGGAAAGATCCGGGAATGCCCCCGGTCTGACAATGCAAGCATTGAAACTTTTCGCAGTTCTCAACAAGGCTAGCTATGCCCCAGGAGCTCCCCTGGGACACCGACAAACCTGTCCCCGATGCCTAACCCTGTTCCTGAAACAAGGCCATCATCCCCGGAGTTTCCTTGTGGATCTGGAAAGATCTGTTGATGCCTTTCCGGGCTTGTTTTCCTGTCAGTTTTCCCGTTGAGTAAGCGGTAAACCTGTTCCCAACGCCTCCCGGGGTTCACAATTTTTTTTTTCTGTAGTACATCCGTAAGGCAAAAATTGTCCAGTGGTATTCTACACATTATATAAGACAATGGTGACTGTCTTAATACGTCCCAACAGGTGTCACTACTTCAAATGCCGTGACTTACTAATATTTCAATTGCTGTTGTTTTTTTTTTTAAATTTACGCTTATTATTTCGGCAATAATCTTATTTTATGTTTATCCAGATAAAAATTTCGAAATTTCGGACAGAAATAATGTAATGGCTATGTAGCTAGATTTTTTTGAAAATGGTTATAAATTTAAGATATAGCAGAAATTAAAACGTATTTCTCCCACGTGACCAGATATGATGTGTATGGCTGAAATCGGTTAACCGAGGACTTGATACACTCGCTGTACAATAAACACTAACTGCGGACTTGATACACACAATCATATTTTTGCCTTTTGAGATCACACACATGACAGATACACACTAACTGTAGAATACCGCCTAACGCGGAACACCTCATATCGACCTTAAAATCAAATGGGATATTAAATCCAGGCTTCTGAACATCGTGGCAGTCCTGGTTTCAGTTCAAGAAGTCCTCAGTTGAACCGTGTGTATACAAACGCACACCCACACGCATACATACATACACAAACACACACAGACAGGGGCGACGGCATAATACGTTCACATTATGAATGTGGACGTATAAAAAATGATTTTTCGTACAATTAGGGGCCATAACCCATTAAGTTACACTCCGATACATGCCAATATCGAAAGGTACTGAGAACTTAGGGTGATAAACCTACATGTACATTTCAAGTTTCTTTGAAATCGGATAAAAATAGGTTGCCAGGCAACGAAACATACGCCCACACAGCAGCCAAATCGTCTGGGCAGTCAACAAGAGTTGTCGCATATTAAGGAATTATCAGAAAATCATTAGAATTTGTTTGGTTTTTATAATCAAACGTTTTTTTTTAAATCAGATAATAATTGTGACCTCCAGAGGGACCACAAGCTAAAAAGGGTGATTTTTCGTACAATCAGGGGACATAATTCAGGAAGCAATGATCCCATGGGCACAAATATCGAAAGGAACCAAGATCTTTGGGTTATAAACATACATGTCAAGTTTCATCAAAATCGGTTCAAAATTGTGACCTCTATAAGGTCCACAACCTTTATATAACATATTTTCACACTATTCGCGTACAAACGGCGGCCATTTTGTCCGTCAATTTTTGGTCCGATTTTCATGAAATTCGAACTCAACCTTCATAACCAAGGAATGGTGATATAATCAAACGGCTTTTTAAATCCGATAACAATTTTGACCTCCAGAGGGACCACAAGCTAAAAAGGGCGATTATCCGGACAATCAGTGGCCATAATTCAAGAAGTTACGATCCGATTGGCGCAAATAACGAAAGGAACCAAGATCTTTGGGTTATAACCATGAATTTCAAGTTTCATCCAAATCAGTTCAAAATTGTGAACTCTACATTGTTCACAGGCTAAAAAACATGATTTTTCGTACAATCAGGGGCCATAACCCATGAAGTTACAGTCCGATACATGCCAATATCGAAAGGAACTGAGATCTTAGGGTGATAAACCTATATTTTAAGTTTCATTGAAATCGGATAAAAATTGTGACCTGTAGACTGTTCACAAACAATTGTGGACGGATGGACGGGCGAACAGGGGCGATGACAATATACGTTCACATGAAAATGTGGGCGTATAAAAATTGTGACCTGTAGACTGTTCACAAACAATTGTGGACAGACAGATGAACAGGGGCGACGACAATATACGTCCACATGAAAATGTTAAGTTAAAAATATATAAAACTGCCATTTAAAACCATCATACAAGTCCACTATCCTGACTAGTTTTGTTAAATAAATGTTAACATTTTCAAAGGAACAGTTCAACAGAAACAGGAAACAGATTTGAATAATGATGATGTCAAACGTTGATGACAACACTAAGTTGTAATGGCTGCCCTGTCGTTGGTAACATGTAAGTTCTTCATTTTCTAGAAAGGTGATCTGTCACATGAAAATATGATGATACTATATATTAAAGATACATTATGGGGGATAAGATAAAGAGATGGCAGTCTTCACTATAATAGTTAAAGATAGGCTGGCACTGCCAGGCAGGATACGCCCACATTTTCGAGAGATGGATAGAGAACAAGCAATACCGAAAGTGATTTTTCCTACATCATTAAGTCCTGTATTTCATACTGTATTGGGAGCAGCCATTTAGTTGGTCAGTCCCAGTCTGATATTCATGAAATTCGAAGCCGACAATGATTATGGTGTGACGGTACACAACCTAGAAATGTGACTTTTCATCAAAATCGGATAAGAATTGTGACCTGTAGAGAGTCCACAACCATGATATACCATATTTTTACACTATTCGCGTACAAACGGCTACCATTTCGTCAGGCAATTTTGGTACGATTTTCACGAAATTAGAACTCAACCTTCCTCATCAAAATTGAAACCTTTACAGGGTCCACAACCTTGATATACCATTTTTTAACAGTATTCGCGTACAAATGGCGGCCATTTTGTATGGCAATTTTGGTCCGATTTTCCCGAAATTCGAACTCACCCTTCCTTTAGGTGTAACAGTAATATAATCAAACGTTTCTTTAAATCGGATAATAATTGTGACCTCCAGAGGAACCACAAGCTAAAAAAAAAGTCGATTTTGCGTATAATCAGGGGCCATAATTCAGAAAGTTACGATCCGATATATATGCGCAAATATCGAAAGGAACCAAGATCTTTGGGTTATAACCATGAATTTCAAGTTTCATCAAAATTGAATTAAAATTGTGACCTCCACAGGGTCCACAACCTTGATATACCATTTTTTAACAGTATTCGCGTACAAACGGCGGCCATTTTGTATGGCAATTTTCGTCCGATTTTCCCGAAATTCGAACTCAACCTTCTTTAAGGTGTAACGGTGATATAATCAAACGTTTTTTTAAATCGGATAATAATTGTGACCTCCAGAGGGACCACAAGCTAAAAAGGGTGATTTTTCCGACAATCACGGGCCATAATTCAGGAAATTACATTCCGATAGCCGCAAATATCGAAAGGAACCAAGATCTTTGGGTTACAAACATGCATGTCAAATTTCATCAAAATCGGTTCAAAATTATGACCTCTATAGGGTCCACAAGCTAAAAACGTGATTTTTCGTACAATCAGGGGCCATAATCCATGAAGTTTTGATCTGATACATGCCAATATCGAAAGCAGCCGAGATCTTTTAGGGATAAACCTATATTTCAAGTTTCGTCAAAATCGGATAAGAATTGTGACCTGTAGAGAGTCCACAAACAAATTGTGGACGGACAGACGGACGGACGGACAGACAGGGGCAACGACATAATACGTCCACATGAAAATGTGAATACGAATGATAAAGTGAGAGGAATCCAAAACCATTTAAATAACATAAACATAGACAGGATCAAAGTCATAATAAACTTGATACAGTGACACCAGTAGTAGGAGTGGATAAAAACAAAGTCAAAGGTATCACAAAACCATCTTTTAAAGTATCTAACGTTTCGTAGGTAAAAACCTACTTCTTCAGAGAATATAAGTTACAAAAATGAGGCAGTTGAAATTCAAGGTAACTTCAGAGAATATAAGTTCTCTGAAGAAGTAGGTTTTTACCTACGAAACGTTAGATACTTTAAAAGATGGTTTTTATTATTATTATTTTTTTTTTTCGCCGGAGCCTATTTCTCAGTGGACCTATTTCTCTATTGGGAAACCATGTGTTGGCTACTTGATAAACTATTTTTGAAACTTCTGCGCAGACCGGAAGTGGTCGAATTTTGTGCTGTGTCAAAAAATTAAAAAACGTCCGTAGATTCGTCAATTCTGTACCTATTTTCATACAAATGACATTTTCGGAAACCCTGAGTCTTTTCTCGGACAATAGCAGTTGAAAATTTCGATATTTCTAAACTTCATCGCTGACTTCTTGCGATCGAAAAATGAAAAATGTGGTTTGAGAGACAATTTTTGTTATTTTTCAAAATTTTCAAATTTGACCTACATTTATGGATACCTGAAAACCGTCCGATTCCAGAAATATAAGTTTCATTCCGAGTTATCACCCTTTATTTTTCGATTTTTTAAAAATTTTCTACCCATTTTGTGAGCTCGGGTTTCGTTTTATGGCAGTGGAAGTGGTCGAAATAATGTCCGATATTTTGAAAAAAAATGCAAAAAATGGGTATTTTGGGGAAAAACGTGATTTCTCCGTCCGATATCAATGGATTAGACAAATTAGGGTACCATTGGATTGCACTAGGATTGTGCTATCGTATGATACCCAATTCGTATGGATACGATGAGCAGGCAGCAAAACATGGCACGCTGAAAATCAAGTATTTTCTGATTTTTAGCGTTTTTGGATGCCTGTAGCTCGAAAACTTAACCGCAACTTTATTTTAAATTTTTTCTATCGAGAGTCCTTTCGGAGTTATTTTGCATGAAACCATCCAGTAAGACTTTGAAATATCTGGAATAGGTGAAATAACGGACTGAAAATCGAAAAAAGTCGAAAAATCGTGAAATTTTGGAAAATGCTCTGCTATTGTTTTATTTTAAGAGATTTTCAAAAAAAGATTGCATATTCAGAAAGCTGACCTAATTACGGTTCTAACAATGTATAATATGTATGTAGTTATTGAAATTTAATTTTCGATACTTTAATTTTTTTGCATTTTTGGCACTTTTGAACATAGGATTTCTCAGGGGGATTTTATCTGATCGGTTAATGTAATATATCATTACAGAGCCCTGTGGCTAATTTAGTGCCCAAACCGGCTATTAAAACTATTCCGACAATAATGACCATACCGGAAGTATTCAAAAAATGAAAAAAGATAGGCTGGCACTGCCAGGCAGGATACGCCCACATTTTCGAGAGATGGATAGAGAACAAGCAATACCTAAAGTGATTTTTCCTACATCATTAAGTCCTGTATTTCATACTGTATTGGGAGCAGCCATTTTGTTGGTCAGTTCCAGTCTGATATTCATGAAATTCGAAGCCGACAATGATTATGGTGTGACGGTACACAACCTAGAAATGTGACTTTTCGGCAAAATCGGATAAGAATTGTGACCTGTAGAGAGTCCACAACCATGATATACCATATCTTTACACTATTCGATTACAAACGGCGACCATTTTGTCCGGCAATTTTGGTACGATTTTCACGAAATTCGAATAATTCATCCGATATGCGCAAATAACGAAAGGAACCAAGATCTTTGGGTTATAACCATGCATTTCAAGTTTCATCAAAATCAAATTAAAATTGTGACCTATACGTATACAGGGTCCACAACCATGATATACCATTTTTTAACTATTCGCGTACAAACGGCGGCCATTTTGTCTGTCAATTTTGGTCCGATTTTCCCGAAATTTGATCTCACACCTTCCTTAAGGTGAAACGGTGATATAATCGAACGTTTTTTTAAATCGGAAAATAATTGTGACTTCAAGAGGGACCACAAGCTAAAAAGGGTGATTTTTCGTACAATCAGGGGCCACAATTCAGGAAGTTATGAATTAATGAGCGCAAATATCGAAAGGAACCAAGATCTTCAGGTTATAAACATGCATGTCAAGTTTCATCAAAATCGGTTCAAAATTGTGACCTATATAGGGTCCACAACCTTGATATAACATATTTTCACACTATTCGCGTACAAACAGTGGCCATTTTGTCCGTCAATTTTGGTTCGATTTTCACAAATTTCGAAGTCAGGCTTCGTTACCATATAACGGTGATATAATCAAACGGTTTTGTAAATCGGATAATAATTTTGACCTCCAGAGGAACCACAAGCTAAAAAGGGCAATTTTTCGGACAATCAGGGGCCATAATTCAGGAAGTTACGATCCAATTGGTGCAAATATCGAAAGGAACCAAGATCTTTGGGTTATAAACATACATGTCAAGTTTCATCAAAATCAATTCAAAATTGTGACCTCTATAGGGTCCACAATCTTGATATAACATATTTTCACACTATTCGCGCACAAACGGCGGCCATTTTGTCTGTCAATTTTGGTCCGATTTTCACGAAATTTGAACTCAACCTTCATTACCATGTAACGGTGATATAATCAAACGTTTTTTTAAATCGGATAATAATTTTGACCTCCAGAGGGACCACAAGCTAAAAAGGGCGATTTTTCGGACAATCAGGGGCCGTAATTCAGGAAGTTACGATCCGATGGGCGCAAATATCGAAAGGAACCAAGATTTTGGGGTTATAGACATGCATGTCAAGTTTCATTACAATCAGTTCAAAATTGTGACCTCTATAGGGTCCACAAGCTAAAAACATGATATTTCGCACAATCAGGGGCCATAATCCATGAAGTTCCGATCCGATACATGCCAATATCGAAAGCAACCGAGATCTTATGGGGATAAACCTATATTTCAAGTTTCGTCAAAATCGGATAGGAATTGTGACCTGTAGAGGGTCCACAAACAAATTGTGGACGGACGGCCGGACGGACAGGGGCGACGACATAATACGTCCACATGAAAATGTGGGCGTATAAAAATGGTTAAAAACATTGTCGCACCTGCGAAAAACTTGATTTCTCCTTTAGGTAATAGCGGACCAAAAGAACTAAAGTGTCGCTGGATAGCCCTATTAATGGACCATCATATGGTATCTAAATAATACGATTTCGATGGTAAGGAAATAAATTATTGTATGCCAAAAATCTAGTATTTTCCTATTTTTTAACATTCTGAGACGCCCTTTTCTCGACAACGGCACCACAGATTTTTCTTAAATTTTTCTTACTCAAAGTCCTATCGGTTGTCTATATAGTGAATCCAAAATGAAAAGCGTTGAAATAATATAAGTGGTCCAAAAAAGGCCTCAAACTTTGAAAAAAAACTGAAAAATCGTTAAATTTTTGGAAACGCTCTTTAATTTATCTTTTTTTCCAAAACTACTCAATGGATGTTTCCGATACTTCTGGTACGTAAAGTTAAGTATCCAAAGAACTTCATAAAGCTATCACAACAACGATCGTAAAACCGGAAGTAGTCGTAAAAATGTCCGATATTTGGAAAAAAATTAATTCTTTTACGAAAACCTTTTTTATTTATGAATATTTTTTGATGATATTTCACACAGGAATTATTGATATAAAATTAAACCTTGCTAGTCCCGAAATGACATAGTTTGTGTCTAGTCGACGTTAAACACCATTTCTCTCATCTCGGTAGTGCCGGTTAATTTGAGATATAGTTTGTCTCCCTTTAAGTTTTTTACCTTTTTAATTTCAGTTTATGGGTTCCAAGTTTATTATTTATTGCCTGGCGTGTATAAAACAATTCTCAATTGCGAATTCTCAACTTATTTGTTACCGATAATGATTTCTTTTGGCACCGGAAGTGAAGTAATTTTGCCAGATTTTACAATTTTGACCGGTGTATTCGCAAGCATATATTACTTACAAATCTGATAGAGGGTGTCACTGAATCATAACAACTACAGTATCGTTTGGTAGCTCGATGGATCGGCTATTGTATGACGCACTTCCTGTCTGATTCCTGAAAGCCGATTCAGCACTGCAGGTCTGCAGGTGTAGTTATTATTATTCTTCTTTTGTTTTGAGTAGATCTCAGCAACTGCTTGTCGCATCATTACGATGTCTTCGGTTTTACTTGGAAAGTGGGTGTGACCATTTTGAACGTTCTGCGACAATGCGAAATGCCCGAAATCACCGAAGTTATCGTTTTTAAAAATATTGCAGTAATTTTAACAATAATCATGGGATTTTAACTTTCGATACATTTTGGCATAGCCGGAGACAAGGCACATAGCTATGCTACTTTCGATTTTCGGTAAATCTTCGAAGATATTAGGCGCCAAATTTTGAAAATTTAAAATTTTACAAAAAACTTTTTTATTTATGAATATTTTTTAGTTGTGTTGTACACAGAATTAAAGAGTCATCTGTCTTGCGCAAAAATGTTAAAAATTTTTGTCTCAGTAATTTTTCTTGGGTCGCCATTGGCTAATTCAGTTTTTCAGTTCTAGATTATTTTTTTATTGTTCGATTTGTATAAAACAAAGTTCATATGCTTCGTTGTCTCAATTGTCATTTTTTTTTTTACCGATAGTGTTATCTGTCGGCACCGAAAGTGGCATAATTTTACCAAAAACTACAATTTTGACAGTTACTTTCCTTCTTCGAAAACAAATATTATTTTTTTGAAAAATTATATGACTCAAAGAGTGTTTCCTTTCAAGGCGCAAAAAATGGCAGAAGCAGTTTTTTTAATATCTATTTCAATTTCTAGCAAATTGGATTGAGAGGCTAAAAATGGTGTAAAATTGACCCATTTACAACCTATTCAGGCTTTTCCTAATTTAAAATATTTTTACATAACTTTTATAAACTTGTAGCTATAATCCATACGAAGAAAATGTATGTTAAAATTAGTTTGTAATATAAGCAGTTGCCAAGAAATGGGCAGTTCTGCATAAGTCACTGTTTTTGTTATTTTGCGTGTAAAATAGTCAATTATTATTGGATTTGTATAAAAGTGACATCATTTAATTCAAAAAGCATGTAGCGTCATATCAAGTTGATTACTATTTAAAATCGGCACCGGAAGTGACGTCATTTTGTCAAAAACTGCATTTTAAACTTTTTAAATCAATGTTTTATTCAACCAAGAATTACTTAATATGTATTAATAATTTTAACTTTTGGTTTAAATTCACATATAAACACAACGCATATGGTCATATAGATATCATAAAATTGTTTCTAACTTGTTCGGTTGCCGAGAAATAAACTGTTTTCTACAGGTCACTTTTGAAGGTTTTGGGGCCATGAAAGAGTCAATCATTATTCGATTTTCATCAACGCTACACCACCTTATACCTAATGCCATTCGGGATTTCATACAAGTAATTTAAGATTTTCATTATCACCGGAAGTAACGTCATTTTGGCAAAAACTGTATTTTCAGCCTTCAAAACAGATATTTTATTCAAATGAGTCTGTTTTGAAATCTTTTTCAAATTACGGTATTTGATGCCAATCAACAAATAGAATGAACCCATACGATCATACAGATACCACAAAATGGTTTCTAACTTGTACGGTTGCAGAGAAATAGCCGATTTTCTACAAGTCACGTTTCAAGTTTTTTGGTCTTTAAAAGTGGCAATTATTATTCGATTTACATAAAATTTTCACTATATGATATCGTATGCCATTTCTGATTTCATAAGACTAATTGAACATTTTCATTAACACCGGAAGGAATTTAATTTTGTCAAGATCATTTACAAGTAACAAATGTATAAAATGAATTGATATTGCTGGATTTGGTCGATTCTGCGTCCATTTTATTTGTGTGCAATGTTAATTTGGAAACCTGTTTAGTGGTTTCGTTGGTACCGGAAGTGACATATGTTCAAGGGTAACTTGGCACCGGAAGTGACATGTTTAAGGGTAACGTGGCACCAGTGAAACCTGTCATTCCTGTATGCAGGTCTAGTTGTCAGTTGTTATTACATGTAAAGCTTAGGCCTACTAAATGCCTGAAATTTCCCACTACTGCGGCTTATTACCAGGCTATAAATAGATTATTTTAAAAAATAAACATTTTTAGAAAACACTACGAAAATTAATTTCTGAAACCATGAATAAAACGATCTATAAATAGATTACTACTGTCACAGTTGGGCCAATCAAATGCTTGAATGGAAGATAGTACAGGATCACCAGCAGACGCTTTTGAAACATCAGCTGTTGTATTCAATTTAATTATGGAAAACTCAGCTAGTAGTACTAGCAGTACTAGTAGATCCACACAGGAAGTGGAGGGCCTAGGCCCTAGTTGAAAAAGAGAAATTAGTACCCAAACGAAAAGTTTTTATCCAAAAAGTATGTTTTGTTAATTTTAATAAATCTATATTCTTAAAAAAAGCAAAGTTTAAAGCCCCAATAACACTCTTGTTGTAACCGAATAATATGTCCAAATCTTCAATCTGGTCAACAAATCGTATTATTTTAGAATATTCCAATTAAATGATGATATAAATTTCATCTTAACACACCTGTTTTTAAAAAATTGGAAAAATTCAACCAATTGATTTGAAAAGTCTAACGTAAACCTTTTCAAATGTGACTTGGATTTTAAAATATTTTCGAACCCTCTGGACAAGTAAAATAGGTTGTAATGGATAATTTACACAACAGGTAGGACACTGGAACATCTAGTACTTAGAATAAGGGTATTATTTATTTTCTGAAGCTACCAAGCCAGCAAGAATGTTATTGTCCCTTTAAAGCAATTCTTACCCACACTGTAATCAGCTTTAATGCATTTATATTTAATTTATTTAATAGCAAAGTGACATTATTATTAAATATCGCGATATTTAACTATATCGTTGAAAAAAAAATGGCAATATCGATATCGTCCCTTTTTGCAATATCGTACAGCCCTACATGGACTCTGTCATCATTACTAAAATCATTAATATAAACAGCATAGTCTTGATTATCCACTTGATTGATTTAATTATCAATTGCCATTAGAATTTATTATTGTCTGGATATAAGTTAATTAATGTCTAATTGATTATTTAGATAACATTTCAGGCCTAAAGAAAGACCTGTAATAAGCAGATTTTGCTCTTGCATAATACTATTTTAACAAAGGTGCCTATACATAAGTTGAAAATCCACAAATATTTACTGTTGTATCCTCAAACCAATCTTTCACCGAATTTCTGATGAGATCACAAATACATGGTAACTGGATACATAAACAGCATAAGTTGTTGCCAAATTTTGTGGGAAAACAATAAAGAAATGTCCAGCAGTTACTACAATACGTCGCATTAGTGACCCAAAGGGCAAGTGTTTCTCTCATGCACATAGGAACTGAACTTAAGGACAAAGAAGAAACAACCCTGATGTCAGATGAAACTAGAAAACTGGGTGAATCCTATGAAATTTTTGGAGTGAGAGACAAGGACGAAAAGAACTGGGTACTTGGGTTAAGAAACATGTACTGCAAATCATCAGAGAGCTGCTTGAACACACTGAAAACAATTATTTCTGACATAAATGACACATCAACTTCAACATCTGGCAACAAAATTCTCACAAACATTAAAAACACCATGTCTGATCGTGCTGCCACAGAGAAAAAATTTCATGATCTTTTAAAAGAATACAGAGAGGATATTCTACCATTGATATATTCCAATTGGGAATCCCTTACCGAATCAGAACAAGACAGTTACAGTAGTATGAATAACTTTTATTGTGGACTTCATTTACTGGTAAATATGGCAGAAACAGCTCAGAAAATGTTACTAACAGTTGAAAAAGAAGAATTAGAGAAGCCAGGGATATCTGAAAGTGGAGAAACAAGTAAGTTTGTTTCAGCTGGGGAAAGTGTGAGTGTGAGGATGATAAGAACTATTACTAAGTGTCTAGCCCGAGGTGGAGATGAGAAAAGTGGCTGTTACAAAGATTTTAAATCTTTTATTCTTGGGAAAGAGAAAGAAGAGGAATACATGTATAGTGGTCCATCTAAACACAGACTCTTAGTTCCATTTAGAGGAAACAGATTTAATATTTTGTTTTATGATGCAGAGGCTGTTTTTTACCTGTCAAAGTATATCATAGAGTTTTTCTCTGCAAATCTTCTACATAAGGCTGTATTTTTTGACATAAAGGAGACATATTACATTGCGGCGTGTAAGTCACTCGGATTGTGCTCAAAATTCATCATGTCACCACTATGGAGGATCATTGAAAGCAATGTTTCTGTTCAAGAAATTAGTGATACCTACCAAACACTGCATTCATTTTTTTTAAATACTCAAAAAGATGTTTCTGGATTCATGTGTGGGGATGATATACCATTTCCTGATCAAGTAAATAAAGATGAGTTATATGAAAGATTGATAATGCCCGATGACAATGATGCAAAAACAGCGGTAATTCTTCAACATCTTTTTTCTGTTTGGTCATCATTAATCAAGAAATCTGTTGTAGCTGATCATTTAGAGAGTGGTAAATATAAAAACATTTCAACTTCTTTGGCCAAGGAAACAAAGTCGGTTCCACTTCATAATAAATTTCCAGAGAGAGTATTTGCTTTCTTGGATGCCCTAATAAGATTTCGACCAAGTGCTTCTACATTATGTTATGAAGCACATATCATGTTTTGTTTAAACAAAACTGGGAAATGGTTAGATGAGCTTCCACCTGAAGAAAAAGAGAAAGTCTTAAATGATAATGAAGCCAGGTCTGAAGGCAGGGAAATGAGAAAGAAATTTAAAGGAAGAATGGAGGAGATAGAAAATAAATGTTCTGAAAGTTTGCGGAAAAAGAGGATACAGATAGAGAAGAAGAAATCAAAAGAATTAGAACTAAAGGAGGAATTGACAAAAAGCATTTTATTTCATGGACTCTGGCAATTTCCGGAAACCGTCGATAGTAATTTGCAGGACATGAAGTCAGAGGCAGAGAAAAGGAAGGCTTTGAGGACACAGCTGCAATTTCGAAAGGTTGTGTTAGGACAGACAGTGAGTGACAAAAAAATATTTCAATTAAGTGAGAAGGGTGTTCTTTACTCAACGAAGAAATCCACTCCAAAGGAAAACATCTTCGTTTCAAAGGAAATTGTACATTACCAAAATGTGAATGGGGTTAGAACTGCTTTTGATGGCCGGGTTATATCTAGTGTGCCTGGGTACAATGAGTGGTATAATGTAGTATATAAGGGGGATAATGCTGTTTATGTTTATAAACTTGCTGAAGATTATGAGGCAGGGGATCTCGTAATTAAGCCGTGAAAGCAAACAATATGATAATTTCTGAAGTAAAATGTGGCAACAGTTTTTCGATCACTTCTATTTCAATTTTGTTTTTGAAGTTACATTTTTCATTGTTGTTAACTTATTATGTTTTGTTTCAATGCTTTTCTTTAATAAGATAACTTTTTTTCATAACTTTTAACTATATTACTAACTTATTTATAAATTTACTTTTTCCATTATTTCTTACTAATATTAATGTAGATAACATATTTATTACTGTCAACTTATTTATAATTGTTTTTCACCTCTTTCTGTTCTGAGGTTTTTTACAGTCTTACTCTTTTCATTAGTGTTAACTTGACTTTATGATTGAAAACTTAAATATCGTTAATATGTTTATTGTTTAACATGTATTAAGATTATTAATCTCCATGTATTATTGTTAAAGGCAGTCAAAATTGATAATATTCCTCAGGATTTTCCAGCCTGTTTTCCTTTATTTTATCAGTGTAGTTAAATCATATTTACAATCATTTTTCAGGTTCCTATGCAGAAGATTTTGTAGATATTTAGCTGAATTGTTGTGTTTTTAATTTATATTTTTATACTGAAAACTCCAGTTCCGGAGTTTTGTTTGTTATGATTCCTTGCATTTATTTTGTTAATTTTTTTTTGTTGATATTACATCAGGGAATATTTTAACCGGGTTCGTATCGCAATTTGAGACTCAAACGTCCGATTATGCGAATCAAATTTATATTTGATTAGCATTATTAGCTTAAAACCCTGCTTCAGCGCGAATCAAAGTTTTGAAAATTAATTTTAACTTTAAAACCATTCAGTATCGTAAAACACATCAAAACAAATCTGAAATCTCACAATTTTATTGTCTATATCATCAAGACTCTTTACGTGTCTCTGCAACGGTCCAGTGGAACGAGAGCAGTACATGTTGACGTCTGCTATTTATAGACGTAACAAGTTTTGATGACAGAGATGACAACACTACATACTTTCTTTCTATATCTGTTGTAGTCACATTCGTCAAGACAGACATTCAAATTACTACAAAATAAAATTACCGGATGATCGAGGGTACGTCGCGAAATTCAAACACATGATATTATGTTCTGTCTTCAAATTCGACATTAAAATTAGCAACAGTTCAAGATTGGGTGAGGAAATATGACGCAGAAAAGATCTGACTAGAGTATGAAGTAAATAAAGAATGTCCCGGTTTCGTACAAAGAATAACATGTGGTCACATACTTTTATTTTTATTTTATATATAAATATAAACAACCGTTTGGTAATACAAATAATGTGGGTATTGTTATTGTCACATATAGGCCTAATTATGTGAAATAAGAATTCTATTACATACTAAAAAACTGCTAATCAATTAGTAAATTTTGCTACTCAATTGTACAATTGATTAGCATTCTTACACAATTTTTCTGGAAACTGCTAATCAAATGTAAAATATTCCCTGTATTACATAATATTTCATAGCTGTCAATTGGAACATGTTTACAGTTTTCATTTAATCATCAATAAAACAATAGCCATTATTCCATTATCATTTAACCCTTTAGAGCCTAAACCATGAAGGTCTTCAAAAATTCACAAATTGTGTTTTTCATGACTCCTGGGGTGTGAATAAACCTAATCCACAAAAAAAAAAATTCATCAGAAATCATTTGCAAAATTTTGGACAGGTATCGATTTTGATACCATAGGCTTTAGACAAAGATGACTAGTGGATAAGGCGCTGGTTCGCTAGCCTGGAGGCCGGGTGTTCGAGATTTCCCCCTTGTCAATGATGCAGAAGGAGGGACTGACAAGGACAGCTGCCTGGTCGTTCGGATGGGACGAAAAACCGAGGTCCTGTGTACACATTGGCGTGCACGTAAAAGATCCCTTGGCAGTTGGAATTCGATATGAGTAGGCCGTAGCGCCGCTGCCCGGGCAAAATTTCCTCATAGCACACTGTATGGCGTATGCCCGTCTTCCATTAGCCCAGGTTAGGTGCAAAAGAGTAGGACGTTAAACCCCATTTCATTTCATTTCTCAACTGAGAAATATATCGGAAAACTCAGGTTTGATATCCTATTTATTTGTGATAAGCTAAAAAAAACAAATTTCTGTCTTTGTTCAGACATAAATTTACATTACATTGACAGTTGGGACGGAAATTTTGGAATTTATTTTTGGAGAAGATCAGGTATATTTGACAGATAATGCCTGCCTGTGGTAGCAAATTCAATACCACATGTTTTCACCACACACCGAGCGATTAAGTTTGCAATTGAATATACTGTGAACTGTTATTAAGTTTCTCTGTATTCTTATATACATGAATAATATATTAATTTTGGGTAAACTTAACTATTTTGTTGAATAATACTCCAATTTCCCTGGTCAAAAAACATAAATTTCTCAACCGTGGGAGCTGCCATCTTTGAAAGTACAAGTGAACCTCATGTACTCAATATAGCAGCACTGCATGGTACTATATTAGATACCATAGGCGTTCTCGTCATGAAAAACCGGGTGATAGATTATTTGTTCAAAATTTAGTTTATTAATTAGTTAAGTTAATTAGTGGTATCAAATCTGATACCGACAGCGCTAAAGGGTCAATGATATTTTTTTATAATTATTATTTTTATGTTTTTTCGGAACAAAATATTTCCGATTTCCTTTAAATGTTATCCAAATAAAAGATAAAAAGAATATTTTTGTGGTTGATTTTAGTAAATGTGTGTCTCTAGAACAACTGTGTACAATTTGAGTCTGTTCCAAAGTCATTTAGTTAGCCAAAATATTATTTTATCAATTTTGTCCGATTTTGACGGAATTTTGCAAAACACTGCTTACATATGGGTAAGTAAAATCAGCTACAAAAATAAAAGTTATGAACCGATTTTAAAAATTTAAACAGATTAATGATTCTCATGGTTTTTTCTAACTGTGTCCTGTGTGCAAAATTTCAGATCTATAGCTCAAAAATTGAATTTTGGTTGGCACATGCTACAGTAAGATTATTCTCCATTTATTTGTATATTACTAATAATATTAGTATTATTTATTAAATATTAATAATTACATAGTCTCACCTGCTTCAACACATGCAGTCGCTGACTTGATGAAACACGTTGTAAAATTAGCTCTGACTATCTAGACTATAAATAATAATATTAATAATGAGCCAATCTTCTTTTGACAAACACAACCCTGTGGAACTTGTTTTATTTGACAGGTGATTAATTAATCAATTCTTCGTGAGTTAGGACAGGTGAAACAAGTTTTTCGCCTCCATGCTTGATCAATAATAATCAGATGCAATTATCCGTTGAGCTGAAGTGAGCGACCGATAGCGCAGAGTAAAAATAACCAGAGTGGCAACTTCTTCATTTGCATACAGAGGAGGTCGCGCATTGCATCTTGGGTCTCGTCTGTTAATGTCACCATAGATAATACCATTGACGTCAATGGATAATACCGTACGTTATTAGGGTTTCACACTGCGTAGCTTGTGTGAAACACTATTGTTTTTGTTAAAATTATTATTAGGCTTTCAGACTTTCGTCTGAAAGCCTATTGTGATTACTAAAATTATTATTTATTAAGCTTTCATATTACATATGAAAGCTTATTGTTTCTGTTAAAGTTATTAAGCTTTCATATTACATATGAAAGCTTATTGTTTCTGTTAAAGTTATTATTAAGCTTTCATATTACATATGAAAGCTTATTGTTTCTGTTAAAGTTATTATTATTATTATTTTTTTTTTTGTGTGTTTTCTGCAAATCGGATTTCTCAGAATCTATCCATAGGATCTTTCTGAAATTTTGACCTACCCCCCCAAAAATGGGGTGCGAACCTTGATTAAATATATTTTCGAAACGTTTTACGAATCCGAAATCACCGAATTTTACGAACGAAAAAAATGACAATGCATAGTCGTAACTTTGTTATTTTTTGACCGATTTTACTAATTCTTTTTTCTTTGAATACCTTTAAAAAAAACATTTTCATCTGCAGTTTCACATTTTCGAATTTCGAAAATTCGTCGCTGTGATTTCGAACCGGAAGATTAGACCAATTTGACAACTTCTTTAATAGTTGTACGATTTTCATGAAATTTAGTATCTAAGTAGATCCTACCGATGTGACTTCAAAAATATAATTAGAAATTTTCTAAATTATCTCCCCTTGACGAAATTAAGGATCAAAATTTTCAAAAAAATCATCGAAATATAGGTCAGAATGACCTGATTTTTTTTTTGGATACTAGATAAGTAATTACTGATTTGTACACAAAATATGGAGTTTGTCGATCGAACCGGAAGTGCCGCCATATTTAAAAGTGAAAAATCAATAAGGCTTTTTTGCTATTTTACTTACAGACTCGGGAGTTATATTTTCTGAATCCTTGTAGGAAGGCCTAAAAAATGTCGCGAATAGAATTTTGATTTCGGTCACGTGATGGTCACCATTTTGAATTGAAAATGAAAAATAGAAGCAATTTGAAGGGTCGGGACTTTGGAACACAATTACTCTCCTTCTAATTAAGCTAGAATGTTCAAACTTGGTGTAGACGTTCACTAGGTCAATGTTATGATTGAGTTCAAAGATGAGCATTTTCTGCTTAGGGTAAGCAGAGATAAACAAGCTAATTTGTTGATTCTTTAGGGCACGATAACTTCGGTTATAATGAAGGGAGGGCGGTGAAACTTTTGTCAATAGAGAGTCTAATAGCTAGCCTGTTGTGTGAAATCATTGTATTATTTTTTCTAAATATCAGGGATAGCCGAAAAAAAGAGATTGAAAACCCAAAAAGTCGTATTTTTACAATTTGGAGCATGTTTAGAGGTCTTTCTCGTAAAGTCAACATAATATTTTTTGGGAACTTCTTGTACAAAGAGTCTTATTGGTAGTCTTTTATATGAAACCATCGATCAACAGTCCAACATATCAGGAGTAGAAGAACAAAAGGATCGAACATTGAAAACGGCACCCTTTCATTGTTAAGCGAAACATGCAGTGTGGGTGACTACAATCTACACATTTAGTCATCGTATAGAGCTTATTCAACAGTATCGAATTCCAACTGCTTAGGGATATTTTACGTGCACTCCAATGTGTACACGGGACCTTGGTTTTTCGTCCCATCCGAATGACTAGACAGCTGTGCTTGTCAGGCCCTCCGTTCTGCCTCACTGACAAGGGGAACCACGCCGGGAAATCGAGATGAACTTTCTCCGTGCAGAACTTTCAATTCAGGCGAAAACGTTTATTGCATACGATTAAGCTGGTCAGTTGGAGCTTATTTTCAAAAGTTTTGTAATAATCGGTTGGTAATTAAAGTACCGTGCACATTAAACTGTTAAAACAGAAAATTTCGCCCGGTTGAAATGTTTCTTGCTATAAGTCAGCAATTTTCTGAATTCAGGGAGGCTGAATGGCTGAATGGTTAGCATGTGCGCACTGTATCGTAACGTCTGTCATTGAGTCAACGGGCGTCGTTTCGATCTCCAGGTTGCACGTGACATGAAGTATGATGTCCAACCTTGTGGGTTTTCTCCGTGTTCTTCGGTTTCCTCCCAACGGCTAAAGACCTGTAAGCGCAGGGGGAGTTTTTAAATAAAATTAAAAAACATATGTTAGTCCCGAAATGACCTAGTTTGTGTCGAATGGACATTAGGCCGCATTTCTCTCTTTCTCTTTTATTTTTAAAGTTTTGTAATAATCGGTTGGTAATCAAAGGTACTGTAAAAGTGATAAAACAGAAAATAATCGGTTGGTAATCAAAGGTACTGTAAAAGTCATAAAACAGAAAATTTCGCCCGGTTGTAATGTTTCTCACTTTAAAGTCAGCAATTTCCCGATTTTAAGTGGCAAACGTTTATTGCGAACGCTTAAGCTGGTCAGGGGGGAGCTTATTTTTAAAAGTTTTGTAATATTCGGTTGATAACTAAAGGTACCGTGCAAATTAAACTGTTACAATAGAAAATTTGGCCCGGTTGAAATGTTTCTCGCTGTAGGTCAGCAATTTGCCGATTTTAGGGAGGTTGCGTGGCTGAATGGTTAGCACGTGCGCTCTGTATCATAACGTCTGTCATTGAGTCAACTGCCGTTGTTTCGATTTTTTGGTTGTACGTGACAAGGAGTATGGTTGCCTGTCCAACCTCGTAGACCGTAACCGCCGCTGCCCGGGTAAAATTTCCCTCATTGCACACATTATGGCATATGCCCGTCTTCATTAGCCCATTTTAGGAGCAGAACAGTCGGACGTTAAACCCCATTCAATTTCATTTCATTTTCTCTATGTTGCTTATTTATTATAGTGGATAAATATTTTTCTGGTTCTAGCAATTATTTAATTTCTGCATAGAAATCTTGCTTTGGCCAGTTTTTTTTATTGCAGAGTGCCATTCTTGTTTAAACAAACATGATCCTTTGTTTAAAACATGCTTAAGAAGTCGTCACGATTTCCTACTTATAACCAAACATATTGGAAATATTAGTCTGGCATTATTAAATCCTAATTTTATTGGTCTTATTTAAAATTAAACTTTCATTTAACTATGAACAACCCTTAACGTGTCTCTTTAAAACTATTAAGTACTCTAAAACAGTAGCTCAACCTTTTGACCTAAACTCATTAATTTACCATTTTGTTGTGAGCGACTTCTTATTCTTCCTATATGACATATTGCACGTGTCTGATTTCAAAGGGGGGTTGAGTGGCTGAATGGTAAGCACGCGCGCCTGTCATGGAGTAAACTAGCGTGTTTTCGAATGCCCGGTTGTACGTGACAAGGAGTAAGGTCGCCTGTCCAACCTGCCATTTTTAATTTTTTTTTCCCGCCATTTTCATTTCATTTTCTCATCCGTCTCATTACAGTAATACAAGTTTCAGTTATTTCCCTTTAGTTTTCAGATTATTGTTATGCCTGGGTGCAATGTTTCATACTATATTTAGACTTGTAACTTCGCGAGTTTTTGACCAATTTTTTTGAATAATTTTTTCTTCTTATCCTTTTATTTAGGATACTTGATACAATCAATGACACGTGACGATGAATATGAAAGCTTTCATATCTGCATGGGACAGTAGCAGATCTAGTTATTATTATTTTTTTTTTTGTGTGTTTTCTGCAAATCGGATTTCTCAGAATCTATCCATAGGATCTTTCTGAAATTTTGACCTACCCCCCCAAAAATGGGGTGCGAACCTTGATTAAATATATTTTCGAAACGTTTTACGAATCCGAAATCACCGAATTTTACGAACGAAAAAAATGACAATGCATAGTCGTAACTTTGTTATTTTTTGACCGATTTTACTAATTCTTTTTTCTTTGAATACCTTTAAAAAAACCATTTTCATCTGCAGTTTCACATTTTCGAATTTCGAAAATTCGTCGCTGTGATTTCGAACCGGAAGATTAGACCAATTTGACAACTTCTTTAATAGTTGTACGATTTTCATGAAATTTAGTATCTAAGTAGATCCTACCGATGTGACTTCAAAAATATAATTAGAAATTTTCTAAATTATCTCCCCTTGACGAAATTAAGGATCAAAATTTTCAAAAAAATCATCGAAATATAGGTCACAATGACCTGATTTTTTTTTTTGATACTAGATAAGTAATTACTGATTTGTACACAAAATATGGAGTTTGTCGATCGAACCGGAAGTGCCGCCATATTTAAAAGTGAAAAATCAATAAGGCTTTTTTGCTATTTTACTTACAGACTCGGGAGTTATATTTTCTGAATCCTTGTAGGAAGGCCTAAAAAATGTCGCGAATAGAATTTTGATTTCGGTCACGTGATGGTCACCATTTTGAATTGAAAATGAAAAATAGAAGCAATTTGAAGGGTCGGGACTTTGGAACACAATTACTCTCCTTCTAATTAAGCTAGAATGTTCAAACTTGGTGTAGACGTTCACTAGGTCAATGTTATGATTGAGTTCAAAGATGAGCATTTTCTGCTTAGGGTAAGCAGAGATAAACAAGCTAATTTGTTGATTCTTTAGGGCACGATAACTTCGGTTATAATGAAGGGAGGGCGGTGAAACTTTTGTCAATAGAGAGTCTAATAGCTAGCCTGTTGTGTGAAATCATTGTATTATTTTTTCTAAATATCAGGGATAGCCGAAAAAAGAGATTGAAAACCCAAAAAGTCGTATTTTTACAATTTGGAGCATGTTTAGAGGTCTTTCTCGTAAAGTCAACATAATATTTTTTGGGAACTTCTTGTACAAAGAGTCTTATTGGTAGTCTTTTATATGAAACCATCGATCAACAGTCCAACATATCAGGAGTAGAAGAACAAAAGGATCGAACATTGAAAACGGCACCCTTTCATTGTTAAGCGAAACATGCAGTGTGGGTGACTACAATCTACACATTTAGTCATCGTATAGAGCTTATTCAACAGTATCGAATTCCAACTGCTTAGGGATATTTTACGTGCACTCCAATGTGTACACGGGACCTTGGTTTTTCGTCCCATCCGAATGACTAGACAGCTGTGCTTGTCAGGCCCTCCGTTCTGCCTCACTGACAAGGGGAACCACGCCGGGAAATCGAGATGAACTTTCTCCGTGCAGAACTTTCAATTCAGGCGAAAACGTTTATTGCATACGATTAAGCTGGTCAGTTGGAGCTTATTTTCAAAAGTTTTGTAATAATCGGTTGGTAATTAAAGTACCATGCACATTAAACTGTTAAAACAGAAAATTTCGCCCGGTTGAAATGTTTCTTGCTATAAGTCAGCAATTTTCTGAATTCAGGGAGGCTGAATGGCTGAATGGTTAGCATGTGCGCACTGTATCGTAACGTCTGTCATTGAGTCAACGGGCGTCGTTTCGATCTCCAGGTTGCACGTGACATGAAGTATGATGTCCAACCTTGTGGGTTTTCTCCGTGTTCTTCGGTTTCCTCCCAACGGCTAAAGACCTGTAAGCGCAGGGGGAGTTTTTAAATAAAATTAAAAAACATATGTTAGTCCCGAAATGACCTAGTTTGTGTCGAATGGACATTAGGCCGCATTTCTCTCTTTCTCTTTTATTTTTAAAGTTTTGTAATAATCGGTTGGTAATCAAAGGTACTGTAAAAGTGATAAAACAGAAAATAATCGGTTGGTAATCAAAGGTACTGTAAAAGTCATAAAACAGAAAATTTCGCCCGGTTGTAATGTTTCTCACTTTAAAGTCAGCAATTTCCCGATTTTAAGTGGCAAACGTTTATTGCGAACGCTTAAGCTGGTCAGGGGGGAGCTTATTTTTAAAAGTTTTGTAATATTCGGTTGATAACTAAAGGTACCGTGCAAATTAAACTGTTACAATAGAAAATTTGGCCCGGTTGAAATGTTTCTCGCTGTAGGTCAGCAATTTGCCGATTTTAGGGAGGTTGCGTGGCTGAATGGTTAGCACGTGCGCTCTGTATCATAACGTCTGTCATTGAGTCAACTGCCGTTGTTTCGATTTTTTGGTTGTACGTGACAAGGAGTATGGTTGCCTGTCCAACCTCGTAGGCCGTAACCGCCGCTGCCCGGGTAAAATTTCCCTCATTGCACACATTATGGCATATGCCCGTCTTCATTAGCCCATTTTAGGAGCAGAACAGTCGGACGTTAAACCCCATTCAATTTCATTTCATTTTCTCTATGTTGCTTATTTATTATAGTGGATAAATATTTTTCTGGTTCTAGCAATTATTTAATTTCTGCATAGAAATCTTGCTTTGGCCAGTTTTTTTTATTGCAGAGTGCCATTCTTGTTTAAACAAACATGATCCTTTGTTTAAAACATGCTTAAGAAGTCGTCACGATTTCCTACTTATAACCAAACATATTGGAAATATTAGTCTGGCATTATTAAATCCTAATTTTATTGGTCTTATTTAAAATTAAACTTTCATTTAACTATGAACAACCCTTAACGTGTCTCTTTAAAACTATTAAGTACTCTAAAACAGTAGCTCAACCTTTTGACCTAAACTCATTAATTTACCATTTTGTTGTGAGCGACTTCTTATTCTTCCTATATGACATATTGCACGTGTCTGATTTCAAAGGGGGGTTGAGTGGCTGAATGGTAAGCACGCGCGCCTGTCATTGAGTAAACTAGCGTGTTTTCGAATGCCCGGTTGTACGTGACAAGGAGTAAGGTCGCCTGTCCAACCTGCCATTTTTAATTTTTTTTTCCCGCCATTTTCATTTCATTTTCTCATCCGTCTCATTACAGTAATACAAGTTTCAGTTATTTCCCTTTAGTTTTCAGATTATTGTTATGCCTGGGTGCAATGTTTCATACTATATTTAGACTTGTAACTTCGCGAGTTTTTGACCAATTTTAATAATTTTTTCTTCGTATCCTTTTATTTAGGTTACTTGATACAATCAATGACACGTGACGATGAATATGAAAGCTTTCATATCTGCATGGGACAGTAGCAGATCTAGTTATTAAGCTTTCATATTACATATGAAAGCTTATTGTTTCTGTTAAAGTTATTATTATTATTATTTTTTTTTTTGTGTGTTTTCTGCAAATCGGATTTCTCAGAATCTATCCATAGGATCTTTCTGAAATTTTGACCTACCCCCCCAAAAATGGGGTGCGAACCTTGATTAAATATATTTTCGAAACGTTTTACGAATCCGAAATCAGCGAATTTTACGAACGAAAAAAATGACAATGCATAGTCGTAACTTTGTTATTTTTTGACCGATTTTACTAATTCTTTTTTCTTTGAATACCTTTAAAAAAACCATTTTCATCTGCAGTTTCACATTTTCGAATTTCGAAAATTCGTCGCTGTGATTTCGAACCGGAAGATTAGACCAATTTGACAACTTCTTTAATAGTTGTACGATTTTCATGAAATTTAGTATCTAAGTAGATCCTACCGATGTGACTTCAAAAATATAATTAGAAATTTTCTAAATTATCTCCCCTTGACGAAATTAAGGATCAAAATTTTCAAAAAAATCATCGAAATATAGGTCAGAATGACCTGATTTTTTTTTTTGGATACTAGATAAGTAATTACTGATTTGTACACAAAATATGGAGTTTGTCGATCGAACCGGAAGTGCCGCCATATTTAAAAGTGAAAAATCAATAAGGCTTTTTTGCTATTTTACTTACAGACTCGGGAGTTATATTTTCTGAATCCTTGTAGGAAGGCCTAAAAAATGTCGCGAATAGAATTTTGATTTCGGTCACGTGATGGTCACCATTTTGAATTGAAAATGAAAAATAGAAGCAATTTGAAGGGTCGGGACTTTGGAACACAATTACTCTTCTTCTAATTAAGCTAGAATGTTCAAACTTGGTGTAGACGTTCACTAGGTCAATGTTATGATTGAGTTCAAAGATGAGCATTTTCTGCTTAGGGTAAGCAGAGATAAACAAGCTAATTTGTTGATTCTTTAGGGCACGATAACTTCGGTTATAATGAAGGGAGGGCGGTGAAACTTTTGTCAATAGAGAGTCTAATAGCTAGCCTGTTGTGTGAAATCATTGTATTATTTTTTCTAAATATCAGGGATAGCCGAAAAAAAGAGATTGAAAACCCAAAAAGTCGTATTTTTACAATTTGGAGCATGTTTAGAGGTCTTTCTCGTAAAGTCAACATAATATTTTTTGGGAACTTCTTGTACAAAGAGTCTTATTGGTAGTCTTTTATATGAAACCATCGATCAACAGTCCAACATATCAGGAGTAGAAGAACAAAAGGATCGAACATTGAAAACGGCACCCTTTCATTGTTAAGCGAAACATGCAGTGTGGGTGACTACAATCTACACATTTAGTCATCGTATAGAGCTTATTCAACAGTATCGAATTCCAACTGCTTAGGGATATTTTACGTGCACTCCAATGTGTACACGGGACCTTGGTTTTTCGTCCCATCCGAATGACTAGACAGCTGTGCTTGTCAGGCCCTCCGTTCTGCCTCACTGACAAGGGGAACCACGCCGGGAAATCGAGATGAACTTTCTCCGTGCAGAACTTTCAATTCAGGCGAAAACGTTTATTGCATACGATTAAGCTGGTCAGTTGGAGCTTATTTTCAAAAGTTTTGTAATAATCGGTTGGTAATTAAAGTACCGTGCACATTAAACTGTTAAAACAGAAAATTTCGCCCGGTTGAAATGTTTCTTGCTATAAGTCAGCAATTTTCTGAATTCAGGGAGGCTGAATGGCTGAATGGTTAGCATGTGCGCACTGTATCGTAACGTCTGTCATTGAGTCAACGGGCGTCGTTTCGATCTCCAGGTTGCACGTGACATGAAGTATGATGTCCAACCTTGTGGGTTTTCTCCGTTTTATTCGGTTTCCTCCCAACGGCTAAAGACCTGTAAGCGCAGGGGGAGTTTTTAAATAAAATTAAAAAACATATGTTAGTCCCGAAATGACCTAGTTTGTGTCGAATGGACATTAGGCCGCATTTCTCTCTTTCTCTTTTATTTTTAAAGTTTTGTAATAATCGGTTGGTAATCAAAGGTACTGTAAAAGTGATAAAACAGAAAATAATCGGTTGGTAATCAAAGGTACTGTAAAAGTCATAAAACAGAAAATTTCGCCCGGTTGTAATGTTTCTCACTTTAAAGTCAGCAATTTCCCGATTTTAAGTGGCAAACGTTTATTGCGAACGCTTAAGCTGGTCAGGGGGGAGCTTATTTTTAAAAGTTTTGTAATATTCGGTTGATAACTAAAGGTACCGTGCAAATTAAACTGTTACAATAGAAAATTTGGCCCGGTTGAAATGTTTCTCGCTGTAGGTCAGCAATTTGCCGATTTTAGGGAGGTTGCGTGGCTGAATGGTTAGCACGTGCGCTCTGTATCATAACGTCTGTCATTGAGTCAACTGCCGTTGTTTCGATTTTTTGGTTGTACGTGACAAGGAGTATGGTTGCCTGTCCAACCTCGTAGGCCGTAACCGCCGCTGCCCGGGTAAAATTTCCCTCATTGCACACATTATGGCATATGCCCGTCTTCATTAGCCCATTTTAGGAGCAGAACAGTCGGACGTTAAACCCCATTCAATTTCATTTCATTTTCTCTATGTTGCTTATTTATTATAGTGGATAAATATTTTTCTGGTTCTAGCAATTATTTAATTTCTGCATAGAAATCTTGCTTTGGCCAGTTTTTTTTATTGCAGAGTGCCATTCTTGTTTAAACAAACATGATCCTTTGTTTAAAACATGCTTAAGAAGTCGTCACGATTTCCTACTTATAACCAAACATATTGGAAATATTAGTCTGGCATTATTAAATCCTAATTTTATTGGTCTTATTTAAAATTAAACTTTCATTTAACTATGAACAACCCTTAACGTGTCTCTTTAAAACTATTAAGTACTCTAAAACAGTAGCTCAACCTTTTGACCTAAACTCATTAATTTACCATTTTGTTGTGAGCGACTTCTTATTCTTCCTATATGACATATTGCACGTGTCTGATTTCAAAGGGGGGTTGAGTGGCTGAATGGTAAGCACGCGCGCCTGTCATTGAGTAAACTAGCGTGTTTTCGAATGCCCGGTTGTACGTGACAAGGAGTAAGGTCGCCTGTCCAACCTGCCATTTTTAATTTTTTTTTCCCGCCATTTTCATTTCATTTTCTCATCCGTCTCATTACAGTAATACAAGTTTCAGTTATTTCCCTTTAGTTTTCAGATTATTGTTATGCCTGGGTGCAATGTTTCATACTATATTTAGACTTGTAACTTCGCGAGTTTTTGACCAATTTTAATAATTTTTTCTTCGTATCCTTTTATTTAGGTTACTTGATACAATCAATGACACGTGACGATGAATATGAAAGCTTTCATATCTGCATGGGACAGTAGCAGATCTAGTTATTATTATTTTTTTTTTTGTGTGTTTTCTGCAAATCGGATTTCTCAGAATCTATCCATAGGATCTTTCTGAAATTTTGACCTACCCCCCCAAAAATGGGGTGCGAACCTTGATTAAATATATTTTCGAAACGTTTTACGAATCCGAAATCACCGAATTTTACGAACGAAAAAAATGACAATGCATAGTCGTAACTTTGTTATTTTTTGACCGATTTTACTAATTCTTTTTTCTTTGAATACCTTTAAAAAAACCATTTTCATCTGCAGTTTCACATTTTCGAATTTCGAAAATTCGTCGCTGTGATTTCGAACCGGAAGATTAGACCAATTTGACAACTTCTTTAATAGTTGTACGATTTTCATGAAATTTAGTATCTAAGTAGATCCTACCGATGTGACTTCAAAAATATAATTAGAAATTTTCTAAATTATCTCCCCTTGACGAAATTAAGGATCAAAATTTTCAAAAAAATCATCGAAATATAGGTCAGAATGACCTGATTTTTTTTTTGGATACTAGATAAGTAATTACTGATTTGTACACAAAATATGGAGTTTGTCGATCGAACCGGAAGTGCCGCCATATTTAAAAGTGAAAAATCAATAAGGCTTTTTTGCTATTTTACTTACAGACTCGGGAGTTATATTTTCTGAATCCTTGTAGGAAGGCCTAAAAAATGTCGCGAATAGAATTTTGATTTCGGTCACGTGATGGTCACCATTTTGAATTGAAAATGAAAAATAGAAGCAATTTGAAGGGTCGGGACTTTGGAACACAATTACTCTCCTTCTAATTAAGCTAGAATTTTCAAACTTGGTGTAGACGTTCACTAGGTCAATGTTATGATTGAGTTCAAAGATGAGCATTTTCTGCTTAGGGTAAGCAGAGATAAACAAGCTAATTTGTTGATTCTTTAGGGCACGATAACTTCGGTTATAATGAAGGGAGGGCGGTGAAACTTTTGTCAATAGAGAGTCTAATAGCTAGCCTGTTGTGTGAAATCATTGTATTATTTTTTCTAAATATCAGGGATAGCCGAAAAAAAGAGATTGAAAACCCAAAAAGTCGTATTTTTACAATTTGGAGCATGTTTAGAGGTCTTTCTCGTAAAGTCAACATAATATTTTTTGGGAACTTCTTGTACAAAGAGTCTTATTGGTAGTCTTTTATATGAAACCATCGATCAACAGTCCAACATATCAGGAGTAGAAGAACAAAAGGATCGAACATTGAAAACGGCACCCTTTCATTGTTAAGCGAAACATGCAGTGTGGGTGACTACAATCTACACATTTAGTCATCGTATAGAGCTTATTCAACAGTATCGAATTCCAACTGCTTAGGGATATTTTACGTGCACTCCAATGTGTACACGGGACCTTGGTTTTTCGTCCCATCCGAATGACTAGACAGCTGTGCTTGTCAGGCCCTCCGTTCTGCCTCACTGACAAGGGGAACCACGCCGGGAAATCGAGATGAACTTTCTCCGTGCAGAACTTTCAATTCAGGCGAAAACGTTTATTGCATACGATTAAGCTGGTCAGTTGGAGCTTATTTTCAAAAGTTTTGTAATAATCGGTTGGTAATTAAAGTACCGTGCACATTAAACTGTTAAAACAGAAAATTTCGCCCGGTTGAAATGTTTCTTGCTATAAGTCAGCAATTTTCTGAATTCAGGGAGGCTGAATGGCTGAATGGTTAGCATGTGCGCACTGTATCGTAACGTCTGTCATTGAGTCAACGGGCGTCGTTTCGATCTCCAGGTTGCACGTGACATGAAGTATGATGTCCAACCTTGTGGGTTTTCTCCGTGTTCTTCGGTTTCCTCCCAACGGCTAAAGACCTGTAAGCGCAGGGGGAGTTTTTAAATAAAATTAAAAAACATATGTTAGTCCCGAAATGACCTAGTTTGTGTCGAATGGACATTAGGCCGCATTTCTCTCTTTCTCTTTTATTTTTAAAGTTTTGTAATAATCGGTTGGTAATCAAAGGTACTGTAAAAGTGATAAAACAGAAAATAATCGGTTGGTAATCAAAGGTACTGTAAAAGTCATATAACAGAAAATTTCGCCCGGTTGTAATGTTTCTCACTTTAAAGTCAGCAATTTCCCGATTTTAAGTGGCAAACGTTTATTGCGAACGCTTAAGCTGGTCAGGGGGGAGCTTATTTTTAAAAGTTTTGTAATATTCGGTTGATAACTAAAGGTACCGTGCAAATTAAACTGTTACAATAGAAAATTTGGCCCGGTTGAAATGTTTCTCGCTGTAGGTCAGCAATTTGCCGATTTTAGGGAGGTTGCGTGGCTGAATGGTTAGCACGTGCGCTCTGTATCATAACGTCTGTCATTGAGTCAACTGCCGTTGTTTCGATTTTTTGGTTGTACGTGACAAGGAGTATGGTTGCCTGTCCAACCTCGTAGGCCGTAACCGCCGCTGCCCGGGTAAAATTTCCCTCATTGCACACATTATGGCATATGCCCGTCTTCATTAGCCCATTTTAGGAGCAGAACAGTCGGACGTTAAACCCCATCCAATTTCATTTCATTTTCTCTATGTTGCTTATTTATTATAGTGGATAAATATTTTTCTGGTTCTAGCAATTATTTAATTTCTGCATAGAAATCTTGCTTTGGCCAGTTTTTTTTATTGCAGAGTGCCATTCTTGTTTAAACAAACATGATCCTTTGTTTAAAACATGCTTAAGAAGTCGTCACGATTTCCTACTTATAACCAAACATATTGGAAATATTAGTCTGGCATTATTAAATCCTAATTTTATTGGTCTTATTTAAAATTAAACTTTCATTTAACTATGAACAACCCTTAACGTGTCTCTTTAAAACTATTAAGTACTCTAAAACAGTAGCTCAACCTTTTGACCTAAACTCATTAATTTACCATTTTGTTGTGAGCGACTTCTTATTCTTCCTATATGACATATTGCACGTGTCTGATTTCAAAGGGGGGTTGAGTGGCTGAATGGTAAGCACGCGCGCCTGTCATTGAGTAAACTAGCGTGTTTTCGAATGCCCGGTTGTACGTGACAAGGAGTAAGGTCGCCTGTCCAACCTGCCATTTTTAATTTTTTTTTCCCGCCATTTTCATTTCATTTTCTCATCCGTCTCATTACAGTAATACAAGTTTCAGTTATTTCCCTTTAGTTTTCAGATTATTGTTATGCCTGGGTGCAATGTTTCATACTATATTTAGACTTGTAACTTCGCGAGTTTTTGACCAATTTTAATAATTTTTTCTTCGTATCCTTTTATTTAGGTTACTTGATACAATCAATGACACGTGACGATGAATATGAAAGCTTTCATATCTGCATGGGACAGTAGCAGATCTAGTTATTATTATTTTTTTTTTTCGCCGGAGCCTATTTCTCAGTGCCTGTAACAGATACCGATCTGGGACCTAATTCTCTATCGGGAAACCATGTGTTGGCTACTTGATAAACTATATTTGAAACTTCTGCGCAGACCGGAAGTGGTCGAATTTCGTGCGGTGTCAAAAAATCAAAAAACGGCCGTAGATTCGTCAATTCTGTACCTATTTTCATACAAATGACATTTTCGGAATCCCTGAGTCTTTTCTCGGACGATAGCAGTTGAAAATTTCGATATTTCGAAACTTCATCGCTGACTTCTTGCGATCAAAAAATGAAAAATGTTGTTTGAGAGACAATTTTTGTTATTTTTCAAAATTTTGAAATTTGACCTACATTTTTGGATACCTGAAGTCCATCCGATTCCAGTAATATAAGTTTCATTCAGAGTTATCGCCCTTTATTTTTCGATTTTTTTCGAATTTTCTACCCATTTTGCGAGCTCGGGTTTCGTTTTATGGCCGAATTGACGTTTCTGAAATTTCTGAGGCATGAAGCCAAATGACCATTGCAAGGAATAAAGCAATTTCAACAATAATCTGTACACCGGAAGTGGTCGAAATAATGTCCGATATTTTGAAAAAAATGCAAAAAATGGGTATTTTGGGGAAAAACGCGACTTCTCCGTCCGATATCAATGGATTAAACAAATTAGGGTACCATTGGACTGCACTAGTATTGTGCTATCGTATGATACCCAATTTGTACGGATACGACGAGCAGGAAGCAAAATATGGCACGCTGAAAATCAAGTATTTTCTGATTTGGAGCGTTTTTGGACGCCTGTATCTCGAAAACTTAACCGCAACTTTTTTTTTAACTTTCTCTATCGAGAGTCCATTCGATAGTCTTGTGAATTATGCCAACCAATAAGACTTTGAAATGTCTGGAATATGATAAAAAAGGGACTGAAAATCAAAAAAAGTCGAAAAATCGTGAAATTTTGGAAAATGCTCTACTATTTTTTTATTTTAAGAGATTTTCAAAAAAAGGTTGTATATTCAGATAGCTGACCTAATTACGATTCTAATGATGTATAATATGTATGTAGTTATTGAAATTTAATTTTCGATATTTTAATTTTTTTGCATTTTTGGCACTTTTGAACATAGGATTTCTCAGAGGCATTTTATCTGATCAGATAATGTAATATATCATTACAGAGCCCCGTGGCTATTTTAGTGCCCAAACCGGATATTAAAACTATTCCGACAATAATAACCATACCAGAAGTATTCAAAAAATGAAAAAAAAGGTTAAAACCATTGTCGCAGTTGCGAGAAACTTGATTTCTCCCTTAGGTAATAGCGGACCAAAAGAACTAAAGTGTCGCTGGATAGCCCTATTAATGGACCATCATATGGTATCTAAATAATACGATTTCGATGGTAAGGAAATAAATTATTGTATGCCAAAAATATATTATTTTCCGATTTTTTAACATTCTGGGACGCCCTTTTCTCGAAAACGACGCCGCAGATTTTTCTCAAACTTTTCTTACTCAAAGTCCTATCGGTTGTCTATATAGTGAATCCAAAATGAAATGCATTGAAATAATATAAATGGTCCAAAAATGGCCTCAAACTTTGAAAAAAATTGAAAAATCGTTAAATTTTTGGAAACACTCTTTAATTTATCTTTTTTTCCAAAACTACTCAATGGATGTTTCTGACACTTCTGGTACAGAAAGTTAATTATCCAAAGAACTTCGTAAAGCTATCACTACAACGATCGTAAAACCGGAAGTAGTCGAAAAAATGTCCGATATTTTGAAAAAAATTAATTTTTTTACGAAAACCTTTTTTATTTATGAATATGTTTTGATGATATTTTACACAGGGTTAAAAATATCATCCTACTTGAGCAGAAATGAGAAAAGAAATTGTCTCGGTAATTTGCGTTAGCCGCAATCGGCTAATTTAGTTTTTCGTACCCAGAAAAATTATTTATTAGTCGATTTATATAAAACAAAGTTCATACGCTCCGTGGTCCCAATTGTAATTTTTTTTGTTACGGTGAAATTTTTCTGTCGGCAACGGAAGTGACGTAATATTAACAAAAACTACAATTTTGATCGTTCAGTATCACTTTTTAAAAGCAAATATTATTTTTTTTCAAAACTGATATAACTAAAAGGATGCACCCTGCAAAGGTGCACAAAATCCTTAGCTCAGATTTTTTAATTTCAATTTCATTTTCGGGCAAAATGTATGCGCAAATTAGTTTGTAATATGAGCAGTTGCCGAGAAATATGCAATTTTGCATGCATCACTTTTCACGTTATTTTGCCTATAAAAGAGTGAATTATTATTCGATTTGCAATATTTTTTTTCCATTTGATGCTTAATGCCAATTTGGACTAGGTCAAGCCAATTTTACATTTACACTATGACCGGAAATGACGTCATTTGGGCAAAAACTGTATTTTTAACTTTAAATATTTTATTCAAATGAGTCTGCCTTATAATATTTTTAAAATTATGATATTTGATTCCCATCAACGAATAGAATTAAGCCATACGACCATACGGATACCACAAAATGGTTTCTAACTTGTACGGTTACAGAGAAATAGGCGATCTTTTATAAGTCACTTTTCAAGGTTTTTGGTCTATAAAAGTGTCAATTATTATTCGATTTTTATCATTTTTTTACCATTTGATGCCTTATGCCATTTATGACTTCTATGAACTAAATTAACATTTTCAATATCTCCGAAAGTAATGTAATTTTTGCAAAAAACGTATTTTTAGCCTTCAAAACAAACATTTTTTTGAAGGGATTTATATTTATTATTCGTTTAACTTTATAACGTCTGACTCTAATGGGCAGTAAGATTGAATCAATACCATCATATTGATATCAAGAAAAGGCTTCTAGCATGTTCCCTTGTCGAATAATAGCCAATTTTCCCAGGGTCACTTTTAAGTTTTATACCTTCTTAATTTCAGTTTAAGGGTTATAGGTTGATTATTTATTGCCCGATATGTATAAAACAAAGTTTGTATTTTGTATGTTGCGAATTTTCGACTTATTTTTCACCTATAAAAATTTCTTTCGGCACCGGAAATGACGTAATTTTGCCATAATTTACAATTTTGACCGGTCTTTTCGCCAGCAAATATTACTTTTACATATGATAGAAGGTGTCACTGAAGCAAAACAATTAAAGTATAGTTTGGTAGCTCAATGGATCGGCTATGGTATAATGAACTTCCTGTATGATTCCTGAAAGCCGGTTCAGTGCTGCTTGCAGGTCTAGTTCTTATTATTATTATTCAGATTCCAATTTGAATAGATCTCAGCAACTACGTGTCGCATCGTTATGATTTCTTCGGTTTTACTGGGAAAGTGGGTGTGACTTAGAGGATAAAGCTATTTTGAACGTTCTGCGACAATGCGAAATGTCCGAAATCACCAAATTATCGTTTTTTAAAATATTGCAGTAATTTTAACAATAATCATTGAATTTTAACTTTCGATACATTTTGGCATAGCCGGAGACAGGGCACATAGCTACGCTACTTTCGATTTTTGATTTTCGGCAAATCTTCGAAGATATTAGGCGCCAAATTTCGAAAATTTAAAATTTTACAAAAAACTTTTTTATTTATGAATATTTTTTAGTCGTATTGTGCACAGAATTAAAGAGTCATCTGACTAGTGCAAAAATGTTAAAAAAATTTGTCTCAGTAATTTTCCTTGGCCGCCATTGGCTAATTCAGTTTTTCAGTCCTAGATTAATTTTTTATTGTTCGATTTGTATAAAACAAAGTTCATATGCTTCGTTGTCTCAATTGTCATTTTTTTTATTACCGGAAGTGTTATCTGTCGGCACCGGAAGTGGCATAATTTTACCAAAAACTACAATTTTGACAGTTAGGTACCATTTTTCGAAAACAAATATTATTTTTTGGAAAAATTATTTGACTCAAAGAGTGTGCCCTTTCAAGGCGCAAAAAATGTCGGAAGCAGTTTTTTTAATTTCGATTTCATTTTCGAGCAAATTCGATTAAATGGCTAAAAATGGTGTAAAATTGACCTATTTACAACCTATTCAGGCTTTTCAGATTTTAAAATATTTCGTCGTAACTTTTATAAACTTGTAGCTATAATCCATACGAAGAAAATGTATGTTAAAATTAGTTTGTAATATAAGCAGTTCCCAAGAAATAGGCAGTTCTGTACAAGTCACTGTTTTCGTTATTTTGCCTGTAAAATAGTCAATTATTATTGGATTTTTATAAAAGTGACATCATTTGATTCAAAAAGCATGTAGCGTCATATCAAGTTGATTACAATTTAAAATTGACACCGGAAGTGACGTCATTTGGTAAAAAACTGCATTTTAAACTTTTTAAATCAATGTTTTATTCAACCAAGAATAACTTAATATGTATTAATAATTTTAACTTTTGGCTTAAATTCACATATAAATACAACTCATATGGTCATATAGATATCATAAAATTGTTTCTAACTTGTTCGGTTGCCGAGAAATAGACGGTTTTCTACAGGTCACTTTTGAAGGTTTCGGGGCCATAAAAGTGTCAATTATTATTCGATTTTCATAAACGTTACACCATGTTATACCTAATGCCATTTGTGATTTCATACAAGTAATTTAAGATTTTCATTATCACCGGAAGTAACGTCATTTTGGCAAAAACTGAATTTTTAGCCTTCAAAACAGATATTTTATTCAAATGAGTCTGTTTTGAAATCTTTTTCAAATTATGGTATTTGATGCCAATCAACAAATAGAATGAACCCATACGATCATACAGATACCAAAAAATGGTTTCTAACTTGTACGGTTGCAGAGAAATAGCAGATTTTCTACAAGTCACTTTTCAAGTTTTTTGGTCTTTAAAAGTGGCAATTATTATTCGATTTACATAAAATTGTCACTATATGATATCGTATGCCATTTCTGATTTCATAAGACTAATTGAACATTTTCATTAACACCGGAAGTAATTTAATTTTGTCAAGATCATTTACAAGTAACAAATGTATAAAATGACTTGATATTGCTAGATTGATTGGTTGATTCTACGTCCATTTTATTTGTGTGCAATGTTAATTTGGAAACCTGTTTAGTGGTTTCGTTGGTACCGGAAGTGACATATGTTCAAGTGTAACTTGGCACCGAAAGTGACATGTTTAAGAGTAACTTGGCACCAGTGAAACCCGTCATTCCTGCATGCAGGTCTAGTTATCTATGATGTCACTAAACATGGCGGCTAAAGAAGACGTTTCGCAGCACTCGGCTAATCTCGACAGATTCCGTAAACTACATCTAGTCTCGGATGTATGATAGTAAGTGATATGTACCTACGCCCATACATTTGCGATGCGGCTACCGGTTTACTTTAACAGGAAAACTTGACGCTATTACACAAATTGGGAACCTATTCGGCTAGCGACCTATTCGACCGAATGAGCTACCACCTGTTCGTTGGAAACCTATTTAGAGTAAAGACAACAGTCTCTATTTATCAACCAATAAAATCCAACGTTATCAAATGAAAGTAGAATATATTATTTTTTATCCATTCCTTCAGCCCAGAATAGAAGTGTAATTTCGTCATTATCTTACTGCTGGATCGGTTGAATAGGTCGCTAGCCAAATAGGTCGCCAACTTGTGTTTGGAATGGGCGCAGCCATGTTTCATCCGGGACATTTAAAGTAGTTCCAATATGGCGGAATTCATCATACAGCCGAGTTTAGATTCCCGAAATCTTCCGAGGTTTGCCGAGTGGTTTCGCAGTAGAACAAAAGAAAATGTAAACCTCCGAGTGCATTCTCCACGCAAGTCTCGCTCTATCAAGCATTCGTTAGTGTGAACTGCAAGGGAAGACAACTCTGTTTGGGAGATTGATCCGAGTGGTGGATATGCTACCAAGAGTAGGTCCTACGCAGGGTGTTTTAATTTTAAGTACTATTAAGGGATTAAAATTATTTAGATTTCCCGAAGAAAAAGAGCTCAGTCTATGTCGCGTCGTCTGCTATGAGTACGATACGAGTCATCGTCGAGTGCTAGGCCTAGCACAGAGTTTTACTCATAGAAATATATAAATAGACTAGAATGGCCACGGCCATAGAGTTATATATAGAAACTAGAGTCCGCACTGATCACGTGACAGCGTGCCGACATGGAGCCTTGTCCGCCATGTTAGTTCCGGGGAGTCTGAACGTAAATACCCGGATGTTCACTATGTTATTGCATCAATCATTCGGTGTCGAACTGTTTTAAAACGTGCACAAATATTACATTTTTAAATTTTCTCTCCCAAATACTTATTGTTTGATAAAAATAATAATAAAGATCAATGGACCGACTTGTCCCCGGGCCCCTCTTTCCACGTAAAGGTTATAGAATAATTTATTTTGACATGTCCGCGATTTCGATAACAACAGTAAACAGTGTCTCTCCTCTGCGTCGCGTCTACTCTTACTTAACCCTCTTTACTAATAATAATACTCTATGTCATAGGCCTCAAAAAGTTAAGCAAACTTTATGACAGTAAGGTAAGATTTCAATTTATAAATTTATTAGTCACATTTACTATAGAATACACATTCGGGACACAATTTAAAGTATCAAATATTAAACTGGAAATTAAAGTGAAAGTAGAGTAGGCCTACGGGATCGCTGACACTGACATGTCACTTTATTACATAATTTTCTAAAACAAATTAACAAATAAATAATTAATAATATAACATTTTCTGCAGGCTGTTTTAAGTTTTTCTTCCCTTTTCAGTTTCATATATTTCTAAAAAATAATTAACAAATATTGAAATAAATCAATACCGGGCGGTAAATAGAAATAAACAACATTATAGTTATACGTAGGCTATTAATTTTTCTTCACTTTACATTCCCAAATTTCCTGAAATTAAAAAATTAAAAAATAAATAAAAATACCAGTACATATTTAGTCCTACTAGTTATTTTCATAACTGTCTTTTAGGGAGCGCTTCGCCTGCTCCGTCTGAAGCGCTCCCTAAAAGACAGTTATGAAAATAACTACATATTTACTATAGAATACACATTCGGGACATATTTTTATGTATCAAATATTATACTGGAAATTAAATTGAAAGTGAAAGTAGAGTACGGGATCGCTGACAATGACATGTCACTTTTCATTCCATAATTATCTAAAACAAATTAACAAATAAATAAATAAAAATACAATATTTTCTGCAGGCTGTTTTTAGTTTCTCTTCCCTTTTCAGTTCCATATAATTCTAAAAATAATTAACAAATATTGAAATAAATCAATACCGGGCGGTAAATAGAAATAGGCCTACAACATTATACGTAGGCTATTAATTTTTCTTCACTTTCCATTCCCAAATTTCCTGAAATAAAGTAATTAACAAATAAATAAAAATACCAGTACATATAATTCTGCGGGCTATTGTTTTCTGTTAACTTTTTAGTGCTTAAATTAAAAAAAAAACAACAAAAACATTCATTTCTCTACACTCTTTATTAATTAGTTCCATAAATTTTTAAAACAAATTTACTGTATAAGAATTCATATTGTGGACATTTCACTAATTCAAAAGATGAACGTTTTAATAAAAATTAAAACAGAAAGCGAAGGTACTAAATAGGCCTAGTAGCGTATAGTCAGATAGAGACACTGCGGTCGAGATCGCTGGTCAAAATAAATTATTCTATAACCTTTACGTGAAAAGAGGGGCCCGGAGATAAGTCGTTCCATGGATCTTTATTATTATTTTTATCAAACAATAAATATTTGGGTGAGAAAATTTAAAAATGTAATATTTGTGCACGATTTAAAACAGTTCGACACGGATTGATTGATGCGATAACATAGTGAACATCCGGGTATTTACGTGCATACTCCCCGGAACTAACATGGCGGCCGTCGCTTCATTCCGGCACAAACCTTTAACGTTGTAGTCATGGGAGTCACGTGATCAGTGCGGACTCTAGTTTCTATATAACTCTATGGCCACGGCCAATCAAATGCCGCTTTCACGACATGCGCAGAGGTCAGCCATACTAGTAAACGTTTTTTACCGTCCACCGGAGCCTGGTCTTATGACGTCATATGTGGATTGTGGGTTAGGATAAGGGTTAGGTTTGGCCCAGGGTTAGGGTTAGGGCTAGCCCTGTCTTCATCTCGAGACTGTGACGAAATCTGCAGGCCACAGTCCTTATCCTAACCCTTATCCTAACCCACAATCCTCATATGACGTCATAAGACCTGGCTCCGGTGGACGGAAAAAAATGCTTACCTACCGACTTGGTACCAATGACGCCTATTGACAATGACGTATATATATTAACTAGACCGCGCGCATGTCCAATCTCGACAGCAAACCAGTCATAACATCCGGTTCAGTCAGAAGGCGGGATACATGATAAGAGTAACGGTAAGTAGCTTATAGATTCTAAAAGTTTTTAGCATGCTATTCATTTAGTACGAATTTGTTTACTTATTTAACATGATTACATCGGGCTGTGCTGTTGTATGTAGCAATAGAGATGAAAAAAAAGTCAGATAGTTCATGCTGACGGTAAAATTTTCATCATGAAAGTAGGACAGTCGCCTTTCCAACAGTATGAGTACTATGAGTATGATGACCGGGTAGGCCTAGATACTAGATAGGAGTTTAGTACTTTATTTATACAAGTTTTATAATTATCCATGCTTAAATTCGCACATCCCTAGGCTTATGCTAAGTCCGTGTGTGTCTTCATTGGGCTAGCTGTCGAAATGTTCAATAATATTAATATTTCATTGATAAATGATAAGATGAATCATATCCATGGCGATGTACGGTAATAAATACTAAAGGCCTGCTGCTACAACAGGCAATCGGTATTTCGCCTGTGGAAACGTTATGACTTTAGGTTAGAATAAATAAAAAATGATGCCACTTCTGAATAGTTAAAATCAACTTGATTTTCTATTTTATTTCACATTACTAAGCCTATGTCCGTGAGTAATGTTCTAGCTACGGAACTTAAAAGCACTTGGGGAATAGGCCTATTTTAGTCAAAATAAAATACTTTATTTCAACGTAATAAGGCCTATTGAAATATGGCGAAAAATACATCTAAATTTAAAATGAAATTATCTAGTCTAAACATTTTGTGTTCAGACTATTTTTAAGCATATGCTAGATAGCTCTAAGATAATGAAATAATAATTAATGTCACTTCTGACCTAGTTAAAATGAATCGACTTGATATACCTATATAAATTTTTTTTAATTTCACAGTGCTAAGCTCAAATCCGTGAGTAATGGTATAGCTATGGAAATGAAAAGCCCTTGGGAAATAGGCCTAGTTTGAAAAACATTTATTTCCACGTGTAAGACCTATACGACATTTCAGGCTTCGCAACTGATAGAAATATGGCGAAAAATACATTTAAAGTAATATCATCTTAACATTTTATTAGATAAATTTCATCATATAAGCTACATCTATCTAAGATAATGAAAATTACAATCAAATTTAAGTTTTAATAAATGATTTAATATTTGGTAATTAATAAAATATTTTTAAAAATGTATTTTATTATGTTAAGATTCACAGGATTATTTTTACTCAAAACGAAAATGGTAAATTGATATTTAATTTACATGTTGTATTTTTCAGATCACTTCCACGATTGTAAATGACATACACAGATTATGAAGTGACAGGAGAAAATAAGAAAAACTTATCAAATTAATAAAAAGTGAATATTAGGAAAAGACACACCACGAACCAAAGTTACAGAAAGCAATATATCGCAATGATATCATTTTACAGATAAACGTGGGAGAAATTTTTAAATTCTAATAATTTAAATATGTGCTGACAATTATGGCAGTATTTTAGATTCAAAATTCTAACACGCTGTCGTCTAATTTCTTACTACTATTCATGTAATTTCTAACTTCCATTCATGTAATTTCTAACTTTCATTCATGTAATTTCTAAAAAAAAAGACAAAGTATAATCCAATTTCTTTATTTGTTCAGTGTAAATTCTAATTCTTTTTCATCTTATTTCTATTATTAAGACTAATACATGAATGAAAATAGAAATTACATGAATGGAAGTTAGAAATTAGACGATAGCATGTTAGAATTTTCAATCTAATATACCGCCAGAGACAATATTTTTCAAAATATCAGCTCTTTGGCTAGGAAAACCCCACAGTGCCTTCAATACCCTACTATCCACTCAATTATTAGTACCAACATTTTTGTGAATCGTTGGTAATGATGCGTGTGGGTTTTGTAATGAAGAGCCAGAGACAATTCTATTTTAAAATTTTAAACATTCATAACTTCGCTCAGAATAACGTAGTTTAAAAGTGTGGCACTGCTCCTAAGTATCTGTGTGGACGTGCTCAGTCTTACAATCTACCGAAAATGTGATCGAAATCGAAAAATGCGACCATAGACAACTGATCATACCAAGTTAAAGGATGACTAGAAGGTGGTCTCATTACCTGTGAACCTTCGTCAACACACCTCATTAACATCATTCAAGGAACTTTTAACAACTCAACTGATTCAAACAAGTAATTAACCGAGAGCTAAAGACTTTATGTAGACATGTTTTGTCAAACGCTACGAACACAATTTTTAAAACTATTATAGCAAGAACAGCTATCTCTGTATTACCAAGTCTTATGGATCTATCGTGTACCATTATATTACTGCACGATTGAATACTGCGAGATAGCTTGATAAAAAAAAATAAGTTTATTATCACCCATAAGCACATTCTACAGTAGATATCACTTGTGTGATAAATTTCATAATCTACTACAATATCATATGCATTTTTATTAAAATTTTGAATAGCCATTTTACTGTTTGTTTTCTTTCTGAAAAGATCATTTATTTGAAGTTATTTTATGACAATGTACACATTACATTGTAATTTGTTTGGGCATCTTTACAAATAATTGTTCAATACCGTGGTTGCTGCTAAAGTTATTTTCGAGAACATTGGGTGTGATTGTCATTATTTAATTTATTTCTAATGACACTCGATCCTTAGACAAAGTGGAAAATATAATAATACAAGTGCCTTAAGGTCGCTTCGCTCAAAAACAATTTAGGTTTTTTCCTTTAAAACCAACATGGATTCTTTCATGCCATAGCCTGGGGCGCACAAACAAAATTTCAATGGTGGCGGCTGGCGGGAAGGGAGCGCTATCAAAAAATCGTTCCACTCAATATTAGAAAATCAATTCGGCCCACTATTACCTTATTTTTGGCACCCAGTGAAAATGGCATCGCCAGGCCCGAGATGGAGAACATTTTTTTTTTTAAATTATCAATTATTACCCCCAGTTATAGGTCGAAAAGTAGTAAAGTATAGCACTGTGTAATTTTTGAATGACTCGGTTGAATATTGATTTGTAGGTGCGTATGTGGCATGGAGATAGGGGCACCTTCTCAACCTTGTGGGTTTCCTCCGGGCACTCCGGTTTCCTCCCACAGCTAAAGACCCCAACGCACAAACGAATTATTGAAATAAAATTAAACCATATGTTGGTCCCAAAATGACATAGTTTGTATACGTCATTGCCTATTGACGTCATTGCAATGTACCATACTACCAAACTGATCCCGCAGTGAATATATTTCGTTAGTAATTCTCTGTGAAACAGGTTGGCAAAGTCGGTAAGCATTTTTTTCCGTCCACCGGAGCCTGGTCTTATGACGTCATATGTGGATTGTGGGTTAGGATAAGGGCTGTGGCCTGCAGATTTCGTCACAGTCTCGAGATGTAGACAGGGCTAGCCCTAACCCTGGGCCAAGCCTAACCCTTATCCTAACCTACAATCCACATATGACGTCATAAGACCAGGCTCCGGTGGACGGAAAAAAATGCTTACCTACAATTTGATCATGCACAACAAAATGGCGTCGTTTGATTACGCGAAGGAAAACAAAACTTTTACGTTTTCAGTATCCACCAAAGGGACACAGTGTTTTGCCATTAACTGTACAAATAACCAAAACCCCACACCAAAATTAAATGGAATAACTTTCCACAGGTAAGAAATTCAATAGTGATTATATTTTTAAAAGACAAAATGTTCAATCAAGCGTTCAGCGACAGCGTGGACTTGCAGTTGCACCTTTTGCAGTCCCGTGACAGACGACCAACAGTGTTGTCGTACACTGTGTTTATCAAACTGTGTGTTTATCTTTAGTTGCCGGCCTATTATTATGTAACACTCACACTGCATGACGAGCACTGATTCATGCTGACCTAGCCCACCGCTTCGTAGCCTATGACCTAGCCCACCGCTTCGTAGCCTATTTTTAGACGTTAAACAACCTGAGAGTAGGCCTTCTAATACTTTTATAAAAGTATTTTTTATTAGATAGAACTACACTAACTACTCACTAGGCCTAGTCTTTAGCAGTACCGTAGTAATACTAGTAAAATACACTACCATGGACCGTAGGACTACTTCTTTCTACTGGCACCCGTAGATCTACTAGGCCTAGTTCAAATTCACGATAGGATAGGCTTTCCTGGACTGACGACGAAGCTTCCTAAGTTTGTTATTTCAGTGAGACTGAGCCTGAAGGAGTGATGACTGATTGATTGGCTCTGTAAATCAATTCCAGACTTCCTTAAATTTTAAATGTTCAAACATACTAATAATAATTAAAATGTATTTTTTTTTTCAGCCCACCAATATAATATAGCAGCCACTGTATTTACTTAGACTTCTATGAAAAATTTTCAATTTTTAAACCGATAAATTTCTAACATGATGGAAGGACAATGTGAATAATGCTTAAATAACCATCGTCACTGCTCAATAAAATTAATTCATTCATAAATCTTAATTTTAAAAGTTTTCATTGAAGGATAAGCAGGCTTTTTATGTGAGTGCCTGAATGACTTTGAAATGCATATTTCTTGTAAAGAATTTGAATACATTTAAATCTCAACTGTAAATTAATTACATATTTCTTTGTTTTGAAAAAAAATTCAATAAACATATTAAATGAAATCATTGGATTATTGTGAAATATTTCTTTCTGACTGAATATTGGGAGAATGTACTTCTTATAGAGACTATTTATCTACTCATGAAATTATAAATTTTCCTCACTCAATGAAATGAACCTGATATGTGTGTAAAAGTCAATTTCTATTTCACATATAGCTCTCATGTGTACATGTATTCGGTAAATTGCAAAAATTTTCACTTTTGAATTGAATTTGACTTGCACCCACCTTTATGATGGCATAAAACCATTTATTTTAACTTTTATACACAGATCACAATTTTCAAAATATTTTTGGGACACTAGAGTTTTATTCATATAAGGTATTTTCACATTTGGCATGGAGATAGGGGCACCTTCTCAACCTTGTGGGTTTCCTCCGGGCACTCCGGTTTCCTCCCACAGCTAAAGACCCCAACGCACAAACGAATTATTGAAATAAAATTAAACCATATGTTGGTCCCAAAATGACATAGTTTGTATACGTCATTGCCTATTGACGTCATTGCAATGTACCATACTACCAAACTGATCCCGCAGTGAATATATTTCGTTAGTAATTCTCTGTGAAACAGGTTGGCAAAGTCGGTAAGCATTTTTTTCCGTCCACCGGAGCCTGGTCTTATGACGTCATATGTGGATTGTGGGTTAGGATAAGGGCTGTGGCCTGCAGATTTCGTCACAGTCTCGAGATGTAGACAGGGCTAGCCCTAACCCTGGGCCAAGCCTAACCCTTATCCTAACCTACAATCCACATATGACGTCATAAGACCAGGCTCCGGTGGACGGAAAAAAATGCTTACCTACAATTTGATCATGCACAACAAAATGGCGTCGTTTGATTACGCGAAGGAAAACAAAACTTTTACGTTTTCAGTATCCACCAAAGGGACACAGTGTTTTGCCATTAACTGTACAAATAACCAAAACCCCACACCAAAATTAAATGGAATAACTTTCCACAGGTAAGAAATTCAATAGTGATTATATTTTTAAAAGACAAAATGTTCAATCAAGCGTTCAGCGACAGCGTGGACTTGCAATTGCACCTTTTGCAGTCCCGTGACAGACGACCAACAGTGTTGTCGTACACTGTGTTTATCAAACTGTGTGTTTATCTTTAGTTGCCGGCCTATTATTATGTAACACTCACACTGCATGACGAGCACTGATTCATGCTGACCTAGCCCACCGCTTCGTAGCCTATGACCTAGCCCACCGCTTCGTAGCCTATTTTTAGACGTTAAACAACCTGAGAGTAGGCCTTCTAATACTTTTATAAAAGTATTTTTTATTAGATAGAACTACACTAACTACTCACTAGGCCTAGTCTTTAGCAGTACCGTAGTAATACTAGTAAAATACACTACCATGGACCGTAGGACTACTTCTTTCTACTGGCACCCGTAGATCTACTAGGCCTAGTTCAAATTCACGATAGGATAGGCTTTCCTGGACTGACGACGAAGCTTCCTAAGTTTGTTATTTCAGTGAGACTGAGCCTGAAGGAGTGATGACTGATTGATTGGCTCTGTAAATCAATTCCAGACTTCCTTAAATTTTAAATGTTCAAACATACTAATAATAATTAAAATGTATTTTTTTTTTCAGCCCACCAATATAATATAGCAGCCACTGTATTTACTTAGACTTCTATGAAAAATTTTCAATTTTTAAACCGATAAATTTCTAACATGATGGAAGGACAATGTGAATAATGCTTAAATAACCATCGTCACTGCTCAATAAAATTAATTCATTCATAAATCTTAATTTTAAAAGTTTTCATTGAAGGATAAGCAGGCTTTTTATGTGAGTGCCTGAATGACTTTGAAATGCATATTTCTTGTAAAGAATTTGAATACATTTAAATCTCAACTGTAAATTAATTACATATTTCTTTGTTTTGAAAAAAAATTCAATAAACATATTAAATGAAATCATTGGATTATTGTGAAATATTTCTTTCTGACTGAATATTGGGAGAATGTACTTCTTATAGAGACTATTTATCTACTCATGAAATTATAAATTTTCCTCACTCAATGAAATGAACCTGATATGTGTGTAAAAGTCAATTTCTATTTCACATATAGCTCTCATGTGTACATGTATTCGGTAAATTGCAAAAATTTTCACTTTTGAATTGAATTTGACTTGCACCCACCTTTATGATGGCATAAAACCATTTATTTTAACTTTTATACACAGATCACAATTTTCAAAATATTTTTGGGACACTAGAGTTTTATTCATATAAGGTATTTTCACATTTGGCCACATTTACCATGAAATATTAAATTCGAATTTCATAAATAGGTTACATAGCCCCTTTCAAATGGCAAAATATATTGAGCTGAAATTCTCCGACAAGTTATGTGGGGTATTTCTTTAATTTGTCTATCAGAATTTTCCTTTAAAGCCCCAATAACACTTTTGTTGTAACTGAATAATATGTCACAATCTTCATTTTGGTCAACGAATCGTATTATTTTAGAATATGACAATTAAATGATGATATAAATTTCATCTTAACACACCTATTTTGAAAAATTGGAAAAATTCAACCAATGGATTTGAAAAGTCTAACGTAAACCTTTTCAAATGTGACTTGGATTTTAAAATATTTTCGAACCCTCTGGACAAGTAAAATAGGTTGTAATGGATAATTCACACAACAGGTAGGACACTTAAACATCTAGTACTTAGAATAAGAGTGTTATTTATTTTCTGGAGCTACCAGGCCAGCAAGAATGTTATTGTCCCTTTAATTGAAATAACATTTCTTTTTGCCTTTAAATGTATGTAAGACTTGCATATGTGCGTACATGTAAATCAAACATTTTACAATGAAACTCTATTGAATTTATGTGTACATGTATGTAGCTTTATGTGCCTTTTAATTTTAAACATACACTAACAAATGTATGAATTACTACCATACTGGGCTACATAAATGCATTGATAAGTTCAATTTATCCAACAATTGGCAATGAAAACTTAACATGTACACAGTGAATGAAAATGTCATACTTTACTTTTGCCATGTATCTGGTAAAGTTTCTCTTTGATCATGTAAATTACCAAATGTGTGAAACATTTCTTGCAATGTGTGAATGCAACTATGGTATATTTCTTGAGCAAGTTTTCAAGGTCACAAAAACTTCACAGTTTTAACTATAATGTATAGGGGAGAGAGAGAAATGGGGTTTAATGTCCACTTGACACAAACTAGTTCATTTTGGGACTAACATATGGTTTAATATTATTTCAATTAATTGCTCTCTTGTAGGGGTCTTTAGCAGTGGGGGGAAACTGGAGTACCTGGCGAAACATACGAGGTTGGACAGGCGACCCTACTCCTTGCCTATAATGTATAGGGATAAATCAGCATAGTACAGTCTTTAGATTTTGTGGGCCTCTATTATGTTGCAATGTAAATACACATATAAGCTTTATAATCCACAACTATTCATATTTCAGATTTATTATTTCCATTAAAAAACAAAATTAATTATTTCGTAGAAAAATTGAAATGAAATAAAATTAAGAATATTTAACTGAACAGCAGCTCCACAGCCTACCCTTATTTCGAATGCCAAATGTCATTGGTTCATTTACCTGCATGCCAACAGACCCTTGATATTTCATCCCATCAGAATGACTAGACATTGTTCCATTCTGGATGCGCCGTCCTGCACCACTGACAAAAGATGAAGCCAGGAAATTTTCTCGATGAACACCACCGGATTCAAACTCAAAATTTCCTTGTTAGTAAGGGAAATGAAATAGTTTTACATCTGAATTTGGCTAATACAGTGTGCTATGAGGGACATTTTGCCTGGACAATCGCGCTACAGCCTACTCTTATATCGAATTCCATCTGTCAAGGGATCTTTTACGTGCACGCCAATGTGTATACAGGTCATCGGTTTATCGTCTCATCCGGGCGATTAGACAGCTGTCCTTGTCAGGCCCCTTGTCCTGCATCACTCACAAGGGGAAACATGCCGGAAAATCTGAATCAACATTCTTGGCCAATGCAGGGATCGAACACCCAACATCCAGGCTAGCGACCCAGCATCTTACCCACTTAGCCACCGTGTGACCCCTGTTAGTGAAGAATACCAACTTATGCCAAACATTGTGCTAAGAGGCAAATTTTGATACACCCTACTCTAATATAAAATTCTAACTGCCAAATCAATCTTTTACGTAAATGCCAATACTTACACTGGACCATGGTTTTCCGTCCCATCCAAACGACTAGACAGCTATCCTTGTCAGGCCCTCCTTCCTGCACCACTGACAAGGGGAAACCACAACAGAAAATGGCAAACTTTCTTGGCCAACAAGATCTTACTTGTGGCCAATCGGCTAGCAAGCAAGCATCTTACTCACTTAGCCACAGTGGTTCCCCAATCATTTTAGATGATTACATGATAGCACTGTAAAATAAATACAGGGAAAGGAATCATGTTAGTTAGAGGTATATAACAGTGTCATAATGTAATTACTGCTAAGGTAAGTGGTCAAGTGGGTTTTGCTAAGTATGGCTACTTGTGTTAGAATTCTGACACAAATAGAACCGTATCTACCTTTAACAGAAAACCAAGTACTATTTAATTAACATTATGGTATAACCTGTCACAATGGTTTTTCCCTTTTCATTCACTCCTGGAAGAAAATGTAATAAATATCAGACAAATGTGCTGCCAAACAATTTAAATACTCCACATATCGTGTGTCCTTATTTAATTCTTTTTAATAGTTTATCACTGTTTTTTTATTTAGAAATAGGTTGGCCTATATCATGATGACTAGTATTGTCTTAATTTCACAAACTGCTGTGAGATGTCCTGCCTGCACATCGTGAAATGCTCACCTTTTTCTTTATATCACAAGGCCAAGTATTTTTTTTAATTTAGTTTTCCAATCTTCATAAAATACAGTGAGTATTCTGCCTGCATATTGTGGCTTTTTTGTTTTTGACAGCTGCTCTCGGTTTTCAGAAATAGGTATAGGCTGTGATTTAGCCACGAAAATCGTTTCATTTTGTCCCAGCAAATTCCAGGCGAAAATCTGACGCTTTGCTGCACAAGTAAACAAGTAAGTCGTCACTATAGTACACATTTCTATTGCGATTGTTTTGTACAATCAGACCAACACTCGAATTACGCCTCGGACTATATTTGTCAAGTGTAGCCATAATGTGGTGAAGAAATCATATTCTAAGCCAATCAGAAACCATAAAAGCAATCAACGTCATTAGGTCAGGGGTCAATAGCCATAAATAGACCAGGGAATACCTTTTACGAGACGGAACACGTTGGCTTGTTTACATTTGTATGAGAGAATTTTTCTGCAAATATGCCTGAATTACGGGACAATAACATCAGATAAATGTTGTGCTGACACCGTGAACACGGCTGGCCCGTGATTTGCGGAAAAAATATGGTCAAAAGCGAAATTGTATCAATGAATGTGATATTTCCTGGAAAAAGTATTTTTTCCATTTTATTTCAATAAAACAATATGCAAAAGAAATATAAATATAGTATACAGATGAAAACGTTTTTGGCATGATTGAAATACTGGTTCGGTATAATAATTATATATTATTTTGAGAAAAAAACAAAAAAAATAATACTATCTACATGAGCCCACTGATACAACAGAATATTAATAATGATTCACCTAACAACCCTGAACATGCAATTATACTTGTTTTTTTTTTAAAAAAACAATAAAGACATATTATAAGAGATGTCAAATAAGTATACATTTATTTTATAGAAAGAAATACAGTACTAAAAAATAAGAAATGAATGCAATTTTATATACTTCCTCATACAGTATTCCACAACAACACTCGATGGCATGAGATTTCTCCGATATTAAATAGATTAAAATGATTCAGCGATACTTTGATTTAATCAAATATGGAGGACCGTGACTTAGCTTTGATCAAACAGTACAGTGGTTGAAATTGTTGAACATGACTGCCAAACCTTTAAAGGCTAATATCTTTGCTTGCAATAGAGTAATTTGAATGAAATTTATTCATTCAAATTATTCATTTTACATTATCTACTTTTGAACTATTATAGCAAGAATGGCTAGTTCTTTATCTAAATCTTATATAATGTATCTTTAATGAAAAATGTATATAATAATAATAACATCATTTATATAGTGTATTAATACTGGAGAATGGTTTCTAATCTGCTTTTCAGATTTTTATATCCACAGAATCGGGCCCGTCGCCAGCTCATAAAATTGGGGGGGGGGGTATAGAATTTTTTGAAGGGGCTGAGGATGTGGCTGGCTAAGAATACTCCTAAGAAATCATCATTTTTTTGGGGGGGGGGGCTAAACCGCACAGACTACATGTATTTACACACAGATCAGGTCTTGTGTCCGTATACACTGTACAAAATTAAAAGATATATGCCAGTAAAGAAAAGTACATATAAGAGAAAAACAAACAGTTAACTAAATAAAATGGTTCCAGTAATATGAATAAGAAATGAAATGGAGTTAAACGCCGTCCTACTGTTCTGCTGTTATACATGTACATGTACGCTATACAGTGTACTACGAGGAAAATTTTGCCTGGGCACAGCACTATGGCCTACTCTTATATCGAATTCCAACTGCCTAGGGACCTTTTTACGTGCACACCAATGTTACACAGGAATTCGGTTTTTCGTCACATTTGAACGACTAGACAGCAGTCCTTGTACCTTGTCAGCCCCTCTGCCTGCACCACTGACAAGGAGAAACCACGTCTGAATTGAATTGGAATAAAAAAGGAAAATAAAAACATATATGTCAACTTAAAATAGCTAAATATGATATGAACATTTATCGACATGTACAGTACATTTAAGTAAAACATGTTTAAAATACAAAAATACATATGTATACAGGTTGAGGCCTACTCATAAAAATCACAATTTCATCAATTTGATTTGGCTGTCACTTTCATATTTGAACAATTTTCACAAATCCATACTAGAAAACTTTCACTTCTAAAAAATACATCTATCTGTAGCTCCTATATACATGTGCTGGGTTAAGGAAGACGGGCGTGCGCTATACAGTTTATTATGAGGGAAATTTTGCCTGGGCACAGCACTATGGCCTACTCTTATATCGAATTCCAACTGCCAAGGGGTCTTTTTACATGCACACCAATGTCCAAACCGCTTACAAAAATACATACAGGTGTAGGACTATTCATAAAAAATCATGTAATTTCATCAATATCATTTGACTGTCACTTTCATATTCAAACAATTTTCACAAATCCATACTAGAAAGCTTTCACTTGTAACAAATACAACTATCTGTAGCTAATGCAGCCTGATTTGCATCCACAGAGAAAATATTGTTTGGTTCTTGGTCTCTATAGTCAACCTAACCCTGTCATTTGTTACAGTAGAGTTTAACAAGAAGGGCATAAATTTCTGCAGATACAGTAAGGCAACTTTAAAGTAATGCACATGGTATTTCACCTCAATGGTGACACAGTCATTTCCATAGTGGTCTTTTGTCTTGGTCTGAGTTGTCATACATTTAGGAATAGGAGAATATCTTCATCAACTTGCATTTGCAATAAAATTGGAAAATGTTAAGATAATGATCCCCTTAACAAATTAACCAGACCTATTATTCTTTTTCTTATTTCGCTGGTAAAATATTAGCTGCTCTAAACATAGTTCTTTATTCATACACAGTTGTTGGGGTTTTTTTTACGTTGGTAATGTATGTGAGAAGTCTGTATTGTTAGAATGAGAGAGAGTTTTGTCTGCACATTCCTGCAATTCTTTGTCCAACATATCAATATTTCCATCTAATTTGATCCACTGGTTAGCACATACCCTAGATTTTTCCCAATTTCTCACAGTAAACGGTTTTACATCGGTGTTTTAAACAAAATCTACACGGAGTATACAGTTCTAGTTATTCTTCCGCTTGTTTACTATCAAAACGTAAACAAACCGGTGACTTTCACTCTACACGAAGCGTTGACCTTTCGTCGTGTGCGTCTGATTGGTGAGCTTTGTCACGTGATCTATTAAAACCAAATCACCGCGAAATTCAAATACCATCGCACATTGATAAGTAAGCCCATTTTTATTTTGACGTTTTCTGTCAAACGTCAAAGAATTGATAAAAGAAAAGTTGTGTGGAAATACAAAGTAATACTAGAAGAATTAGATTATGTAGTTTGTTTTCCGCCTGAAAATCGTCGGGATGGAGCAACAGAAGCAAGCTTGCTAGAAATTTCACATCACGGCCTAGTAGGCCTGTTTCATGAGGCCTAGTGGGCATATATTATTTTAACTTTACAAATCCTAACAAAATGCAGGGGGGTATTTAGCCTGCTTATCAAGACTTTTGAGAGAGCTGGTCATTTTTTTAAAATATTTATGGTAGGCCTATACCATTCAGCCAAATATTTAAACTTTACAAATCTTCACAAAATGCAAAATCTTCATGGTGTCTAATTAGGGTTTCACACTGCGTAGCTTGTGTGAAACACTATTGTTTTTGTTAAAATTATTATTCTTATTAGGGTTTCACACTGCGTAGCTTGTGTGAAACACTATTGTTTTTGTTAAAATTATTATTATTATTATTATTAAGCTTTCATATTACATATGAAAGCTTATTGTTTCTGTTAAGATTATTATTATTTTTTTTTTGTGTATTTTCTGCAAATCGGATTTCTCAGAATCTAACCATGGGATCTTTCTAAAACTTTGACCTACCCCCCCCCAAAAATGGGGTGCGAACGTTGTTTAAATATATTTTCAAAACGTTTTACGAATCCGAAATCACCGAATTTTACGAACGAAAAAATTGACAATGCATAGTCGTAACTTTGTTATTTTTTGACCGATTTTACTAATTCTTTTTTCTTTGAATACCTTGAAAAAAATCATTTTCATCTGCAGTTTCACATTTTCGAATTTCGAAAATTCGTCGCTGTGATTTCGAACCGGAAGTTTAGACCAATTTGACAACTTCTTTAATAGTTGTACGATTTTCATGAAATTTAGTATACAAGTAGATCTTACCAATGTGACTTCAAAAATATAATTAGAAATTTTCTAAATTATCTCCCCTTGGTGAAATTAAGGATCAAAGTTTTCAAAAAAATCGTCGAAATATAGGTCAGAATGACCTAATTTTTTTTTTCGATACTAGACAAGGAATTGCTGATTCGTACACAAAATATGGAGTTTGTCGATAGAACCGGAAGTGCCACCATCTTTAAACGTGAAAAATCAAAAAGGCTTTTTTGCTATTTTACTTACAGACTCGGGAGTTATATTTTCGGAATCCTTGAAGGAATGCCTAAAAATCTATCGGATCAGAATTTTGATTTCGGTCATGTGATGGTCACAATTTTGAATTGAAAATGAAAAATAGAAGCAATTTGAAAGGCCCGGACTTCGGAACACAATAACTCTCCTTCTAATTAAGCTAGAATGTTCAAACTTGGTGTAGACGTTCACTAGGTCAATGTTATGATTGAGTTCAAAGTTGAGCATTTTCTGCTTAGGGTGAGCAGAGATAAGCATGCTGATTTGTTGATTCTTTAGGGCACGATAACTTCGGTTATAATGAAGGGAGGGCGGTGAAACTTTTGTCAATAGAGAGTCTAATGGTAGCCTGTTGTGTGAAATGATTGTATCATTTTTTTTAAATATCAGGGATAGCCGAAAAAAAGAGATTGAAAATCCAAAAAGTCGTATTTTTACAATTTGGAGCATGTTTAGAGGTCTTTCTCGTAAAGTCAACATACTATTTTTTGGGAACTTCTTCTACAAAGAGTCTTATTGGTAGTCTTTTATATGAAACCATCGATCAACAGTCCAACATATCAGGAGTAGAAGAACAAAAGGATCGAACATTGAAAACGGCATCCTTTCATTGTTGAGCGAAACATGAAGTGTGGGTGACTACAATCTACGCATTTAGTCATCGTATAGAGCTTATTCAACAGTATCGAATTCCAACTGCTTAGGGATATTTTACATGCACTCCAATGTGTACACGGGACCTTGGTTTTTCGTCCCATTCGAAGGACTAGACAGCTGTGCTTGTCAGGCCCTCCGTTCTGCCTTACTGACAAGGGAACCACGCCGGGAAATCGAGATGAACTTTCTCTGTGCAGAACTTTCAATTCAGGCAAAACGTTTATTGCATACGATTAAGCTGGTCAGTTGGAGCTTATTTTCAAAAGTTTTGTAATAATCGGTTGGTAATTAAAGTACCGTGCACATTAAACTGTTAAAACAGAAAATTTCGCCCGGTTGAAATGTTTCTTGCTATAAGTCAGCAATTTTCCGAATTCAGAGAGGCTGGATGGCTGAATGGTTAGCATGTGCTCGCTGTATCGTAACCTTTGTCATTGAGTCAACGGGCGTCGTTTGGATCTCCAGGTTGCACGTGACATGGTGTATGATGTCAAACCTCGTGGGTTTTCTTCGGTTTCCTCCCAACGGCTAAAGACCAGTACGTGCAAGGGGAGTTTTTAAATAAAATTAAAAAACATATGTTAGTCCCGAAATGACCTAGTTTGTGTCGAATGGACGTTAGGCCGCATTTCTCTCTTTCTCTTTTTAAAGTTTTGTAATAATCGGTTGGTAATCAAAGGTACTGTTAAAGTGATAAAACAGAAAATTTGGCCCGGTTGTAATGTTTCTCACTTTAAATTCAGCAATTTGTCGATTTTAAGGGGCAAACGTTTATTGCGAACGATTAAGCTGGTCAGGGGGAGCTTATTTTTAAAAGTTTTGTAATATTCGGTTGATAACTAAAGGTACCGTGCAAATTAAACTGTTAAAATAGAAAATTTGGCCCGGTTGAAATGTTTCTCGCTGTAGGTCAGCAATTTGCCGATTTTAGGGAGGTTGCGTGGCTGAATGGTTAGCACATGCGCTCTGTATCATAACGTCTGTCATTGAGTCAACTGGCCTTGTTTCGATTTCTTGGTTGTACGTGACAAGGAGTATGGTCGCCTTACCAACCTCGTAGGCCGTAACGCCGCTGCCCGGGTAAAATTTCCCTCATTGCACACTTTATGGCGTATGCCCGTCTTAGGAGCAGAACAGTAGGACGTTAAACCCCATTCAATTTCATTTCATTTTCTCTATGTTGCTTATTTATTATAGTGGATAAATATTTTTCTGGTTCTAGCAATTATTATACGCCCACATTTTCATGTGGACGTATTATATCGTCGCCCCTGTCCGTCCGGACGTCCGTCCGTCCACAATTTGATTGTGGACTCTCTACAGGTCACAATTCTTATCCGATTTTGACGAAACTTGAAATATAGGTTTATCCCCAAAAGATCTCGGTTCCTTTCGATATTGGCATGTATCGGATCAAAACTTCATGGATTATGGCCCCTGATTGTACGAAAAATCACGTTTTTAGCTTGTGGACCCTATAGAGGTCACAATTTTGAACCGATTTTGACGAAACTTGACATGCATGTTTGTAACCCAAAGATCTTGGTTCCTTTCGATATTTGCGGCTATCGGAATGTAATTTCCTGAATTATGGCCCCTGATTGTCCGAAAAATCACCCTTTTTAGCTTGTGGTCCCTCTGGAGGTCACAATTATTATTCGATTTCAAAAACCGTTTGATTATATCACCGTTACACCCTAAGGAAGGTTGAGTTCGAATTTCGGGAAAATCGGACGAAAATTGCCATACAAAATGGCCGCCGTTAGTACGCGAATACTGTTAAAAAATGGTATATCAAGGTTATGGACCCTGTGGAGGTCACAATTTTGATTCGATTTTGATGAAACTTGAAATTCATGGTTATAACCCAAAGATCTTGCTTCCTTTCGATATTTGCGCATATCGGATCGTAACTTCCTGAATTATGGCCCCTGATTATACGCAAAATCGCCTTTTTTTTTAGCTTGGAGGTCACAATTATTATTCGATTTAAAAAAACGTTTGATTATATCACCGTTACACCCTAAGGAAGGTTGAGTTCGAATTTCGGGAAAATCGGACGAAAATTGCCATACAAAATGGCCGCCGTTTGTACGCGAATACTGTTAAAAAATGGTATATCAAGGTTGTGGACCCTGTGGAGGTCACAATTTTGATTCGATTGTGTTGAAACTTGAAATTCAAGGTTATAACCCAAAGATCTTGCTTCTTTTCGATATTTGCGCATATCGGATCGTAACTTCCTGAATTATGGCCCCTGATTATACGCAAAATCGCCTTTTTTTTTAGCTTGGAGGTCACAATTATTATCCGATTTAAAAAAAACGTTTGATTATATTACCGTTACACCGTAAGGAAGGTTGAGTTCGAATTTCGGGAAAATCAGACCAAAATTGCCATACAAAATGGCCACCGTTTGTACGTGAATACTGTTAAAAAATGGTATATCAAGGTTGTGGACCCTGTAAAGGTCACAATTTTAATTCGATTTTGATGAAACTTGAAATGCATGGTTATAACCCAAAGATCTTGGTTCCTTTCGGTATTTGCGCATATCGGATCGTAACTTCCTGAATTATTCGAATTTCGTGAAAATGGTACCAAAATTGCCGGAAGAAATGGTCGCCGTTTGTACGCGAATAGTGTAAAGATATGGTATATCATGGTTGTTGACTCTGTACAGGTCACAATTCTTATCCGATTTTGACGAAAAGTCACATTTCTAGGTTGTGTACCGTCACACCATAATCATTGTCGACTTCGAATTTCATGAATATCAGACTGGAACTGACCAACAAAATGGCTGCTCCCAATACAGTATGAAATACAGGACTTAATGATGTAGGAAAAATCACTTTACGTATTGTTTGTTCTCTATCCATCTCTCGAAAATGTGGGCGTATCCTGCCTGGCAGTGCCAGCCTATCTTTTAATTTCTGCATAGAAATCTCTGGCCTGTTTTTTTTTATTGCAGAGTGCCATTCTTGTATATTGCAGTCTATGACCCTTTGTTTAAAACATGCTTAAGAAGTCGTCACGATTTCCTACTTATAACCAAACATATTGGAAACCATAATTATATAACATATCTTGGAAGCCCGATTACAGCTATACAAGTTTCAGTTATTTCCCTTTAGTTTAAAGATTATTTTTTTGCCCCGGTGCAATGTTTCTCACTACATTTAAATTTGTAACTTTGTGAGTTTTTGACCGATTTTGATATTATGTCTTTATAATTTTCCAAATCTACATATTTAACGTACATATTCAAACAGTTGAGTTCAACCTGATTCAAAAAGTATTAGTTTTGTTCAAAGTTATCTCATTTAATTTTTCGATGTTTTCTTACCATTTTCATTTCATTTTTCTGAAAGTTTTGAAATCGGAAGTCATCCCGATTACAGCAACACAAGAATCAGTTATTTCCCTTTAGTTTTCAGATTACTCAATGTTTCATACTATATTTAGACTTGTAACTTCGCGAGTTTTTGACCAATTTTGATAGTTTGTTATTCTTATCCTTTTATTTGAGATACTTGATATAATCGATGACACGTGACGATGAATATGAAAGCTTTCATATCTGCATGCGACAGTAGCAGATCTAGTTAGGGTTTCACACTGCGTAGCTTGTGTGAAACACTATTGTTTTTGTTAAAATTATTATTAGGGTTTCACACTGCGTAGCTTGTGTGAAACACTATTGTTTTTGTTAAAATTATTATTCTTATTAAGCTTTCATATGTATTACATATGAAAGCTTATTGTTTCTGTTAAAGTTATTATTATTATTATTTTTTTTTTTGTGTGTTTTCTGCAAATCGGATTTCTCAGAATCTATCCATAGGATCTTTCTGAAATTTTGACCTACCCCCCCAAAAATGGGGTGCGAACCTTGATTAAATGTATTTTCAAAACGTTTTACGAATCCGAAATCACCGAATTTTACGAACGAAAAAACTGACAATGCATAGTCGTATCTTTGTTATTTTTTGACCGATTTTACTAATTCTTTTTTCTTTGAATACCTTGAAAAAAATCGTTTTCATCTGCAGTTTCACATTTTCGTATTTCGAAAATTCGTCGCTGTGATTTCGAACCGGAAGTTTAGACCAATTTGACAACTTCTTTAATAGTTGTACGATTTTCATGAAATTTAGTATACAAGTAGATCTTACCGATGTGACTTCAAAAATATAATTAGAAATTTTCTAAATTATCTCCCCTTGGTGAAATTAAGGATCAAAGTTTTCAAAAAAATCGTCGAAATATAGGTCAGAATGACCTAAAAAAATTTTTCGATACTCGACAAGTAATTACTGATTCCTACACAAAATATGGAGTTTGTCGATCGAACCGGAAGTGCCACCATCTTGAAACATGAAAAATCCCTAAGGCTTTTTTGCTATTTTACTTACAGACACGGGAGTTATATTTTCTGAATCCTTGAAGGATGGCCCAAAAATCATCGGGAGCAGAATTTTGATTTCGGTCACGTGATGGTCACCATTTTGAATTGAAAATGAAAAGTAGTAGCAATTTGAAGGGCCGAGACTTTGAAACACAATAACTCTCCTTCTAATTGAGCTAGAATGTTCAAACTTGGTGTAGACGTTCACTAGGACAATGTCATGATTGAGTCCAAAGATGAGCATTTTCTGCCAAGGGTAAGCAGAGATGGGCATGCTGATTTGTTGATTCTTTAGGGCACGATAACTTCGGTTATAATGAAGGGAGGGCTGTGAAACTTTTGTCAATAGAGAGTCCAATAGCTAGCCTGTTGTGTGAAATCATTGTATCATTTATTTTAAATATCAGGGATAGGCGAAAAAAAGAGATTGAAAATCCAAAAAGTCGTATTTTTACAATTTGGAGCATGTTTAGAGGTCTTTCTCGTAAAGTCAACTTAATATTTTTTGGGAACTTCTTCTACAAAGAGTCTTATTGGTAGTCTTTCATATAAAACCATCGATCAACAATCCAACATATCAGGAGTAGAAGAACAAAAGGATCGAACATTGAAAACGGCATCCTTTCATTGTTAAGCGACACATGCAGTGTGGGTGACTACAATCTACACATTTAGTCATCGTATACAGCTTATTCAACAGTATCGAATTCCAACTGCTTAGGGATATTTTTTAGAATCTAACCATAGGATCTTTCTAAAACTTTGACCTACCCCCCCAAAAATGGGGTGCGAACCTTGATTAAATATATTTTCAAAACGTTTTTCGAATCCAAAATCACCGAATTTTACGAACGAATGCTTTTGACCTACAATGCTGTAACTTTGTGACTATTTGACCTATTTAATTAATTCTTTTTTCTATGAGTACTTTGAGACATTTACTTCAAATCTGCAATTTCGGATTTTCGAATTTCGAAACTTCGTCGCTGTGATTTCGAACCGGAAGTTTAGACCAACTCGACAACTTCTTTAGTAGTTTTACGATTTTCATGAAATTTAATATGTAAGTAAACCTTAATGATGCCACTTGAAAAAATACTTTGGAAATTTTCTAAATTATCTCCCCTTGGAGAAATTGAGGATCGAAATTTTCAAAAAAATCGACGAAATATAGGTCAAATCATCTTGAATTTTTTTTTTAGGTACTAGCTACGAGACCACTGATTAGTACACAAAAAATGGAGTTTGTAGCTCAATCCGGAAGTGCCACCATCTTGAAATGTAAAAACCTCAAACGCCATTTTGCTATTTTACATACAGACACGGGGGTTATATTTTCTGAATCCTTGAAGGGATGGCTATAAAATGTTGGCAGTAGAATTTTGATTTAAGTCAATGGATAGTCACCATATTGAATTGAATATCAGAAATAGTGAAAAATGGACATTAACGGGCATGTAAATTATCAGAACAGACCGTAGTTTGTTGAATTCGTTTCTTATCTTTGAAATTAATACATTTGGGGATAGCCTAGCTCATTGTCGAATTTTTGGTATTTGCAAATTTCAAAATTTCAAATTTCGCCTTTGATGTTTTCCGTGCCGACAAAGTTGTTTTCGCGTGAATAACTCCGATTAACAGCTTGAAAATAATCAAATGGATCGCAGTTTCGCGATTTTGTCTCAAATCTGGGAAATCAATACATTTCTGGTTAGCCTCCTTTCAAAAATGGGTGGTGGCCTTGGAATCAATATATTTTCAAAACGTTTTGCGAATCCAAAATCACCGAAAACAACTGATGAAAAAATTGACCTTGACAGCTGTGTTACTTCGTGATTTTGTGATCTATTTTACTTTTCTGGTTAGCCTCCTTTCAAAAATGGGTGGTGGCCTTGGAATCAATATATTTTCAAAACGTTTTGCGAATCCAAAATCACCGTAAATAACTGATGAAAAAATTGAGCTTTGATGGAAACTATATAGAAAAATAAAAGGAAACATCAACAATATATAGGTCTTGCACACATAGGCTTAGAACTTTGCAGCCAGTCCTCATATTAATTGAAATTGAATAGGTTTGATTTGATATAATTATTTGTTTTCTATTTTAAAACTATCTAAAAAAAATATTTTTAATCATTTATGTTATTGATTTAGATTAATACTGTTTATATTGTGTACATTTTAACACCTTCATCGATTAATAATGGTTTGCATAGTCATCGTATAGAGCTTATTCAACAGTATCGAATTCCAACTGCTTAGGGATATTTTACGTGCACTCCAATGTGTACACCGGACCTTGGTTTTTCGTCCCATCTATATGTTAGTTTGTGTCGAATGGAGGTTAAGCCGCATTTATCTCTTTCTCTTTTATTTTTAAAGTTTTGTAATAATCGGTTGTACTGTACTGTAAAAGTGATAAAACAGAAAATTTCGCCCGGTAGTAATGTTTCTCACATTAAAGTCACCAATTTGCTCATTTTAGGGGGCAAACGTTTATTGCGAACAATTAAGCTGGTCAGGGGGGGGGGGGCTTATTTTTAAAAGTTTTGTAATATTCGGTTGATAATTAAAGGTACCGTGCAAATTAAACTGTTAAAATAGAAAATTCCGCCCGGTTGAAATGTTTCTCCTTGTAGGTCAGCAATTTGCCAAATTTAGGGAGGTTGCGTGGCTAAATGGTTAGCACCTGCGCACTGTATCGTAACGTCTGTCATTGAGTCAACTGGCGTTGTTTCGATTGAAATGCCCGGTTGAAATGTTTCTTGCTATAAGTCAGCAATTTATCGATTTTAGGGAGCCTGAATGGCTGTATGGTTAGCATGTGCGCGCTGTATCGTAACGTCTGTCATTGAGTCAACCGGCATCGTTTCGATTTCCAGGTTGCACGTGACATGGAGTATGGTGTCCAACCTCGTGGGTTTTCTCCGTGTCCTTCGGTTTCCTCCCACGGCTGATTTCAGATTATTGTTATGACTGGGTGCAATGTTTCATACTATATTTAGATTTGTAACTTCGCGAGTTTTTGACCAATTTTGATAATTTTTTCTTCTTATCCTTTTATTTAGGATACTTGATACAATCAATGACACGTGACCATGAATATGAAAGCTTTCATATCTGCATGGGACAGTAGCAGATCTAGTTATTAGGCTTTCAGACTTTCGTCTGAAAGCCTATTGTGATTACTAAAATTATTATTTATTATTATTTTTTTTTTCGCCGGAGCCTATTTCTCAGTGCCTGTAACAGATACCGATCTGGGACCTGATTCTCTATCGGGAAACCATGTGTTGGCTACTTGATAAACTATATTTGAAACTTCTGCGCAGACCGGAAGTGGTCGAATTACGTGCGGTGTCAAAAAATCAAAAAACGGCCGTAGATTCGTCAATTCTGTACCTATTTTCATGCAAATGACATTTTCGGAAACCCTGAGTCTTTTCTCGGACGATAGCAGTTGAAAATTTTGATATTTCGAAACTTCATCGCTGACTTCTTGCGATCGAAAAATGAAAAATGTTGTTTGAGAGACAATTTTTGTTATTTTTCAAAATTTTGAAATTTGACCTACATTTTTGGATACCTGAAGTCCATCCGATTCCAGTAATATAAGTTTCATTCAGAGTTATCGCCCTTTATTTTTCGATTTTTTTCGAATTTTCTACCCATTTTGCGAGCTCGGGTTTCGTTTTATGGCCGAATTGACGTTTCTGAAATTTCTGAGGCATGAAGCCAAATGACCATTGCAAGGAATAAAGCAATTTCAACAATAATCTGTACACCGGAAGTGGTCGAAATAATGTCCGATATTTTGAAAAAAATGCAAAAAATGGGTATTTTGGGGAAAAACGCGACATCTCCGTCCAATATCAATGGATTAAACAAATTAGGGTACCATTGGACTGCACTAGTATTGTGCTATCGTATGATACCCAATTTGTACGGATACGACGAGCAGGAAGCAAAATATGGCACGCTGAAAATCAAGTATTTTCTGATTTGGAGAGTTTTTGGACGCCTGTATCTCGAAAACTTAACCGCAACTTTTTTTTTAACTTTCTCTATCGAGAGTCCATTCGATAGTCTTGTGAATTATGCCATCCAATAAGACTTTGAAATGTCTGGAATATGATAAAAAAGGGACTGAAAATCAAAAAAAGTCGAAAAATCGTGAAATTTTGGAAAATGCTCTACTATTTTTTTATTTTAAGAGATTTTCAAAAAAAGGTTGTATATTCAGATAGCTGACCTAATTACGATTCTAATGATGTATAATATGTATGTAGTTATTGAAATTTAATTTTCGATATCTTAATTTTTTTGCATTTTTGGCACTTTTGAACATAGGATTTCTCAGAGGCATTTTATCTGATCAGATAATGTAATATATCATTACAGAGCCCCGTGGCTATTTTAGTGCCCAAACCGGCTATTAAAACTATTCCGACAATAATAACCATACCGGAAGTATTCAAAAAATGAAATAAAAAGGTTAAAACCATTGTCGCAGTTGCGAGAAACTTGATTTCTCCCTTAGGTAATAGCGGACCAAAAGAACTAAAGTGTCGCTGGATAGCCCTATTAATGGACCATCATATGGTATCTAAATAATACGATTTCGATGGTAAGGAAATAAATTATTGTATGCCAAAAATATATTATTTTCCGATTTTTTAACATTCTGGGAGGCCCTTTTCTCGAAAACGACGCCGCAGATTTTTCTCAAACTGTTCTTACTCAAAGTCCTATCGGTTGTCTATATAGTGAATCCAAAATGAAATGCATTGAAATAATATAAATGGTCCAAAAATGGCCTCAAACTTTGAAAAAAATTGAAAAATCGTTAATTTTTTGGAAACGCTCTTTAATTTATCTTTTTTTCCAAAACTACTCAATGGATGTTTCTGACACTTCTGGTACAGAAAGTTAATTATCCAAAGAACTTCGTAAAGCTATCACTACAACGATCGTAAAACCGGAAGTAGTCGAAAAAATGTCCGATATTTTGAAAAAAATTAATTTTTTTACGAAAACCTTTTTTATTTATGAATATGTTTTGATGATATTTTACACAGGGTTAAAAATATCATCCTACTTGAGCAGAAATGAGAAAAAAAATTGTCTCGGTAATTTGCGTTAGCCGCCATCGGCTAATTTAGTTTTTCGTACCCAGAAAAATTATTTATTATTTGATTTGTATAAAACAAAGTTCATACGCTCCGTGGTCCCAATTGTAATTTTTTTTGTTACGGTGAAATTTTTCTGTCGGCAACGGAAGTGACGTAATATTAACAAAAACTACAATTTTGATCGTTCAGTACCACTTTTTAAAAGCAAATATTATTTTTTTTCAAAACTGATATAACTAAAAGGATGCACCCTGCAAAGGTGCACAAAATCCTTAGCTCAGATTTTTTAATTTCAATTTCATTTTCGGGCAATTTCGAATAAAATGTAAAATAAAGTGTAAAATTCAGTTATTTACAATTCATTCAGCGTCTTCATATTTTGAAATATTTATTTGTAATTTTCATAAACTCGTAGCAATAATCCAGACGAAGAGAATGTATGCGCAAATTAGTTTGTAATATGAGCAGTTGCCGAGAAATATGCAATTTTGCATGCATCACTTTTCACGTTATTTTGCCTATAAAAGAGTGAATTATTATTCGATTTGCAATATTTTTTTTCCATTTGATGCTTAATGCCAATTTGGACTAGGTCAAGCCAATTTTACATTTACACTGTGACCGGAAATGACGTCATTTGGGCAAAAACTGTATTTTTAACTTTAAAAAAAAATATTTTATTCAAATGAGTCTGCCTTATAATATTTTTAAAATTATGATATTTGATTCCCATCAACGAATAGAATTAAGCCATACGACCATACGGATACCACAAAATGGTTTCTAACTTGTACGGTTACAGAGAAATAGGCGATCTTTTATAAGTCACTTTTCAAGGTTTTTGGTCTATAAAAGTGTCAATTATTATTCGATTTTTATCATTTTTTTACCATTTGATGCCTTATGCGATTTATGACTTCTATGAACTAAATTAACATTTTCAATATCTCCGAAAGTAATGTAATTTTTGCAAAAAACGTATTTTTAGCCTTCAAAACAAACATTTTTTTGAAGGGATTTATATTTATTATTCGTTTAACTTTATAACGTCTGACTCTAATGGTCAGTAAGATTGAATCAATACCATCATATTGATATCAAGAAAAGGCTTCTAGCATGTTCCCTTGTCGAATAATAGCCAATTTTCCCAGGGTCACTTTTAAGTTTTATACCTTCTTAATTTCAGTTTATGGGTTATAGGTTGATTATTTATTGCCCGATATGTATAAAACAAAGTTTGTATTTTGTATGTTGCGAATTTTCGACTTATTTTTCACCTATAAAAATTTCTTTCGGCACCGGAAGTGACGTAATTTTGCCATAATTTACAATTTTGACCGGTCTTTTCGCCAGCAAATATTACTTTTACATATGATAGAAGGTGTCACTGAAGCAAAACAATTAAAGTATAGTTTGGTAGCTCAATGGATCGGCTATGGTATAATGAACTTCCTGTATGATTCCTGAAAGCCGGTTCAGTGCTGCTTGCAGGTCTAGTTATTATTATTATTATTCAGATACCAATTTGAATAGATCTCAGCAACTACGTGTCGCATCGTTACGATTTCTTCGGTTTTACTGGGAAAGTGGGTGTGACTTAGAGGATAAAGCTATTTTGAACGTTCTGCGACAATGCGAAATGTCCGAAATCACCGAAGTTATCGTTTTTGAAAATATTGCAGTAATTTTAACAATAATCATTGGATTTTAACTTTCGATACATTTTGGCATAGTCTGAGACAGGGCACATAGCTACGCTACTTTCGATTTTTGATTTTCGGCAAATCTTCGAAGATATTAGGCGCCAAATTTCGAAAATTTAAAATTTTACAAAAATTTTTTTTATTTATGAATATTTTTTAGTCGTATTGTGCACAGAATTAAAGAGTAATCTGACTAGTGCAAAAATGTTAAAAAAATTTGTCTCAGTAATTTTCCTTGGCCGCCATTGGCTAATTCAGTTTTTCAGTCCTAGATTAATTTTTTATTGTCCGATTTGTATAAAACAAAATTCATATGCTTCGTTGTATCAATTGTCATTTTTTTTATTAACAAAAGTGTTATCTGTCGGCACCGGAAGTGGCATAATTTTACCAAAAACTACAATTTTGACAGTTATTTTCCTACTTCGAAAACAAATATTATTTTTTGGAAAAATTATTTGACTCAAAGAGTGTGCCCTTTCAAGGTGCAAAAAATGTAGGAAGCAGTTTTTTTAATTTCGATTTCACTTTCGAGCAAATTCGATTAAGAGGCTAAAAATGGTGTAAAATTTACCCATTTACAACCTATTCAGGCTTTTCAGATTTTAAAATATTTCTTCGTAAATTTTATAAACTTGTAGCTATAATCCATACGAAGAAAATGTATGTTAAAATTCGTTTGTAATATAAGCAGTTACCAAGAAATGGGCAGTTCTGTACAAGTCACTGTTTTCGTTATTTTGCCTGTAAAATAGTCAATTATTATTGGATTTTTATAAAAGTGACATCATTTGATTCAAAAAGCATGTAGCGTCATATCAAGTTGATTACAATTTAAAATTGACACCGGAAGTGACATCATTTGGTCAAAAACTGCATTTTAAACTTTTTAAATCAATGTTTTATTCAACCAAGAATAACTTAATATGTATTAATAATTTTAACTTTTGGTTTAAATTCACATATAAACAAAACTCATATGGTCATATAGATATCATAAAATTGTTTCTAACTTGTTCGGTTACCGAGAAATAGGCGGTTTTCTACAGGTCACTTTTGAAGGTTTCGGGGCCATAAAAGTGTCAATTATTATTCGATTTTCATAAACGTTACACCGTGTTATACCTACTGCCATTTGGGATTTCATTCAAGTAATTTAAGATTTTCATTATCACCGGAAGTAACGTCATTTTGGCAAAAACTGTATTTTTAGCCTTCAAAACAGATATTTTATTCAAATGAGTCTGTTTTGAAATCTTTTTCAAATTATGGTATTTGATGCTAATCAACAAATAGAATGAACCCATACGATCACACAGATACCACAAAATGGTTTGTAACTTGTACGGTTGCAGAGAAATAGCAGATTTTCTACAAGTCACTTTTCAAGTTTTTTGGTCTTTAAAAGTGGCAATTATTATTCGATTTACATACAATTTTCACTATATAATATGATATCGTATGCCATTTCTGATTTCACAAGACTAATAGAACATTTTCATTAAAGCAGGAAGTAATTTAATTTTGTCAAGATCATTTACAAGTAACAAATGTAGAAAATGACTTGATATTGCTGGATTGATTGGTTGATTCTGCGTCCATTTTATTTATGTGCAATGTTAATTTGGAAACCTGTTTAGTGGTTTCGTTGGTACCGGAAGTGACATATGTTCAAGGGTAACTTGGCACCGGAAGTGACATGTTTAAGAGTAACTTGGCACCAGTGAAACCCGTCATTCCTGCATGCAGGTCTAGTTCTTATTAGGGTTTCACACTGCGTAGCTTGTGTGAAACACTATTGTTTTTGTTAAAATTATTATTAGGGTTTCACACTGCGAAGCTTGTGTGAAACACTATTGTTTTTGTTAAAATTATTATTAGGCTTTCAGACTTTCGTCTGAAAGCCTATTGAGATTACTAAAATTATTATTATTATTAGGCTTTCAGACTTTCGTCTGAAAGCCTATTGAGATTACTAAAATTATTATTATTATTATTATTATTATTATTATTTACCGCGAGGGCCTAGATCTCCATGATCGAAAACAGATATCGATCTGGAATTAGCTTTTCTATTGGGAAACCATGTGGTGGCTACTTGATAAAATATTTTTGAAATTTCTGCGCATACCGGAAGTGACCGAACTTTGTACTTTCTCTAAAAATTGAAAATCGGCCATAGTTTCGTCAATTCTTTATCCATTTTCAAACAAATTACATTTTTGGAATCCCTGAATCTTTTCTGAGACAATGGCTATCTCCGCTTTTTCAATTTCGAACATTCGTCTATGACTTTTATCGTTCGAAAATTGAAAACATGTTGTTTACGAGACAATTTTTGTTATTTTTCAAAATTTTCAAATTTAACCTACATTTTTGGATACCTGAAGTCCATCCGATTCCAGTAATATAAGTTTCATTCAGAGTTATCGCCCTTTATTTTCCGATTTTTTTCGAATTTTCTTCCCATTTTGCGAGCTCGGGTTTCGTTTTATGGTAGAATTGACGTTTATGAAACTTCTGGAACATGAAGTTATAGTCCAATACCAACTGATAAAGCAATTTCGACACGGATCTTCAAACCGGAAGTGGTCGAAATAATGTTCAATATTTTGAAAAAAATGCAAAAAATGGATATTTTGGGGGAAAACGCTATTTCTCTGTCCGATATCAATGGATTAAACGAATGAATGTACCGTTTGATGGCACGATTGTTGGACTATCATATGATACCCCATTCATACGGATACTATGAACAGACAGCAAAATATGGCACGCTGAAAATCAAGTATTTTCTGATTTGGAGCGTTTTTGGACGCCTGTATCTCGAAAACTTAACCTGCAATATTTTTTAAATTTTTTCTATCGAGAGTCCTTTGGGAGGTATTTGACATGAAGCCATCCAATAGGACTTTGAAATGTCTGGAATAGGATAAAAAAGGGACTGAAAATCGAAAAAAGTCGAAAAATCGTGAAATTTTGGAAAATGCTCTACTATTTTTTTATTTTAAGAGATTTTTAAAAAAAGGTTGTATATTCAGATAGCTGACCTAATTACGATTCTAACGATGTATAATATGTATGTAATTATTAAAATTTAATTTTCTATATTTTAAATTTTTTGCATTTTTGGCACTTTTGAACATAGGATTTCTCAGGGGCATTTTATCTGATCAGATAATGTAATATATCATTACAGAGCCCTGTGGCTATTTTAGTGCCCAAACCGGCTATTAGAACTATTCCGACAATAATAACCATACCGGAAGTATTCAAAAAATGAAAAAAAAAGAGTAAAAACATTGTCGCACTTGCGAAAAACTTGATTTCTCTCTTAGGTAATAGCGGACCAAAAGAACTAAAGTGTCGCTGGATAGCCCTATTAATGGACCATCATATGGTATCTAAATAATACGATTTCGATGATAAGGAAATAAATTATTGTATGCCAAAAATCTAGTATTTTCCAATTTTTTAACATTCTGAGACGCCCTTTTCTCGAAAACGACGCCTACGATTTTTCTTAAACGTTTCTTACTCAAAGTCCTGTCAGTTGTCTATATAGGGAATCCAAAATGAAAAGCATTGAAATAATATAAGTGGTCGAAAAATGGCCTCAAACTTTGAAAAAAATTGAAAAATCGTTAAATTTTTTGAAACGCTCTTTAATTTATCTTTTTTTCCAAAACTACTCAATGGATGTTTCTGACACTTCTGGTACGTACAGTTAAGTATCCAAAGGACTTCGTAAAGCTATCACAACAACGATCGTAAAACCGGAAGTAGTCGAAAAAATGTCCGATATTTCGAAAAAAATTATTTTTTTTACGAAAACCTTTTTTATTTATGAAAATTTTTTGATGATATTTTACACAGGGTTAAAATATCATCGTACTTGAGCAGAAATGAGAAAAAAAAATTGTCTCGGTAATTTGCGTTAGCCATCATCGGCTAATTTGGTTTTTCGTACCCAGAAAAATTATTTATTGTTCGATTTGTATAAAACAAAGTTCATATGCACCATGGTCCCAATTGTAATTTTTTTTGTTACGGTGAAATTTTTCTGTCGGCAACGGAAGTGACGTAATATTAACAAAAACTACAATTTTGACAGTTCGGTACCACTTTTTGAAAGCAAATATTATTTTTTTTCAAAACTGATATGACTAAAAGGATGCACCCTGCAAAGGTGCACAAAAACCTTAGCTCATATTTTTTAATTTCAACTTCATTTTCGGGCAATTTCGAATAAAATGTAAAATAAAGTGTAAAATTCAGTTATTTACAATTCATTCAGCGTCTTCATATTTTGAAATATTTATTTGTAATCTTCATAAACTCGTAGCAATAATCCAGACGAAGAGAATGTATGCGAAAATTAGTTTGTAATATGAGCAGTTGCCGAGAAATATGCAATTTTGCATGCATCACTTTTCACGTTATTTTGCCTATTAAAGAGTTAATTATTATTCGATTTGCAATATTTTTTTTCCATTTGATGCCTAATGCCAATTTGGACTAGGTCAAGCCAATTTTACATTTTCACTGTGACCGGAAATGACGTCATTTGGGCAAAAACTGTATTTTTAACCTAAAAAATAAATATTTTATTCAAATGAGTCTGCCTTATAATATTTTTAAAATTATGATATTTGATTCCCATCAACGAATAAAATGAAGCCATACGACCATACAGATACCACAAAATGGTTTCTAACTTGTACGGTTACAGAGAAATAGGCGATCTTCTATAAGTCACTTTTCAAGGTTTTTGGTCTGTAAAACTGTCAATTATTATTCGATTTTTACAATTTATTTACCATTTCATGCCTTATGCTATTTATGACTTCTATGAACCAAGTTAAAATTTTCAATATCACCGGAAGTAATGTAATTTTTGCAAAAAACGTATTTTTAGCCTTTAAAACAAACATTTTTTTGAAGGGATTTATATTTATTATTCGTTTAACTTTATAACGTCTGACTCTACTGGGCAGTAAGACTGAATCAATACCATCATATTGATATCAAGAAAAATCTTCTAGCATGTTCCCTTGTCGAATAATAACCAATTTTCCGAGGGTCACTTTTCAGTTTTTTACCTTCTTAATTTCAGTTTATGGGTTATAGGTTAATTATTTATTGTCCGATATTTATAAAAAAAAAGTTTGTATTTTGTATGTTGCGAATTTTCGACTTATTTTTCATCTATAAAAATTTCTTTCGGCACCGGAAGTGACATACTTTTGCCATAATTTACAATTTTGACCGGTCTTTTAGCCAGCAAATATTACTTTTAGATATGATAGAGGGTGTCACTGAAGCAAAACAACTAAAGTATAGTTTGGTAGCTCAATGGATCGGCTATGGTATAATAAACTTCCTGTATGATTCCTGAAAGCCGGTTCAGTGCTGCTTGCAGGTCTAGTTTATTATTATTATTTTATTTTTCGGGGGAGCCTATTTCTCAGTGTCTGTAACAGATACAGATCTGGGACATAATTTTCTACCAGGAAACCATATGGTGGCTATCCCTTCCACTGTATTTGAAACTTCTGCGCAGACCGGAAGTGGCCGAATTTCGTGCGGTGCCAAATATTTAAAAAACGGACGTAGATTCGTCAATTCTGTATCTATTTTCATACAAATTACATTTTTGGAAACCCTGAGTCTTTTCTCGGACGATAGCAGTTGAAAATTTTGCAATTTCGAAACTTCGCTGCTGACTTCTAGCGTTCGAAAAATGAAAATATGTTGTTTACGACACATTTTTTGTTATTTTTCAAAATTTTAAAATTTGACCTACATTTTTGGATACCTGAAGGCAATCCGGTTCCAGTAATATAAGTTTCATTCAGAGTTATCGCCCTTTATTTTTCGATTTTTTTCGAATTTTCTTCACATTTTGTGAGCTTAAGTTTCGTTTTACGGCCAGGTCGACGTTTCTGAAATTCCTGGAACATGAAGTAATATGGTCAAACCACCGTTTAAAGCAATTTCAACAACAATCCGTAAACCGGAAGTAGTCGAAATAATATGCGATATTTTGAAAAAAAAGTGAAAAATGGGTGTTTTGGGTAAAAACACGATTTCTCCGTCCGATATCAACGGATTAAACGAATGATACCCAATTCGTAAGGATACGATTAGCAGGAAGCAAAATATGGCACGCTGAAAATCAAGTATTTTCTGATTTTTAGCATTTTTGGACGCCTGTATCTCGAAAACTTAACCGCAACTTTTTTTTAAATTTTTTCTATCGAGAGTCCTTTCGGAGGTTTTTTGCATGAAGCCATCCAATAAGACTTTGAAATATCTGGTATAGGTGAAATAACGGACTGAAAATCGAAAAAAGTCGAAAAATCGTGAAATTTTGGAAAATGCTCTACTTTTTTTTTATTTTAAGAGATTTTCAAAAAAAGATTGTATATTCAGATAGCTGACCTAATTACGATTCTAACGATGTATAATATGTATGTAGTTTTTGAAATTTAATTTTCGATATTTTAATTTTTTTGCATTTTTGGCACTTTTGAACATAGGATTTCTCAGGGGCATTTTATCTGATCAGATAATGTAATATGTCATTACAGAGCCCTGTGGCTATTTTAGTGCCCAAACCGGCTATTAAAACTATTCTGACAATAATAGCCATACCGGAAGTATTCAAAAAATGAAAAAAAATGTTAAAAACATTGTCGCACTTGCGAAAAACTTGATTTCTCCCTTAGGTAATAGCGGACCAAAAGAACTAAAGTGTCGCTGGATAGCCCTATTAAAGGACCATCATATGGTGTCTAAATAATACGATTTCGATGATAAGGAAATAAATTATTGTATGCCAAAAATCTAGTATTTTCCGATTTTTTAACATTCTGAGACGCCCTTTTCTCGAAAATAACGCCGCAGATTTTTCTTAAACTTTTCTTACTCAAAGTCCTATCGGTTGTCTATATAGTGAATCCAAAATGAAAAGCATTGAAATAATATAAGAGGTCCAAAAATGGCCTCAAACTTTGTAAAAAATTGAAAAATCGTTAAATTTTTGGAAACGCTCTTTAATTTATCTTTTTTTCCAAAACTACTCAATGGATGTTTCTGACACTTCTGGTACAGAAAGTTAAGTATCCAAAAAACTTCGTAAAGCTATCATGACAATGATCGTAAAACCGGAAGTAGTCGAAAAAATGTCCGATATTTTGAAAAAAATTAATTTTTTTACGAAAACCTTTTTTATTTTTGAATATTTTTTGATGATATTTTACACAGGGTTAAAAATATCATCCTACTTGAGCAGAAATGAGAAAAAAAATTGTCTCGGTAATTTGCGTTAGCCGCCATCGGCTAATTTAGTTTTTCGTACCCAGAAAAATTATTTATTGTTTGATTTGTATAAAACAAAGTTCATATGCTCCGTGGTCCCAATTGTAATTTTTTTTGTTACGGTGAATTTTTTCTGTCGGCAACGGAAGTGACGTAATATTAACAAAAACTACAATTTTGACAGTTCGGTACCACTTTTTGAAAGCAAATATTTTTTTTTTCAAAACTGATATAACTAAAAGGATGCGCCCCGCAAAGGTGCACAAAATCCTTAGCTCATATTTTTTAATTTCAATTTCATTTTCGGGCAATTTCGAATAAAATGTAAAATAAAGTGTAAAATTCAGTTATTTACAATTCATTCAGCGTCTTCATATTTTGAAATATTTATTTGTAATTTTCATAAACTCGTAGCAATAATCCAGACGAAGAGAATGTATGCGAAAATTAGTTTGTAATATGAGCAGTTGCCGAGAAATATGCAATTTTGCATGCATCACTTTTTAACGTTATTTTGCCTATAAAAGAGTGAATTATTATTCGATTTGCAATATTTTTTTCCATTTGATGCCTAATGCCAATTTGGACTAGGTCAAGCCAATTTTACATTTTCACTGTGACCGGAAATGACGTCATTTGGGCAAAAACTGTATTTTTAACCTAAAAAACAAATATTTTATTCAAATGAGTCTGCCTTATAATATTTTTAAAATCATGATATTTGATTCCCACCAACGAATAGAATAAAGCCATACGACCATACGGATACCACAAAATGGTTTCTAACTTGTACGGTTACAGAGAAATAGGCGATCTTCTATAAGTAACTTTTCAAGGTTTTTAGTCTATAAAAGTGTCAATTATTATTCGATTTTTATCATTTTTTTACCATTTGATGCCTTATGCCATTTTTTTAGCCTTCAAAACAAACATTTTTTTGAAGGGATTTATATTTATTATTCGTTTAACTTTATAACGTCTGACTCTAATGGGCAGTAAGATTGAATCAATACCATCATATTGATATCAAGAAAAGGCTTCTAGCATGTTCCCTTGTCGAATAATAGCCAATTTTCCCAGGGTCACTTTTAAGTTTTATACCTTCTTAATTTCAGTTTATGGGTTATAGGTTGATTATTTATTGCCCGATATGTATAAAACAAAGTTTGTATTTTGTATGTTGCGAATTTTCGACTTATTTTTCACCTATAAAAATTTCTTTTGACCGGTCTTTTCGCCAGCAAATATTACTTTTAAGTTTTTTACCTTCTTAATTTCAGTATATGGGTTATAGGTTAATTATTTATTGCCCGATATGTTTAAAACAAAGTTTGTATTTTGTATGTTGCGAATTTTCGACTTATTTTTCACCTATAAAAATTTCTTTCGGCACCGGAAGTGACGTAATTTTGCCATAATTTACAATTTTGACCGGTCTTTTCGCCAGCAAATATTACTTTTACATATGATAGAGGGTGTCACTGAAGCAAAACAACTAAAGTATACTTTGATAGCTCAATGGATCGGCTATGGTATAATGAACTTCCTGTATGATTCCTGAAAGCCGGTTCAGTGCTGCTTGCAGGTCTAGTTAGGCTTTCAGACTTTCGTCTGAAAGCCTATTGAGATTACTAAAATTATTATTATTATTATTATTATTATTATTATTATTATTTACCGCGAGGGCCTAGATCTCCATGATCGAAAACAGATATCGATCTGGAATTAGCTTTTCTATTGGGAAACCATGTGGTGGCTACTTGATAAAATATTTTTGAAATTTCTGCGCATACCGGAAGTGACCGAACTTTGTACTTTCTCTAAAAATTGAAAATCGGCTATAGTTTCGTCAATTCTTTATCCATTTTCAAACAAATTACATTTTTGGAATCCCTGGATCTTTTCTGAGAAAATGGCTATCTCACATTTTTCAATTTCGAACATTCGTCTATGACTTTTATAGTTCGAAAATTGAACACATGTTGTTTACGAGACAATTTTTGTTATTTTTCAAAATTTTCAAATTTGACCTACATTTTTGGATACCTGAAGTCCATCCGATTCCAGTAATATAAGTTTCATTCAGAGTTATCGCCCTTTATTTTTCGATTTTTTTCGAATTTTCTTCCCATTTTGTGAGCTCGGGTTTCGTTTTATGGCAGAATTGACGTTTCTGAAACTTCTGGAACATGAAGTTAAAGTCCAATATCAACAGGTAAAGCAATTTCGACAAGACTCCTTAAACCGGAAGTGGTCGAAATAATGTGCAAAATTTGCAAAAAAACGAAAAAAATGGGTGGTTTTGGGAAAAACGTGATTTCTTCGCCCGATATCAACGGATTAAAGGGATTAAGGTATCGTTTGGTTGCATGAAGAATGGACTATCGTATGATACCCAAATCATACAGATACTATGAAAAGGTAGCAAAATATGGCACGCTGAAAATCAAGTATTTTCTGATTTGGAGCGTTTTTGGATGCCTGTATCTCGAAAACTTAACCTACAATTTTTTTTATTTTTTTTCTATCGAGAGTCCTTTTGGAGGTATTTGGCATGAAGCCATCCAATAGGACTTTGAAATGTCTGGAATAGGATAAAAAAGGGACTGAAAATCGAAAAAAGTCGAAAAATCGTGAAATTTTGGAAAATGCTCTACTATTTTTTTATTTTAAGAGATTTTTAAAAAAAGGTTGTATATTCAGATAGCTGACCTAATTACGATTCTAACGATGTATAATATGTATGTAATTATTAAAATTTAATTTTCGATATTTTAAATTTTTTGCATTTTTGGCACTTTTGAACATAGGATTTCTCAGGGGCATTTTATCTGATCAGATAATGTAATATATCATTACAGAGCCCTGTGGCTATTTTAGTGCCCAAACCGGCTATTAGAACTATTCCGACAATAATAACCATACCGGAAGTATTCAAAAAATGAAAAAAAAGAGTAAAAACATTGTCGCACTTGCGAAAAACTTGATTTCTCCCTTAGGTAATAGCGGACCAAAAGAACTAAATTGTCGCTGGATAGCCCTATTAATGGACCATCATATGGTATCTAAATAATACGATTTCGATGGTAAGGAAATAAATTATTGTATGCCAAAAATCTAGTATTTTCCAATTTTTTAACATTCTGAGACGCCCTTTTCTCGAAAACGACGCCTACGATTTTTCTTAAACTTTTCTTACTCAAAGTCCTGTTAGTTGTCTATATAGGGAATCCAAAATGAAAAGCATTGAAATAATATAAGTGGTCGAAAAATGGCCTCAAACTTTGAAAAAAATTGAAAAATCGTTAAATTTTTTGAAACGCTCTTTAATTTATCTTTTTTTCTAAAACTACTCAATGGATGTTTCTGACACTTTTGGTACAGAAAGTTAAGTATCCAAAGGACTTCGTAAAGCTATCACAACAACGATCGTAAAACCGGAAGTAGTCGAAAAAATGTCCGATATTTCGAAAAAAAATAATTTTTTTACGAAAACCTTTTTTATTTATGAATATTTTTTGATGATATTTTACACAGGGTTAAAATATCATCGTACTTGAGCAGAAATGAGAAAAAAAAATGTCTCGGTAATTTGCGTTAGCCGCCATCGGCTAATTTAGTTTTTCGTACCCAGAAAAATTATTTATTGTTCGATTTGTATAAAACAAAGTTCATATGCACCATGGTCCCAATTGTAATTTTTTTTGTTACGGTGAAATTTTTCTGTCGGCAACGGAAGTGACGTAATATTAACAAAAACTACAATTTTGACAGTTCGGTACCACTTTTTGAAAGCAAATATTATTTTTTTTCAAAACTGATATAACTAAAAGGATGCACCCTGCAAAGGTGCACAAAAACCTTAGCTCATATTTTTTAATTTCAACTTCATTTTCGGGCAATTTCGAATAAAATGTAAAATAAAGTGTAAAATTCAGTTATTTACAATTCATTCGGCGTCTTCATATTTTGAAATATTTATTTGTAATTTTCATAAACTCGTAGCAATAATCCAGACGAAGAGAATGTATGCGAAAATTAGTTTGTAATATGAGCAGTTGCCGAGAAATATGCAATTTTGCATGCATCACTTTTCACGTTATTTTGCCTATAAAAGAGTTAATTATTATTCGATTTGCAATATTTTTTTTCCATTTGATGCCTAATGCCAATTTGGACTAGGTCAAGCCAATTTTACATTTTCACTGTGACCGGAAATGACGTCATTTGGGCAAAAACTGTATTTTTAACCTAAAAAACAAATATTTTATTCAAATGAGTCTGCCTTATAATATTTTTAAAATTATGATATTTGATTCCCATCAACGAATAAAATGAAGCCATACGACCATACAGATACCACAAAATGGTTTCTAACTTGTACGGTTACAGAGAAATAGGCGATCTTCTATAAGTCACTTTTCAAGGTTTTTGGTCTGTAAAAGTGTCAATTATTATTCGATTTTTACAATTTATTTACCATTTCATGCCTTATGCTATTTATGACTTCTATGAACCAAGTTAAAATTTTCAATATCACCGGAAGTAATGTAATTTTTGCAAAAAACGTATTTTTAGCCTTTAAAACAAACATTTTTTTGAAGGGATTTATATTTATTATTCGTATAACTTTATAACGTCTGACTCTAATGGGCAGTAAGACTGAATCAATACCATCATATTGATATCAAGAAAAATCTTCTAGCATGTTCCCTTGCCGAATAATAACCAATTTTCCGAGGGTCACTTTTCAGTTTTTTACCTTCTTAATTTCAGTTTATGGGTTATAGGTTAATTATTTATTGTCCGATATTTATAAAAAAAAGTTTGTATTTTGTATGTTGCGAATTTTCGACTTATTTTTCATCTATAAAAATTTCTTTCGGCACCGGAAGTGACATACTTTTGCCATAATTTACAATTTTGACCGGTCTTTTAGCCAGCAAATATTACTTTTACATATGATAGAGGGTGTCACTGAAGCAAAACAACTAAAGTATAGTTTGGTAGCTCAATGGATCGGCTATGGTATAATAAACTTCCTGTATGATTCCTGAAAGCCGGTTCAGTGCTGCTTGCAGGTCTAGTTATTATTATTATTATTATTATTATTATTATTATTTACCGCGAGGGCCTAGATCTCCATGATCGAAAACAGATATCGATCTGGAATTAGCTTTTCTATTGGGAAACCATGTGGTGGCTACTTGATAAAATATTTTTGAAATTTCTGCGCATACCGGAAGTGACCGAACTTTGTACTTTCTCTAAAAATTGAAAATCGGCTATAGTTTCGTCAATTCTTTATCCATTTTCAAACAAATTACATTTTTGGAATCCCTGGATCTTTTCTGAGAAAATGGCTATCTCAAATTTTTCAATTTCGAACATTCGTCTATGACTTTTATAGTTCGAAAATTGAACACATGTTGTTTACGAGACAATTTTTGTTATTTTTCAAAATTTTCAAATTTGACCTACATTTTTGGATACCTGAAGTCCATCCGATTCCAGTAATATAAGTTTCATTCAGAGTTATCGCCCTTTATTTTTCGATTTTTTTCGAATTTTCTTCCCATTTTGTGAGCTCGGGTTTCGTTTTATGGCAGAATTGACGTTTCTGAAACTTCTGGAACATGAAGTTAAAGTCCAATATCAACAGGTAAAGCAATTTCGACAAGACTCCTTAAACCGGAAGTGGTCGAAATAATGTGCAAAATTTGCAAAAAAACGAAAAAAATGGGTGGTTTTGGGAAAAACGTGATTTCTTCACCCGATATCAACGGATTAAAGGGATTAAGGTATCGTTGGGTTGCATGAAGAATGGACTATCGTATGATACCCAAATCATACAGATACTATGAAAAGGTAGCAAAATATGGCACGCTGAAAATCAAGTATTTTCTGATTTGGAGCGTTTTTGGATGCCTGTATCTCGAAAACTTAACCTACAATTTTTTTTATTTTTTTTCTATCGAGAGTCCTTTTGGAGGTATTTGGCATGAAGCCATCCAATAGGACTTTGAAATGTCTGGAATAGGATAAAAAAGGGACTGAAAATCGAAAAAAGTCGAAAAATCGTGAAATTTTGGAAAATGCTCTACTATTTTTTTATTTTAAGAGATTTTTAAAAAAAGGTTGTATATTCAGATAGCTGACCTAATTACGATTCTAACGATGTATAATATGTATGTAATTATTAAAATTTAATTTTCGATTTTTTAAATTTTTTGCATTTTTGGCACTTTTGAACATAGGATTTCTCAGGGGCATTTTATCTGATCAGATAATGTAATATATCATTACAGAGCCCTGTGGCTATTTTAGTGCCCAAACCGGCTATTAGAACTATTCCGACAATAATAACCATACCGGAAGTATTCAAAAAATGAAAAAAAAGAGTAAAAACATTGTCGCACTTGCGAAAAACTTGATTTCTCCCTTAGGTAATAGCGGACCAAAAGAACTAAAGTGTCGCTGGATAGCCCTATTAATGGACCATCATATGGTATCTAAATAATACGATTTCGATGGTAAGGAAATAAATTATTGTATGCCAAAAATCTAGTATTTTCCAATTTTTTAACATTCTGAGACGCCCTTTTCTCGAAAACGACGCCTACGATTTTTCTTAAACTTTTCTTACTCAAAGTCCTGTTAGTTGTCTATATAGGGAATCCAAAATGAAAAGCATTGAAATAATATAAGTGGTCGAAAAATGGCCTCAAACTTTGAAAAAAATTGAAAAATCGTTAAATTTTTTGAAACGCTCTTTAATTTATCTTTTTTTCTAAAACTACTCAATGGATGTTTCTGACACTTTTGGTACAGAAAGTTAAGTATCCAAAGGACTTCGTAAAGCTATCACAACAACGATCGTAAAACCGGAAGTAGTCGAAAAAATGTCCGATATTTCGAAAAAAAATAATTTTTTTACGAAAACCTTTTTTATTTATGAATATTTTTTGATGATATTTTACACAGGGTTAAAATATCATCGTACTTGAGCAGAAATGAGAAAAAAAATTGTCTCGGTAATTTGCGTTAGCCGCCATCGGCTAATTTAGTTTTTCGTACCCAGAAAAATTATTTATTGTTCGATTTGTATAAAACAAAGTTCATATGCACCATGGTCCCAATTGTAATTTTTTTTGTTACGGTGAAATTTTTCTGTCGGCAACGGAAGTGACGTAATATTAACAAAAACTACAATTTTGACAGTTCGGTACCACTTTTTGAAAGCAAATATTATTTTTTTTCAAAACTGATATAACTAAAAGGATGCACCCTGCAAAGGTGCACAAAAACCTTAGCTCATATTTTTTAATTTCAACTTCATTTTCGGGCAATTTCGAATAAAATGTAAAATAAAGTGTAAAATTCAGTTATTTACAATTCATTCAGCGTCTTCATATTTTGAAATATTTATTTGTAATTTTCATAAACTCGTAGCAATAATCCAGACGAAGAGAATGTATGCGAAAATTAGTTTGTAATATGAGCAGTTGCCGAGAAATATGCAATTTTGCATGCATCACTTTTCACGTTATTTTGCCTATAAAAGAGTTAATTATTATTCGATTTGCAATATTTTTTTTCCATTTGATGCCTAATGCCAATTTGGACTAGGTCAAGCCAATTTTACATTTTCACTGTGACCGGAAATGACGTCATTTGGGCAAAAACTGTATTTTTAACCTAAAAAACAAATATTTTATTCAAATGAGTCTGCCTTATAATATTTTTAAAATTATGATATTTGATTCCCATCAACGAATAAAATGAAGCCATACGACCATACAGATACCACAAAATGGTTTCTAACTTGTACGGTTACAGAGAAATAGGCGATCTTCTATAAGTCACTTTTCAAGGTTTTTGGTCTGTAAAACTGTCAATTATTATTCGATTTTTACAATTTATTTACCATTTCATGCCTTATGCTATTTATGACTTCTATGAACCAAGTTAAAATTTTCAATATCACCGGAAGTAATGTAATTTTTGCAAAAAACGTATTTTTAGCCTTTAAAACAAACATTTTTTTGAAGGGATTTATATTTATTATTCGTATAACTTTATAACGTCTGACTCTAATGGGCAGTAAGACTGAATCAATACCATCATATTGATATCAAGAAAAATCTTCTAGCATGTTCCCTTGCCGAATAATAACCAATTTTCCGAGGGTCACTTTTCAGTTTTTTACCTTCTTAATTTCAGTTTATGGGTTATAGGTTAATTATTTATTGTCCGATATTTATAAAAAAAAGTTTGTATTTTGTATGTTGCGAATTTTCGACTTATTTTTCATCTATAAAAATTTCTTTCGGCACCGGAAGTGACATACTTTTGCCATAATTTACAATTTTGACCGGTCTTTTAGCCAGCAAATATTACTTTTACATATGATAGAGGGTGTCACTGAAGCAAAACAACTAAAGTATAGTTTGGTAGCTCAATGGATCGGCTATGGTATAATAAACTTCCTGTATGATTCCTGAAAGCCGGTTCAGTGCTGCTTGCAGGTCTAGTTCTTATTATTATTATTCTTCTTTTGTTTTGAGTAGATCTCAGCAACTGCTTGTCGCATCGTTACGATTTCTTCGGTTTTACTGGGAAAGTGGGTGTGACTTAGGGGATAAAGCTATTTTGAACGTTCTGCGACAATGCGAAATGTCCGAAATCACCAAATTATCGTTTTTTTAAAATATTGCAATAATTTTAACAATAATCATTGAATTTTAACTTTCGATACATTTTGGCATAGCCGGAGACAGGGCACATAGCTACACTACTTTCGATTTTTGATTTTCGGTAAATCTTCAAAGATATTAGGCGCCAAATTTTGAAAATTTAAAATTTTACAAAAAATTTTTTTATTTATGAATATTTTTTAGTCGTATTATGCACAGAATTAAAGAGTCATCTGACTAGTGCAAAAATGTTAAAGAATTTTGTCTCAGTAATTTACCTTGGCCGCCATTGGCTAATTCAGTTTTTAAGTCCTAGATTAATTTTTTATTGTTCGATTTGTATAAAACAAAGTTCATATGCTTCGTTGTATCAATTGTCATTTTTTTTATTACCAAAAGTTTTATCTGTCGGCACCGGAAGTGGCATAATTTTACCAAAAACTACAATTTTGACAGTTATTTTCCTTCTTCGAAAACAAATATTATTTTTTGGAAAAATTATTTGACTCAAAGAATGTGCCCTTTCAAGGCGCAAAAAATGTAGGAAGCAGTTTTTTTAATTTCGGTTTCATTTTCGAGCAAATTCGATTAAGAGGCTAAAAATGGTGTAAAATTGGCCTATTTACAACCTATTCAGGCTTTTCAGATTTTAAAATATTTCTTCGTAACTTTTATAAACTTGTAGCTATAATCCATACGAAGAAAATGTATGTTAAAATTCGTTTGTACTATAAGCAGTTACCAAGAAATGGGCAGTTCTGTACAAGTCACTGTTTTCCTTATTTTGCCTGTAAAATAGTCAATTATGATTGGATTTTTATAAAAGTGACATCATTTGATTCAAAAAGCACGTAGCGTCATATCAAGTTGATTACAATTTAAAATTGACACCGGAAGTGACATCATTTGGTCAAAAAATGCATTTTAAACTTTTTAAATCAATGTTTTATTCAACCAAGAATAACTTAATATGTATTAATAATTTTAACTTTTGGTTTAAATTCACATATAAACACAACTCATATGGTCATATACATATCATAAAATTGTTTCTAACTTGTTCGGTTGCCGAGAAATAGACGGTTTTCTACAGGTCACTTTTGAAGGATTTGGCGCCATAAAAGTGTCAATTATTATTCGATTTTCATAAACGTTACACCATGTTATACCTAATGCCATTTGGGATTTCATACAAGTAATTTAAGATTTTCATTATCACCGGAAGTAACGTCATTTTGGCAAAAACTGTATTTTTAGCCTTCAAAACAGATATTTTATTCAAATGAGTCTGTTTTGAAATCTTTTTCAAATTATGGTATTTGATGTCAATCAACAAATAGAATGAAGCCATACGATCATACAGATACCACAAAATGGTTTCTAACTTGTACGGTTGCCGAGAAATAGCCGATTTTCTACAAGTCACTTTTCAAGTTTTTTGGTCTTTAAAAGTGGCAATTAATATTCGATTTACATAAAATTTTCACTATATGATATCGTATGCCATTTCTGATGTCATAAGACTAATTGACCATTTTCATTAACACTGGGAGTAATTTAATTTTGTCAAGATCATTTACAAGTAACAAATGTATAAAATGAATTGATATTGCTGGATTTGGTTGATTCTGCGTCCATTTTATTTGTGTGCAATGTTAATTTGGAAACCTGTTTAGTGGTTTCGTTGGTACCAAAAGCGACACATGTTCAAGGGTAACTTGGCACCGGAAGTGACATGTTTAAGGGTATCGTGGCACCAGTGAAACCCGTCATTCCTGCATGCAGGTCTAGTTAGGGTTTCACACTGCGTAGCTTGTGTGAAACACTATTGTTTTTGTTAAAATTATTATTAGGCTTTCAGACTTTCGTCTGAAAGCCTATTGAGATTACTAAAATTATTATTAGGCTTTCAGACTTTCGTCTGAAAGCCTATTGAGATTACTAAAATTATTATTATTAGGCTTTCAGACTTTCGTCTGAAAGCCTATTGAGATTACTAAAATTATTAGGCTTTCAGACTTTCGTCTGAAAGCCTATTGAGATTACTAAAATTATTATTAGGGTTTCACACTGCGAAGCTTGTGTGAAACACTATTGTTTTTGTTAAAATTATTAGGGTTTCACACTGCGAAGCTTGTGTGAAACACTATTGTTTTTGTTAAAATTATTATTCTTATTATTATTATTATTATTCTTCTTTTGTTTTGAGTAGATCTCAGCAACTACGTGTCGCATCGTTACGATTTCTTCGGTTTTACTGGGAAAGTGGGTGTGACTTAGAGGATAAAGCTATTTTGAACGTTCTGTGACAATGCGAAATGTCCGAAATCACCGAAGTTATCGTTTTTACAAATATTGCGGTAATTTTAACAATAATCATGGGATTTTAACTTTCGATACATTTTGGCATAGCTGGAGACAGGGCCCATAGCTGCGCTACTTTCGATTTTTGATTTTCGGCAAATCTTCGAAGATATTAGGCGCCAAATTTCGGAAATTTAAAATTTTACAAAAAACTTTTTTATTTATGAATATTTTTTAGTCGTGTTGGACACAGAATTAAAGAGTCATCTGACTTGCGCAAAAATGTTAAAAAATTTTGTCTCAGTAGTTTTCCTTGGCCTCCATTGGCTAATTCAGTTTTTCAGTCCTAGATTAATTTTTTATTGTTCGATTTGTATAAAACAAAGTTCATATGCTTCGTAGTCTCAATTGTCATTTTTTTTATTACCAAAAGTATTATCTGTCGGCACCGGAAGTGGCATAATTTTACCAAAAACTACAATTTTGACAGTTAGGTACATTTTTTGAAAACAAATATTATTTTTTTGAAAAATTATATGACTCAAAGAGTGTGTCCTTTAAAGGCGCAAAAAATGTCGGAAGCAGTTTTTTTAATTTCTTTTTCATTTTCTAGCAAATTGGATTAAGAGGTGAAAAAAGGCGTAAAATTGACCTATTTACAACTCATTCAGGCTTTTCAGATTTTAAAATATTTTTACGTAACTTTTATAAACTTGTAGCTATAATCCATACGAAGAGAATGTATGTGAAAATTAGTTTGTAATATAAGCAGTTGCCGAGAAATAGGCAATTTTGCATGAGTCACTTTTCACGTAATTTTGGCTGTAAAAGAATCAATTATTATTCGATTTTCAATTTTCTTTCGCCATTGGATGCCTAATGCCATAGTGGACTATGTCAAACCATTTTACCCCTTGCGCTGCCACCGGAAATGACGTCATTTGCTCAAAACTTAAATTTTAGCCCTCAAAAAACAATATTTTATTCAAATGAGTCGTATTTGTTATTTTTTTCAAATTGTGATATTTGATTCTATTGATCAAATAGATTGAACCCATACGATCATACAGATACTACAAAATGGTTTCTAACTTGTACGGTTGCAGAGAAATGGGCGATTTTCCTTAAGTCACTTTTCAAGGTTTTTGGTCTATAAAAGTGTCAGTTATTATTCGATTTTCATAAAATTTTCACCATATGATATCTTGTGTCATTTATGATTTCATAGAACTAATTTAACATTTTCAGTTTCACCGGAAGTAATGTCATTTTGGCAAAAACTGTATTTTTAGCCTTTAAAACAGACATTTTTTTCAAATGAGTCTGATTTGTAATATATTTCAAATTATGATATTTGATTCCAATCAACAAATGAATTGAACCCATACGATCATATAGATACCAAAAGATAGTTTTTATCGTGTACGGTTGCCAAGAAATAGACGATTTTCTACAAGTCACTTTTCAAGGTTTTTGGTCTATAAAAGTGGCAATTCTCATTCGATTTACATACAATTTTCGCCATTATGATGCCTTATGCCATTTCTGATTTCATAAAACTAATTGAACATTTTCATTATCACCGGAAGTAATGAAATTTTGCCAGGATCACTTACAAGTAACATATATATATAATGAATTGATATTGCTGGATTTGGTTGATTCTTCGTCCATTTTATTTGATGTTTACAATGCTTATGTGGAAACCTGTTTGATGGTTTCATTGGTATCGGAAGTGACATATGTTTAAGGGTAACGTGGCACCGAAAGTGACGTGGCACCAGTGAAACCCGTCATTCCTGCATGCAGGTCTAGTTATTCTTATTATTATTATTATTATTCTTCTTTTGTTTTGAGTAGATCTCAGCAACTGCTTGTCGCATCGTTACGATTTCTTCGGTTTTACTGGGAAAGTGGGTGTGACTTAGAGGATAAAGCTATTTTGAACGTTCTGCGACAATGCGAAATGTCCGAAATCACCGAAGTTAGCGTTTTTAATAATATTGCAGTAATTTTAACAATAATCATTGGATTTTAACTGTCGATACATTTTGGCATAGCCGGAGACAGGGCACATAGCTACGCTACTTTCGATTTTTGATTTTCGGCAAATCTTCGAAGATATTAGGCGCCAAATTTCGAAAATTTAAAATTTTACAAAAAACTTTTTTATTTATGAATATTTTTTAGTCGTGTTGTGCACAGAAATAAAGAGTCATCTGACTTGCGCAAAAATGTTAAAAAATTTTGTCTCAGTAATTTTCCTTGGCCGCCATTGGCTAATTCAGTTTTTCAGTCCTAGATTAATTTTTTATTGTTCGATTTGTATAAAACAAAGTTCATATGCTTCCTTGCCTCAATTGTCATTTTTTTTATTACCGAAAGTGTTATCTGTCGGCACCGGAAGTGGCATAATTTTACCAAAAACTACAATTTTGACAGTTAGGTACATTTTTCGAAAACAAATATTACTTTTTTGAAAAATTATATGACTCAAAGAGTGTGTCCTTTGTAGGCGCAAAAAATGTCGGAAGCAGTTTTTTTAATTTCGATTTCATTTTCGAGCAAATTGGATTAAGAGGCTAAAAATGGTGTAAAATTGACCTATTTACAACCCATTCAGGCTTTTCAGATTTTAAAATATTTCTTCGTAACTTTTAAAAACATGTAGCTATAATCCATACGAAGAAAATGTATGTTAAAATTAGTTTGTAATATAAGCAGTTGCCAAGAAATGGGCAGTTCTGCATAAGTCACTGTTTTCGTTAGTTTGCCAGTAAAATAGTCAATTAGTATTGGATTTTTATAAAAGTGACATCATTTGATTCAAAAAGCATGTAGCGTCATATCAAGTTGATTACAATTTAAAATTGACACCGGAAGTGACGTCATTTTGTCAAAAAACTGCATTTTAAACTTTTTAAATCAATGTTTTATTCAACCAAGAATTACTTAATATGTATTAATAATTTTAACTTTTGGTTTAAATTCACATATAAACACAACTCATATGGTCATATAGATATCATAAAATTGTTTCTAACTTGTTCGGTTGCCGAGAAATAGACAGTTTTCTACAGGTCACTTTTGAAGGTTTTGGGGCCATAAAAGTGTCAATTATTATTCGATTTTCATAAACGTTACACCATGTTATACCTAATGCCATTTGGGATTTCATACAAGTAATTTAAGATTTTTATTATCACCGGAAGTAACGTCATTTTGGCAAAAACTGTATTTTTAGCCTTCAAAATGGATATTTTATTCAAATGAGTCTGTTTTGAAATCTTTTTCAAATTATGGTATTTGATGCCAATCAACAAATAGAATGAACCCATACGATCATACAGATACCACAAAATGGTTTCTAACTTGTACGGTTGCAGAGAAATAGCCGATTTTCTACAAGTCACTTTTCAAGTTTTTTGGTCTTTAAAAGTGGCAATTATTATTCGATTTACATAAAATTTTCACTATATGATATCGTATGCCATTTCTGATTTCATAAAACTAATTGAACATTTTCATTAACACCGGAAGTAATGTAATTTTGTCAAGATATTGCTGGATTTGGTTGATTCTGCGTCCATTTTATTTGATGTGAGCAATGCTTATTTGGAAATCTGTTTAGTGGTTTTGTTGGTGCCGGAAGTGACATATGTTCAAGGGCAACTTGGCACCGGAAGTGATATGTTCAAGGGTAACGTGGCACCAGTGAAACCCGTCATTCCTGCATGCAGGTCTAGTTATTATTATTATTATTATTATTATTATTTACCGCGAGGGCCTAGATCTCCATGATCGAAAACAGATATCGATCTGGAATTAGCTTTTCTATCGGGAAACCATGTGGTGGCTACTTGACGAAATATTTTTGAAATTTCTGCGCATACCGGAAGTGACCGAACTTTGTACTTTCTCTAAAAATTGAAAATCGGACATAGTTTCGTCAATTCTTTATCCATTTTCAAACAAATTACATTTTTGGAATCCCTGAATCTTTTCTGAGACAATGGCTATCTCACATATTTCAATTTCGAACATTCGTCTATGACTTTTATCGTTCGAAAATTGAAAACATGTTGTTTACGAGACAATTTTTGTTATTTTTCAAAATTTTCAAATTTGACCTACATTTTTGGATACCTGAAGTCCATCCGATTCCAGTAATATAAGTTTCATTCAGAGTTATCGCCCTTTATTTTCCGATTTTTTTCGAATTTTCTTCCCATTTTGCGAGCTCGGGTTTCGTTTTATGGTAGAATTGACGTTTATGAAACTTCTGGAACATGAAGTTATAGTCCAATACCAACTGATAAAGCAATTTCGACACGGATCTTCAAACCGGAAGTGGTCGAAATAATGTTCAATATTTTGAAAAAAATGCAAAAAATGGATATTTTGGGGGAAAACGCTATTTCTCTGTCCGATATCAATGGATTAAACGAATGAAGGTACCGTTTGATGGCACGATTGATGGACTATCATATGATACCCCATTCATACGGATACTATGAACAGACAGCAAAATATGGCACGCTGAAAATCAAGTATTTTCTGATTTGGAGCGTTTTTGGACGCCTGTATCTCGAAAACTTAACCTGCAATATTTTTTAAATTTTTTCTATCGAGAGTCCTTTGGGAGGTATTTGACATGAAGCCATCCAATAGGACTTTGAAATGTCTGGAATAGGATAAAAAAGGGACTGAAAATCGAAAAAAGTCGAAAAATCGTGAAATTTTGGAAAATGCTCTACTATTTTTTTATTTTAAGAGATTTTTAAAAAAAGGTTGTATATTCAGATAGCTGACCTAATTACGATTCTAACGATGTATAATATGTATGTAATTATTAAAATTTAATTTTCTATATTTTAAATGTTTTGCATTTTTGGCACTTTTGAACATAGGATTTCTCAGGGGCATTTTATCTGATCAGATAATGTAATATATCATTACAGAGCCCTGTGGCTATTTTAGTGCCCAAACCGGCTATTAGAACTATTCCGACAATAATAACCATACCGGAAGTATTCAAAAAATGAAAAAAAAGAGTAAAAACATTGTCGCACTTGCGAAAAACTTGATTTCTCCCTTAGGTAATAGCGGACCAAAAGAACTAAAGTGTCGCTGGATAGCCCTATTAATGGACCATCATATGGTATCTAAATAATACGATTTCGATGGTAAGGAAATAAATTATTGTATGCCAAAAATCTAGTATTTTCCAATTTTTTAACATTCTGAGACGCCCTTTTCTCGAAAACGACGCCTACGATTTTTCTTAAACGTTTCTTACTCAAAGTCCTGTCAGTTGTCTATATAGGGAATCCAAAATGAAAAGCATTGAAATAATATAAGTGGTCGAAAAATGGCCTCAAACTTTGAAAAAAATTGAAAAATCGTTAAATTTTTTGAAACGCTCTTTAATTTATCTTTTTTTCCAAAACTACTCAATGGATGTTTCTGACACTTCTGGTACGTACAGTTAAGTATCCAAAGGACTTCGTAAAGCTATCACAACAACGATCGTAAAACCGGAAGTAGTCGAAAAAATGTCCGATATTTCGAAAAAAATTAATTTTTTTACGAAAACCTTTTTTATTTATGAATATTTTTTGATGATATTTTACACAGGGTTAAAATATCATCGTACTTGAGCAGAAATGAGAAAAAAAATTGTCTCGGTAATTTGCGTTAGCCACCATCGGCTAATTTAGTTTTTCGTACCCAGAAAAATTATTTATTGTTCGATTTGTATAAAACAAAGTTCATATGCACCATGGTCCCAATTGTAATTTTTTTTGTTACGGTGAAATTTTTCTGTCGGCAACGGAAGTGACGTAATATTAACAAAACTACAATTTTGACAGTTCGGTACCACTTATTGAAAGCAAATATTATTTTTTTTCAAAACTGATATGACTAAAAGGATGCACCCTGCAAAGGTGCACAAAAACCTTAGCTCATATTTTTTAATTTCAACTTCATTTTCGGGCAATTTCGAATAAAATGTAAAATAAAGTGTAAAATTCAGTTATTTACAATTCATTCAGCGTCTTCATATTTTGAAATATTTATTTGTAATTTTCATAAACTCGTAGCAATAATCCAGACGAAGAGAATGTATGCGAAAATTAGTTTGTAATATGAGCAGTTGCCGAGAAATATGCAATTTTGCATGCATCACTTTTCACGTTATTTTGCATATAAAAGAGTTAATTATTATTCGATTTGCAATATTTTTTTTCCATTTGATGCCTAATGCCAATTTGGACTAGGTCAAGCCAATTTTACATTTTCACTGTGACCGGAAATGACGTCATTTGGGCAAAAACTGTATTTTTAACCTAAAAAATAAATATTTTATTCAAATGAGTCTGCCTTATAATATTTTTAAAATTATGATATTTGATTCCCATCAACGAATAAAATGAAGCCATACGACCATACAGATACCACAAAATGGTTTCTAACTCGTACGGTTACAGAGAAATAGGCGATCTTCTATAAGTCACTTTTCAAGGTTTTTGGTCTGTAAAACTGTCAATTATTATTCGATTTTTACAATTTATTTACCATTTCATGCCTTATGCTATTTATGACTTCTATGAACCAAGTTAAAATTTTCAATATCACCGGAAGTAATGTAATTTTTGCAAAAAACGTATTTTTAGCCTTTAAAACAAACATTTTTTTGAAGGGATTTATATTTATTATTCGTTTAACTTTATAACGTCTGACTCTAATGGGCAGTAAGACTGGATCAATACCATCATATTGATATCAAGAAACATCTTCTAGCATGTTCCCTTGTCGAATAATAACCAATTTTCCGAGGGTCACTTTTCAGTTTTTTACCTTCTTAATTTCAGTTTATGGGTTATAGGTTAATTATTTATTGTCCGATATTTATAAAAAAAAGTTTGTATTTTGTATGTTGCGAATTTTCGACTTATTTTTCATCTATAAAAATTTCTTTCGGCACCGGAAGTGACATACTTTTGCCATAATTTACAATTTTGACCGGTCTTTTAGCCAGCAAATATTACTTTTAGATATGATAGAGGGTGTCACTGAAGCAAAACAACTAAAGTATAGTTTGGTAGCTCAATGGATCGGCTATGGTATAATAAACTTCCTGTATGATTCCTGAAAGCCGGTTCAGTGCTGCTTGCAGGTCTAGTTATTATTATTATTATTATTATTTACCGCGGGAGCCAAGATCACCATGATCGAAAACAGATATCGATCTGGAATTAGATTTTCTGTCGGGAAACCATGTGGTGGCTACTTGATAAAATATTTTTGAAATTTCTGCGCATACCGGAAGTGACCGAACTTTGTATTTTGTCTAAAAATTGAAAATTGGCCATAGTTTCGTCAATTCTTTATCCATTTTCAAACAAATTACCTTTTTGGAATCCCTGAATCTTTTCTTAGACAATGGCTATCTCACATTTTTCGATTTCGAACATTCGTCTATGACTTTTAGCGTTCGAAAATTGAAAACATGTTGTTTACGGGACAATTTTTGTTATTTTTCAAAATTTTCAAATTTGACCTACATTTTTGGATACCTGAAGTCCATGCGATTCCAGTAATATAAGTTTCATTCAGAGTTATCGCCCTTTATTTTTCGATTTTTTTCGAATTTTCTTCCCATTTTGTGAGCTCGGGTTTCGTTTTATGGCAGAATTGACGTTTCTGAAACTTCTGGAACATGAAGTTATAGTCCAATACCAACTAATAAAGCAATTTCGACAACAATCCTTAAACCGGAAGTGGTCGAAATAATGTGCAATATTTTGAAAAAAATGCAAAAAATGGATATTTTTGGGAAAAACGCGATTTCTCCGCCCGATACCAATGGATTAAAGAAATTAGGGTACCATTGGACTGCACTAGGATTGTACTATCGTATGATATCAAATTCATACCGATACTATGAACAGGCAGCAAAATATGGCACGCTGAAAATCAAGTATTTTCTGATTTTTAGCATTTTTGGACGCCTGTATCTCGAAAACTACTTCAGCGATTTTTATGAAACTTTCTCTATCGAGAGACCTTGTGGTAGTCTTATGTACGAAACATTCCATTACGACTTTGAAATATCTGGAATAGGTGAAATAACGCACTGAAAATCGAAAAAAGTCGAAAAATCGTGAAATTTTGGAAAATGCTCTACTATTTTTTTATTTTAAGAGATTTTCGAAAAAAGGTTGTATATTCAGATAGCTGACCTAATTAAAATTCTAACGATGTATAATATGTATGTAGTTACTGAAAGTTAATTTTCGATATTTTAAATTTTTTGCATTTTTCTCACTTTTGGACATAGGATTTCTCAGTGGCATTTTATCTGATCAGTAAATGTAATATATCATTACAGAGCCCTATGGCTATTTTAGTACCCAAACCGGCTATTTAAACTATTCCGACAATAATAACCATACCGGAAGTATTCAAAAAATAAAAAAAAAGGTTAAAAACATTGTCGCACTTGCGAAAAACTTGATTTCTCCCTTAGGTAATAGCGGACCAAAAGAACTAAAGTGTCGTTGGATAGCCTATTAATGGACCATCATATGGTATGTAAATGATACGATTTCGATGGCAAGGAAATAAATTATTGTATGCCAAAAATCTAGTATTTTCCGATTTTTTAACATTGTGAGACGCCCTTTTCTCGAAAACGACGCCACAGATTTTTCTCAAACTTTTCTTACTCAAAGTCCTATCGATTGTCTATATAGTGAATCCAAAATGAAAAGCATTGAAATAATATAGGTGGTCCAAAAATAGCATCAAACTTTGAAAAAAATTCAAAAATCATTAAATTTTTGTAAACGCTCTTTATTATATCTTTTTTTCCAAAACTACTCAATAGATGTTTCTGACATTTCTGGTACAGAAAGTTAAGTATCCAAAGAACTTCGTAAAACTATCACGACAACAATCGTAAAACCGGAAGTAGTCGAAAAAATGTCCGATATTTTGAAAAAAAATATTTTTTTTACGAAAACCTTTTTTATTTATGAATATTTTTTGATGATATTTTACACTGGGTTAAAATATCATCCTACTTGAGCAGAAATGAGAAAAAAAATTGTCTCGGTAATTTGCATTAGCCGCCATCGGCTAATTTAGTTTTTGGTACCCAGAAAAATTATTTATTGTTCGATTTGTATAAAATAAAGTTCATTAGCTCCGTGGTCCCAATTGTAATTTTTTTTGTTACAGTGAAATTTTTCTGTCGGCAACGGAAGTGACGTAATATTAATAAAAACTACAATTTTGACAGTTCGGTACCACTTTTTGAAAGCAAATATTTTTTTTTTTCAAAACTGATATAACTAAAAGGATGCACCCTGCAAAGGTGCACAATATCCTTACCTCAGACTTTTTAATTTCAATTTCATTTTCGGGCAATTTCGAATAAAATGTAAAATAAAGTGTAAAAATCAGTTGTTTGCAATTCATTCAGCTCTTCATATTTTGAAATATTTATTTGTAATTTTCATAAACTCGTAGCAATAATCCAGACGGAGAGAATGCATGCGAAGATTAGTTTGTAATGTGAACAGTTGCCGAGAAATATGCAATTTTGCATGCATCACTTTTCACGTTATTTTGCCTATAAAAGAATGAATTATTATTCGATTTGCAATTTTTTTTCCCCATTTGATTCTTAATGCCATTTTGGACTAGGTCAAGCCAATTTTACATTTTCATTGTGACCGGAAATGACGTCATTTGGGCAAAAACTGTATTTTTAACCTAAAAAACAAATATTTTATTCAAATGAGTCTGCTTTATAATATTTTTAGAATTATGATATTTGATTTCCATCAACGAATAGAATCAAGCCATACGACCATACAGATGCCACAAAATGGTTTCTAACTTGTACGGTTACAGAGAAATAGGCGATCTTCTATAAGTCACTTTTCAAGGTTTTTGGTCTATAAAGGTGTCAATTATTATTCGATTTTTATAATATTTTTACCATTTGATGCCTTATGCCATTTATGACTTCAATGATCTAAGTTAACATTTTCAATATCACCGGAAGTAATGTAATTTTTGCAAAAAACGTATTTTTAGCCTTCAAAACAAAACATTTTTTTGAAGGGATTTATATTTATTATTCAATTAACTTTATAACGTCTGACTCTAATGGGCAGTAAGATTGAATCAATACCATCATATCGATATCAAGAAAAGGCTTCTAGCATGTTCCCTTGTCGAATAATAGCCAATTTTCCCAGGGTCACTTTTAATCTTTTTACCTTCTTAATTTCAGTTGATGGGTTACAGGTTAGTTATTTATTGCCCGATACGTATAAAACAAAGTTTGTATTTTGTATGTTACGAATTTTCGACTTATTTTTCCCCTATAAAAATTTCTTTCCGCACCGGAAGTGACGTAATTTTGCGATAATTTATAATTTTGGCCCGTCTTTTCGCCAGCAAATATTACTTTTATATATGATAGAAGGTTTCACTGTAACAAAACAACTAAAGTATAGTTCGGTAGCTCAATGGATCGGCTATGGTATAATAAACTTCCTGTATGATTCCTGAAAGCCGGTTCAGTGCTGCTTGCAGGTCTAGTTATTATTATTATTATTATTATTATTATTTACCGCGAGGGCCTAGATCTCCATGATCGAAAACAGATATCGATCTGGAATTAGCTTTTCTATTGGGAAACCATGTGGGGGCTACTTGATAAAATATTTTTGAAATTTCTGCGCATACCGGAAGTGACCGAACTTTGTACTTTCTCTAAAAATTGAAAATCGGCTATAGTTTCGTCAATTCTTTATCCATTTTCAAACAAATTACATTTTTGGAATCCCTGGATCTTTTCTGAGAAAATGGCTATCTCACATTTTTCAATTTCGAACATTCGTCTATGACTTTTATAGTTCGAAAATTGAACACATGTTGTTTACGAGACAATTTTTGTTATTTTTCAAAATTTTCAAATTTGACCTACATTTTTGGATACCTGAAGTCCATCCGATTCCAGTAATATAAGTTTCATTCAGAGTTATCGCCCTTTATTTTTCGATTTTTTTCGAATTTTCTTCCCATTTTGTGAGCTCGGGTTTCGTTTTATGGCAGAATTGACGTTTCTGAAACTTCTGGAACATGAAGTTAAAGTCCAATATCAACAGGTAAAGCAATTTCGACAAGACTCCTTAAACCGGAAGTGGTCGAAATAATGTGCAAAATTTGCAAAAAAACGAAAAAAATGGGTGGTTTTGGGAAAAACGTGATTTCTTCGCCCGATATCAACGGATTAAAGGGATTAAGGTATCGTTGGGTTGCATGAAGAATGGACTATCGTATGATACCCAAATCATACAGATACTATGAAAAGGTAGCAAAATATGGCACGCTGAAAATCAAGTATTTTCTGATTTGGAGCGTTTTTGGATGCCTGTATCTCGAAAACTTAACCTACAATTTTTTTTATTTTTTTTCTATCGAGAGTCCTTTTGGAGGTATTTGACATGAAGCCATCCAATAGGACTTTGAAATGTCTGGAATAGGATAAAAAAGGGACTGAAAATCGAAAAAAGTCGAAAAATCGTGAAATTTTGGAAAATGCTCTACTATTTTTTTTATTTTAAGAGATTTTTAAAAAAAGGTTGTATATTCAGATAGCTGACCTAATTACGATTCTAACGATGTATAATATGTATGTAATTATTAAAATTTTCGATATTTTAAATTTTTTGCATTTTTGGCACTTTTGAACATAGGATTTCTCAGGGGCATTTTATCTGATCAGATAATGTAATATATCATTACAGAGCCCTGTGGCTATTTTAGTGCCCAAACCGGCTATTAGAACTATTCCGACAATAATAACCATACCGGAAGTATTCAAAAAATGAAAAAAAAGAGTAAAAACATTGTCGCACTTGCGAAAAACTTGATTTCTCCCTTAGGTAATAGCGGACCAAAAGAACTAAAGTGTCGCTGGATAGCCCTATTAATGGACCATCATATGGTATCTAAATAATACGATTTCGATGGTAAGGAAATAAATTATTGTATGCCAAAAATCTAGTATTTTCCAATTTTTTAACATTCTGAGACGCCCTTTTCTCGAAAACGACGCCTACGATTTTTCTTAAACTTTTCTTACTCAAAGTCCTGTTAGTTGTCTATATAGGGAATCCAAAATGAAAAGCATTGAAATAATATAAGTGGTCGAAAAATGGCCTCAAACTTTGAAAAAAATTGAAAAATCGTTAAATTTTTTGAAACGCTCTTTAATTTATCTTTTTTTCTAAAACTACTCAATGGATGTTTCTGACACTTTTGGTACAGAAAGTTAAGTATCCAAAGGACTTCGTAAAGCTATCACAACAACGATCGTAAAACCGGAAGTAGTCGAAAAAATGTCCGATATTTCGAAAAAAAATAATTTTTTTACGAAAACCTTTTTTATTTATGAATATTTTTTGATGATATTTTACACAGGGTTAAAATATCATCGTACTTGAGCAGAAATGAGAAAAAAAATTGTCTCGGTAATTTGCGTTAGCCGCCATCGGCTAATTTAGTTTTTCGTACCCAGAAAAATTATTTATTGTTCGATTTGTATAAAACAAAGTTCATATGCACCATGGTCCCAATTGTAATTTTTTTTGTTACGGTGAAATTTTTCTGTCGGCAACGGAAGTGACGTAATATTAACAAAAACTACAATTTTGACAGTTCGGTACCACTTTTTGAAAGCAAATATTATTTTTTTTCAAAACTGATATAACTAAAAGGATGCACCCTGCAAAGGTGCACAAAAACCTTAGCTCATATTTTTTAATTTCAACTTCATTTTCGGGCAATTTCGAATAAAATGTAAAATAAAGTGTAAAATTCAGTTATTTACAATTCATTCAGCGTCTTCATATTTTGAAATATTTATTTGTAATTTTCATAAACTCGTAGCAATAATCCAGACGAAGAGAATGTATGCGAAAATTAGTTTGTAATATGAGCAGTTGCCGAGAAATATGCAATTTTGCATGCATCACTTTTCACGTTATTTTGCCTACAAAAGAGTTAATTATTATTCGATTTGCAATATTTTTTTTCCATTTGATGCCTAATGCCAATTTGGACTAGGTCAAGCCAATTTTACATTTTCACTGTGACCGGAAATGACGTCATTTGGGCAAAAACTGTATTTTTAACCTAAAAAACAAATATTTTATTCAAATGAGTCTGCCTTATAATATTTTTAAAATTATGATATTTGATTCCCATCAACGAATAAAATGAAGCCATACGACCATACAGATACCACAAAATGGTTTCTAACTTGTACGGTTACAGAGAAATAGGCGATCTTCTATAAGTCACTTTTCAAGGTTTTTGGTCTGTAAAACTGTCAATTATTATTCGATTTTTACAATTTATTTACCATTTCATGCCTTATGCTATTTATGACTTCTATGAACCAAGTTAAAATTTTCAATATCACCGGAAGTAATGTAATTTTTGCAAAAAACGTATTTTTAGCCTTTAAAACAAACATTTTTTTGAAGGGATTTATATTTATTATTCGTATAACTTTATAACGTCTGACTCTAATGGGCAGTAAGACTGAATCAATACCATCATATTGATATCAAGAAAAATCTTCTAGCATGTTGCCTTGCCGAATAATAACCAATTTTCCGAGGGTCACTTTTCAGTTTTTTACCTTCTTAATTTCAGTTTATGGGTTATAGGTTAATTATTTATTGTCCGATATTTATAAAAAAAAAGTTTGTATTTTGTATGTTGCGAATTTTCGACTTATTTTTCATTTATAAAAATTTCTTTCGGCACCGGAAGTGACATACTTTTGCCATAATTTACAATTTTGACCGGTCTTTTAGCCAGCAAATATTACTTTTACATATGATAGAGGGTGTCACTGAAGCAAAACAACTAAAGTATAGTTTGGTAGCTCAATGGATCGGCTATGGTATAATAAACTTCCTGTATGATTCCTGAAAGCCGGTTCAGTGCTGCTTGCAGGTCTAGTTATTATTATTATTATTTACCGCGAGGGCCTAGATCTCTATGATCGAAACAGATATCGATCTGGAATTAGATTTTCTATTGGGAAACCATGTGGTGGCTACTTGATAAAATATTTTTGAAATTTCTGCGCATACCGGAAGTGACCGAACTTTGTACGTTGTCTAAAAATTGAAAATTGGCCATAGTTTCGGCAATTCTTTATCCATTTTCAAACAAATTACATTTTTGGAATCCCTGAATCTTTTCTGAGACAATGGCTATCTCACATTTTTCAATTTCGAACATTCGTCTATGACTTTTATCGTTTGAAAATTGAAAAGATGTTGTTTACGAGACAATTTTTGTTATTTTTAAAAATTTTCAAATTTGACCTACATTTTTGGATACCTGAAGTCCATCCGATTCCAGTAATATAAGTTTCATTCAGAGTTATCGCCCTTTATTTTTCGATTTTTTTCGAATTTTCTTCCCATTTTGTGAGCCCGGGTTTCGGTTTATGGCAGAATTGACGTTTCTGAAACTTCTGGAACATGAAGTTATAGTCCAATGCCAACTTATAAAGCAATTTCGACAAGAATCCTTAAACCGGAAGTGGTCGAAATAATGGGCAATATTTTGAAAAAAATGCAAAAAATGGATATTTTGAGGAAAAACGCGATTTCTCCGCCCGATATCAATGGATTAAAGAAATTAGGGTACCAATGGACTGCACTAGGATTGTACTATCGTATGATACCCAATTCATACGGATTCTATGATCAGGCAGCAAAATATGGCACGCTGAAAATCAAGTATTTTCTGATTTGGAGCGTTTTTGGACGCCTGTATCTCGAAAACTTAACCTACAATTTTTTTCAAATTTTTTCTATCGAGAGTCCTTTTGGAAGTCTTTTGCATGAAGCCATCCAATAAGCCTTTGAAATGTCTGGAATAGGATAAAAAAGGGACTGAAAATCGAAAAAAGTCGAAAAATCGTGAAATTTTGGAAAATGCTCTACTATTTTTTTATTTTAAGAGATTTTTAAAAAAGGGTTGTATATTCAGATAGCTGACCTAATTACGATTCTAACAGTGTATAATATGTATGTAATTATTGAAATTTAATTTTCGATATTTTAAATTTTTTGCATTTTTGGCACTTTTGAACGTAGGATTTCTCAGGGGCATTTTATCTGATCAGATAATGTAATATACCATTACAGAGCCCTGTGGCTATTTTAGTGCCCAAACTGGCTATTAAAACTATTCCGAAAATAATAACCATACCGGAAGTATTCAAAAAATAAAAAAAAAAGTTAAAAATATTGTCGCACTTGCGAAAAACATGATTTCTCCCTTAGGTAATAGCGGACCAAAAGAACTAAAGTGTCGCTGGATAGAACTATTAATGGACCATCATATGGTATCTCAATAATATGATTTCCATGGTAAGGAAATAAATTATTGCATGCCAAAAATCTAGTATTTTCCGATTTTTTAACATTCTGAGACGCCCTTTTCTCGAAAACGACGCCTACGATTTTTCTTAAACTTTTCTTACTCAAAGTCCTATCGGTTGTCTATATAGTGAATCCAAAATGAAAACCATTGAAATGAAATAGGTGGTCCAAAAATGGCATCAAACTTTGAAAAAAATTGAAAAATCGTTAAATTTTTGTAAACGCTCTTTAATTTATCTTTTTTTCAAAAACTGCTCAATGGATGTTTCTGACACTTCTGGTACAGAAAGTTAAGTATCCAAAGAACCTCGTAAAGCTATCGCGACAATGATCGTAAAACCGGAAGTAGTCGAAAAAATGTCCGATATTTTGAAAAAAAATAATTTTTTTACGAAAACCTTTTTTATTTATGAATATTTTTTGATGATATTTTACACAGGGTTAAAATATCATCGTACTTGAGCAGAAATGAGAAAAAAAATTGTCTCGGTAATTTGCGTTAGCCGCCATCGGCTAATTTAGCTTTTCGTACCCAGAAAAATTATTTATTGTTCGATTTGTATAAAACAAAGTTCATATGCTCCGTGGTCCCAATTGTAATTTTTTTTGTTACGGTGAAATTTTTCTGTCGGCAACGGAAGTGACGTAATATTAACAAAAACTACAATTTTGACAGTTCGGTACCACTTTTTGAAAGCAAATATTATTTTTTTCCAAAACTGATATAACTAAAAGGATGCACCCTGCAAAGGTGCACAAAATCCTTAGCTCATATTTTTAAATTTCAATTTCATTTTCGGGCAATTTCGAATAAAATGTAAATTAAGTGTAAAATTCAGTTATTTACAATTCATTCAGCGTCTTCATATTTTGAAATATTTATTTGTAATTTTCATAAACTCGTAGCAATAATCCTGACGAAGAGAATGTATGCGAAAATTAGTTTATAATATGAGCAGTTGCCGAGAAATATGCAATTTTGCATGCATCACTTTTCACGTTATTTTGCCTATACAAAAGTGAATTATTATTCGATTGGCAATATTTTTTTTCCATTTGATGCCTAATGCCAATTTGGACTAGGTCAAGCCAATTTTACATTTTCACTGTGACCGGAAATGACGTCATTTGGGCAAAAACTGTATTTTTAACCTAAAAAACTAAAATTGTATTCAAATGAGTCTGCCTTATAATATTTTTAAAATTATGATATTTGATTCCCATCAACGAATAGAATGAAGCCATACGACCATACAGATACCACAAAATGGTTTCTAACTTGTACGGTTTCAGAGAAATAGGCGATCTTCTATAAGTCACTTTTCAAGGTTTTTGGTCTATAAAAGTGTCAATTATTATTCGATTTTTATAATCTTTTTACCATTTGATGCCTTATGCCATTTATGACTTCTATGAACCAAGTTAACATTTTCAATATCACCGGAAGTAATGTAATTTTTGCAAAAAACGTATTTTTAGCCTTCAAAACAAACATTTTTTTGAAGTGATTTATATTCATTATTCGTTTAACTTTATAACGTCTGACTCTAATGGGCAGTAAGATTGAATCAATACCATCATATTGATATCAAGAAAAGGCTTCTAGCATGTTCCCTTGTCGAATAATAACCAATTTTCCCAGGGTCACTTTTAAGTTTTTTACCTTCTTAATTTCAGTTTATGGGTTATAGGTTAATGATTTATTGCCCGATATGTATAAAACAAAGTTTGTATTTTGTATGTTGCGAATTTTCGACTTATTTTTCACCTATGAAAATTTCTTTCGGTACCGGAAGTGACGTAATTTTGCCTTAATTTACAATTTTGACCGGTCTTTTCGCCAGCAAATATTACTTTTACATATGATAGAGGGTGTCGCTGAAGCAAAACAACTAAAGTATAGTTTGGTAGCTCAATGGATCGGCTATGGTATAATAAACTTCCTGTATGATTCCTGAAAGCCGGTTCAGTGCTGCTTGCAGGTCTAGTTCTTATTATTAGGCTTTCAGACTTTCGTCTGAAAGCCTATTGAGATTACTAAAATTATTATTATTATTATTATTTACCGCGGGGGCCAAGTTCACCATGATCGAAAGCAGATATCGATCTGAAATCAACTTTTCTTTCGGGAAACCATGTGGTGGCTACTTGATAAAGTATTTTCGAAAATTCTGCGCATACCGGAAGTGGCAGATCTTTGTACGTTGTCAAGAAATGGAAAATTGGCCATAGTTTCGTCAATTATTTACCCATTTTCAAACAAATGACATTTTCGGAAACCCTGAATCTTTTTCGAGCCAATAGCAATCTAAGATTTTGTAATTTCGAAACTTCGTTGCTGACTTCTAGCGTTCGAAAATTGAAAAATTTTGTTTAAGAGACAATTTTTTTCATTTTTCAAAATTTTCAAATTTGACTTATATTTTTGGATACCTTAAGTCCATCCGATTCCAGTAATATAAGTTTCATTCAGAGTTATCGCCCTTTATTTTTCGATTTTTTTCGAATTTTCTACCTATTTTGTGAGCTCGGTTTTCGTTATATGGCCGAATTGGCGAATCTGAAACTTCTAAGGCATGAAGCCAAATGACCATTGCAAGGAATAAAGCAATTTCAACAATGATCCGTAGACCGGAAGTAGTCGAAATAATGTGCAATATTTTGAAAAAATGCAAAAAAATGGATAGTTTTGGGGAAAACGCGATTTCTCCGTCCGATATCAATGGATTAAACAAATTAGGGTACCATTGGACTGCACTAGGATTGTACTATCGTATGATACCCAATTCATACAGATACTATGATCAGGCAGCAAAATATGGCACGCTGAAAATCAAATATTTTCTGATTTTTAGCATTTTTGGACGCCTGTATCTCGAAAACTTAACCTACAATTTTTTTTTAATTTTTTCTATTGAGAGTCCTTTTGGAGGTATTTTGCATGAAGCCATCCAATAAGACTTTGAAATGTCTGGAATAGGATAAAAAAGGGACTGAAAATCGAAAAAAGTCGAAAAATCGTGAAATTTTGGAAAATGCTCCACCATTTTTTTATTTTAAGAGATTTTCAAAAAAAGGTTGTATATTCAGATAGCTGACCTAATTACGATTCTAACGATGTATAATATGTATGTAATTATTAAAATTTAATTTTCGATATTTTAAATTTTTTGCATTTTTGACACTTTTGAACATAGGATTTCTCAGGGGCATTTTATCTGATCAGATAATGTAATATATCATTACAGAGCCCTGTGGCTATTTTAGTGCCCAAACCGGCTATTAAAACTATTCCGACAATAATAACCATACCGGAAGTATTCAAAAAATGAAAAAAAAGAGTAAAAACATTGTCGCACTTGCGAAAAACTTGATTTCTCTCTTAGGTAATAGCGGACCAAAAGAACTAAAGTGTCGCTGGATAGCCCTATTAATGGACCATCATATGGTATCTAAATAATACGAATTCTATGGTAAGGAAATAAATTATTGTATGCCAAAAATCTAGTATTTTCCAATTTTTTAACATTCTGAGACGCCCTTTTCTCGAAAACGACGCCTACGATTTTTCTTAAACTTTTCTTACTCAAAGTCCTATCGGTTGTCTTTTTAGGGAATCCAAAATGAAAAGCATTGAAATAATATAAGTGGTCGAAAAATGGCCTCAAACTTTGAAAAAAACTGAAAAATCGTTAAATTTTTGGAAACGCTCTTTAATTTATCTTTTTTTCCAAAACTACTCAATGGATGTTTCTGACACTTCTGGTACAGAAAGTTAAGTATCCAAAGAACTTCGTAAAGCTATCACAACAACGATCGTAAAGCCGGAAGTAGTCGAAAAAATGTCCGATATTTTGAAAAAAAATAATTTTTTTACGAAAACCTTTTTTATTTATGAATATTTTTTGATGATATTTTACACGGGGTTAAAATATCACCGTACTTGAGCAGAAATGAGAAAAAAAATTGTCTCGGTAATTTGCGTCAGCCGCCATCGGCTAATTTAGTTTTTGGTACCCAGAAAAATTATTTATTGTTCGATTTGTATAAAACAAAGTTCATATGCACCGTGGTCCCAATTGCAATTTTTTTTGTTACGGTGAAATTTTTCTGTCGGCAACGGAAGTGACGTAATATTAACAAAAACTACAATTTTGACAGTTCGGTACCACTTTTTGAAAGCAAATATTATTTTTTTTCAAAACTGATATAACTAAAAGGATGCACCCTGCAAAGGTGCACAAAATCCTTAGCTCATATTTTTAAATTTCAATTTCAATTTCGGGCAATTTCGAATAAAATGTAAAATAAAGTGTAAAATTCAGTTATTTACAATTCATTCAGCGTCTTCATATTTTGAAATATTTATTTGTAATTTTCATAAACTCGTAGCAATAATCCAGACGAAGAGAATGTATGCGAAAATTAGTTTGTAATATGAGCAGTTGCCGAGAAATATGCAATTTTGCATGCATCACTTTTCACGTTATTTTGCCTATAAAAGAGTGAATTATTATTCGATTTGCAATATTTTTTTTCCATTTGATGCCTAATGCCAATTTGGACTAGGTCAAGCCAATTTTACATTTTCACTGTGACCGGAAATGACGTCTTTTGGGCAAAAACTGTATTTCTAACCTAAAAAACAAATATTTTATTCAAATGAGTCTGCCTTATAATGTTTTTAAAATTATGATATTTGATTCCCATCAACGAATAGAATGAAGCCATACGACCATACAGATACCACAAAATGGTTTCTAGCTTGTACGGTTACAGAGAAATAGGCGATCTTCTATAAGTCACTTTTCAAGGTTTTTGGTCTGTAAAAGTGTCAATTATTATTCGATTTTTATAATTTATTTACCATTTGATGCCTTATGCCATTTATGACTTCTATGAACCAAGTTAAAATTTTCAATATCACCGGAAGTAATGTAATTTTTGCAAAAAACGTATTTTTAGCCTTCAAAACAAACATTTTTTTGAAGGGATTTAAATTTATTATTCATTTAACTTTATAACGTCTGACTCTAATGGGCAGTAAGACTGAATCAATACCATCATATTGATATCAAGAAAAGGCTTCTAGCATGTTCCCTTGTCGAATAATAACCAATTTTCCGAGGGTCACTTTTAAGTTTTTTACCTTCTTAATTTCAGTTTATGGGTTATAGGTTAATTATTTATTGCCCGATATCTATAAAAAAAAGTTTGCATTTTGTATGTTGCGAATTTTCGACTTATTTTTCACCTATAAAAATTTCTTTCGGCACCGGAAGTGACGTAATTTTGCCATAATTTACAATTTTGACCGGTCTTTTCGCCAGCAAATATTACTTTTACATATGATAGAGGGTGTCACTGAAGCTAAACAACTAATGTATAGTTTGGTAGCTCAATGGATCGGCTATGGTATAATAAACTTCCTGTATGATTCCTGAAAGCCGGTTCAGTGCTGCTTGCAGGTCTAGTTATTATTATTATTATTCAGATTCCAATTTGAATAGATCTCAGCAACTACGTGTCGCATCGTTACGATCTCTTCGGTTTTACTGGGAAAGTGGGTGTGACTTAGAGGATAAAGCTATTTTGAACGTTCTGCGACAATGCGAAATGTCCGAAATCACCGAAGTTATCGTTTTTGAAAATATTGCAGTAATTTTAACAATAATCATTGGATTTTAACTTTCGATACATTTTGGCATAGCCTGAGACAGGGCACATAGCTACGCTACTTTCGATTTTTGATTTTCGGCAAATCTTCGAAGATATTAGGCGCCAAATTTCGAAAATTTAAAATTTTACAAACTTTTTTTTTATTTATGAATATTTTTTAGTCGTATTGTGCACAGAATTAAAGAGTCATCTGACTAGTGCAAAAATGTTAAAAAAAATTGTCTCAGTAATTTTCCTTGGCCGCCATTGGCTAATTCAGTTTTTCAGTCCTAGATTAATTTTTTATTGTCCGATTTGTATAAAACAAAATTCATATGCTTCGTTGTATCAATTGTCATTTTTTTTATTACCAAAAGTGTTATCTGTCGGCACCGGAAGTGGCATAATTTTACCAAAAACTACAATTTTGACAGTTATTTTCCTACTTCGAAAACAAATATTATTTTTTGGAAAAATTATTTGACTCAAAGAGTGTGCCCTTTCAAGGCGCAAAAAATGTAGGAAGCAGTTTTTTTAATTTCGATTTCACTTTCGAGCAAATTCGATTAAGAGGCTAAAAATGGTGTAAAATTTACCTATTTACAACCTATTCAGGCTTTTCAGATTTTAAAATATTTCTTCGTAACTTTTATAAACTTGTAGCTATAATCCATACGAAGAAAATGTATGTTAAAATTCGTTTGTAATATAAGCAGTTACCAAGAAATGGGCAGTTCTGTACAAGTCACTGTTTTCGTTATTTTGCCTGTAAAATAGTCAATTATTATTGGATTTTTATAAAAGTGACATCATTTGATTCAAAAAGCATGTAGCGTCATATCAAGTTGATTACAATTTAAAATTGACACCGGAAGTGACATCATTTGGTCAAAAACTGCATTTTAAACTTTTTAAATCCATGTTTTATTCAACCAAGAATAACTTAATATGTATTAATAATTTTAACTTTTGGTTTAAATTCACATATAAACAAAACTCATATGGTCATATAGATATCATAAAATTGTTTCTAACTTGTTCGGTTGCCGAGAAATAGACGGTTTTCTACAGGTCACTTTTGAAGGTTTCGTGGCCATAAAAGTGTCAATTATTATTCGATTTTCATAAACGTTACACCGTGTTATACCTACTGCCATTTGGGATTTCATTCAAGTAATTTAAGATTTTCATTATCACCGGAAGTAACGTCATTTTGGCAAAAACTGTATTTTTAGCCTTCAAAACAGATATTTTATTCAAGTGAGTCTGTTTTGAAATCTTTTTCAAATTATGGTATTTGATGCTAATCAACAAATAGAATGAACCCATACGATCACACAGATATCACAAAATGGTTTGTAACTTGTACGGTTGCAGAGAAATAGCAGATTTTCTACAAGTCACTTTTCAAGTTTTTTGGTCTTAAAATTTTACATAAAATTTTCACTATATGATATCGTATGCCATTTCTGATTTCATAAGACTAATTGAACATTTTCATTAACACAGGAAGTAATTTAATTTTGTCAAGATCATTTACAAGTAACAAATGTATAAAATGAATTGATATTGTTGGATTTTGTTGATTCTGCGTCCATTTTATTTGTGTGCAATGTTAATTTGGAAACCTGTTTAGTGGTTTCGCTTGTACCGGAAGTGACATATGTTCAAGGGTAACTTGGCACCGGAAGTGACATGTTTAAGGGTAACATGGCACCAGTGAAACCCGTCATTCCTGCATGCAGGTCTAGTTAGGCTTTCAGACTTTCGTCTGAAAGCCTATTGAGATTACTAAAATTATTATTTTTTTTATTATTATTCTTTTCTGCCGGAGCCTATTTCTCTATGATCGAAAAGAGATACCGATTTGCGATCCATATTTCTATCGGGAAACTAGGTGGTGGCTACCCAATAAAGCAATTTTCAAACTTCTGCGCAGACCGGAAGTGGCCGAATTTTGAACGTTGGTAAAAAATTAAAAATCGGCCGTGGTTTCGTCAATTCTCTACCTATATTCAAACAAATCACATTTTTGGAAAGCCTGAGAATTTTCCGAGACAATAGCAATCTCACATTTTGCGATTTCGAAACTTCGTCGCTGACTTCTATCGTTCGAAAATTCAAAACACGTCGCCTACGAGACAATTTTTGTTATTTTTCAAAATTTGGAAATTTGACCTAGATTTTTGGATACCTGACGTCAATCCGATTCCAGTAACATAAGTTTCATTCAGAGTTACCGCCCTTTATTTTTCGATTTTTTTCGAATTTTCTACCCATTTTGTGAGCTGTGGTGTCGTTTTACAGCCAAAATGATGTTTCTGAAACTTATGGAACATGAAGTTATAGTCCAATACCAACTGATAAAGCAATTTCGACACGGATCTTTAAACCGGAAGTGGTCGAAATAATGTGCAATATTTTGAAAAAAATGCAAAAAATGGATGTTTTCGGGGAAAACGTGATGTCTCCGTCCGATATCAACGGATTAATCAAATTAAGGTACCATTGGGTGGCACGAGGATTGTACTATCGTATGATACCCAATTCATACGGATACTATGATCAGGCAGCAAAATATGGCACGCTGAAAATCAAGTATTTTCTGATTTTTAGCATTTTTGGACGCCTGTATCTCGAAAACTTAACCGCAACTTTTTTTAAAATTTTTTCTATCGAGAGTCCTTTCGGAGGTATTTTGCATGAAGCCATCCAATAAGACTTTGAAATATCTGGAATAGGTGAAATAACGGACTGAAAATCGAAAAAAGTAAAAAAATCGTGAAATTTTGGAAAATGCTCTACTATTTTTTTATTTTAAGAGATTTTCAAAAAAAGATTGTATATTCAGATAGCTGACCTAATTACGATTCTAACGATGTATAATATGTATGTAGTTATTGAAATTTAATTTTCGATATTTTAAATTTTTTGCATTTTTGGCACTTTTGAACATAGGATTTCTCGGGGGCATTTTATCTGATCTGATAATGTAATATATCATTACAGAGCCCTGTGGCTATTTTAGTGCCCAAACCGGCTATTAAAACTATTCCGACAATAATAACCATACCGGAAGTATTCAAAACATTTTAAAAAAAAGGTTAAAAACATTGTCGCACTTGCGAAAAACTTGATTTCTCCCTTAGGTAATAGCGGACCAAAAAACCAAAAGTGTCGTTGGATAGCCCTATTAATGGACCATCATATGTTATCTAAATAATACGATTTCGATGGTAAGGAAATAAATTATTGTATGCCAAAAATCTAGTATTTTCCGATTTTTTTTAACATTCTGAGACGCCCTTTTCTCGAAAACGACACCGCAGATTTTTCTTAAACTTTTCTTACTCAAAGTCCTATCGGTTGTCTATATATTGAATCCAAAATGAAAAGCATTGAAATAATATAGGTGGTCCAAAAATGGCATCAAACTTTGAAAAAAATTGAAAAATCGTTAAATTTTTGTAAACGCTCTTTAATTTATCTTTTTTTCCAAAACTACTTAATGGATGTTTCTGACACTTCTGGTACAGAAAGTTAAGTAGCCAAAGAACTTCGTAAAGCTATCGCGACAATGATCGTAAAACCGGAAGTAGTCGAACAAATGTCCGATATTTTGAAAAAAAATAATTTTTTTACGAATACCTTTTTTATTTATGAATATATTTTGATGGTATTTTACACAGGGTTTAAATATCATCGTACTTGAGCAGAAATGAGAAAAAAAATTGTCTCGGTAATTTCCGTTAGCCGCCATCGGCTAATTTAGTTTTTCGTACCCAGAAAAATTATTTATTGTTCGATTTGTATAAAACAAAGTTCATATGCTCCGTGGTCCAAATTGTATTTTTTTTGTTACGGTGAAATTTTTCTGTCGGCAACGGAAGTGACGTAATATTAACAAAAACTACAATTTTGACAGTTAGGTACCACTTTTTGAAAGCAAATATTTTTTTTCAAAACTGATATAGCTAAAAGGATGCACCCTGCAAAGGTGCACAAAATCCTTAGCTCAGATTTTTTAATCTCAATTTCATTTTCGGGCAATTTCGAATAAAATGTAAAATAAAGTGTAAAATTCAGTTATTTACAATTCATTCAGCGTCTTCATATTTTGAAACATTTATTTGTAATTTTCATAAACTCGTAGCAATAATCCAGATGAAGAGAATGTATGCGAAAATAAGTTTGTAATATATACAGTTGCCGAGAAATATGCAATTTTGCATGCATCACATTTCACGTTATTTTGCCTATAAAGGAGTGAATTATTATTTGATTTGCAATATTTTTTTCCATTTGATGCATAATGCCAATTTGGACTAGGTCAAGCCAATTTTACATTTTCACTGTGACCGGAAATGACGTCATTTGGGCAAAAACTGTATTTTTAACCTAAAAAACAAATATTTTATTCAAATGAGTCTGCCTTATAATATTTTTAAAATTATGATATTTGATTCCCATCAACGAATAGAATGAAGCCATACGACCACACAGATACCACAAAATGGTTTCTAACGTGTACGGTTACAGAGAAATAGGCGATCTTCTATAAGTCACTTTTCAAGGTTTTTGGTCTATAAAAGTGTCAATTATTATTCGATTTTTATAATATTTTTACCATTTGATGCCTTATGCCATTTATGACTTCTATGAACCAAGTTAACATTTTCAATATCACCGGAAGTAATGTAATTTTTGCAAAAAACGTATTTTTAGCCTTCAAAAGAAACATAACGTCTGACTCTAATGGGCAGTAAGATTAAATCAATACCATCATATTGATATCAAGAAAAGGCATCTAGCATGTTCCCTTGTCGAATAATAGCCAATTTTCCCAGGGTCACTTTTAATTTTTTTACCTTCTTAATTTCAGTTTATAGGTTATAGGTTAATTATTTATTGCCCGATATGTATTAAACAAAGTTTCTATTTTGTATGTTGCAAATTTTCGACTTATTTTTCACCTATAAAAATTTCTTTCGGCACCGGAAGTGACGTAATTTTGCCATAATTTACAATTTTGACCTTTTACATATGATAGAGGGTGTCACTGAAGCAAAACAACTAAAGTATAGTTCGGTAGCTCAATGGATCGGCTATGGTATAATAAACTTCCTGTATGATTCCTGAAAGCCGGTTCAGTGCTGCTTGCAGGTCTAGTTATTCTTATTATTATTATTCTTCTTTTGTTTTGAGTAGATCTCAGCAACTGCTTGTCGCATCGTTACGATTTCTTCGGTTTTACTGGGAAAGTGGGTGTGACTTAGAGGATAAAGCTATTTTGAACGTTCTGCGACAATGCGAAATGTCCGAAATCACCAAATTATCGTTTTTTAAAATATTGCAGTAATTTTAACAATAATCATTGAATTTTAACTTTCGATACATTTTGGCATAGCCGGAGACAGGGCACATAGCTACACTACTTTCGATTTTTGATTTTCGGTAAATCTTCAAAGATATTAGGCGCCAAATTTTGAAAATTTAAAATTTTACAAAAAACTTTTTTATTTATGAATATTTATTAGTCGTATTATGCACAGAATTAAATAGTCATCTGACTAGTGCAAAAATGTTAAAGAATTTTGTCTCAGTAATTTACCTTGGCCGCCATTGGCTAATTCAGTTTTTAAGTCCTAGATTAATTTTTTATTGTTCGATTTGTATAAAACAAAGTTCATATGCTTCGTTGTATCAATTGTCATTTTTTTTATTACCAAAAGTTTTATCTGTCGGCACCGGAAGTGGCATAATTTTACCAAAAACTACAATTTTGACAGTTATTTTCCTTCTTCGAAAAGAAATATTATTTTTTGGAAAAATTATTTGACTCAAAGAGTGTGCCCTTTCAAGGCGCAAAAATTGTAGGAAGCAGTTTTTTTAATTTCGATTTCATTTTCGAGCAAATTCGATTAAGAGGCTAAAAATGGTGTAAAATTGGCCTATTTACAACCTATTCAGGCTTTTCAGATTTTAAAATATTTCTTCGTAACTTTTATAAACTTGTAGCTATAATCCATACGAAGAAAATGTATGTTAAAATTCGTTTGTACTATAAGCAGTTACCAAGAAATGGGCAGTTCTGTACAAGTCACTGTTTTCGTTATTTTGCCTGTAAAATAGTCAATTATGATTGGATTTTTATAAAAGTGACATCATTTGATTCAAAAAGCACGTAGCGTCATATCAAGTTGATTACAATTTAAAATTGACACCGGAAGTGACATCATTTGGTCAAAAAATGCATTTTAAACTTTTTAAATCAATGTTTTATTCAACCGAGAATAACTTAATATGTATTAATAATTTTAACTTTTGGTTTAAATTCACATATAAACAAAACTCATATGGTCATATAGATATCATAAAATGGTTTCTAACTTGTTCGGTTGCCGAGAAATAGACGGTTTTCTACAGGTCACTTTTGAAGGTTTCGGGGCCATAAAAGGGTCAATTATTATTCGATTTTCATAAACGTCACACCATGTTATACCTAATGCCATTTGGGATTTCATACAAGTAATTTAAGATTTTCATTATCACCGGAAGTAACGTCATTTTGGCAAAAACTGTATTTTTAGCCTCTAAAACAGATATTTATTCAAATGAGTCTGTTTTGAAATCTTTTTCAAAGTATGGTATTTGATGCCAATCAACAAATAGAATGAACCCATACGATCATACAGATACCACAAAATGGTTTCTAACTTGTACGGTTGCAGAGAAATAGCCGATTTCCTACAAGTCACTTTTCAAGTTTTTGGGTCTTTAAAAGTGGCAATTATTATTCGATTTACATAAAATTTTCACTATATGATATCGTATGCCATTTCTGATTTCATAAGACTAATTGAACATTTGCATTAACACCGGGAGTAATTTAATTTTGTCAAGATCATTTACAAGTAACAAATGTATAAAATGAATTGATATTGCTGGATTTTGTTGATTCTGCATCCATTTTATTTGTGTGCAATGTTAATTTGGAAACCTGTTTAGTGGTTTCGCTGGTACCGGAAGTGACATATGTTCAAGGGTAACTTGGCACCGGAAGTGACATGTTTAAGGGTAACGTGGCACCAGTGAAACCCGTCATTCCTGCATGCAGGTCTAGTTCTTATTATTATTATTATTATTATTATTCAGATTCCAATTTGAATAGATCTCAGCAACTACGTGTCGCATCGTTACGATTTCTTCGGTTTTACTGGGAAAGTGGGTGTGACTTAGAGGATAAAGCTATTTTGAACGTTCTGCGCCGATGCGAAATGTCCGAAATCACCGAAGTTATCGTTTTTGAAAATATTGCAGTAATTTTAACAATAATCATTGGATTTTAACTTTCGGTACATTTTGGCATAGCCTGAGACAGGGCACATAGCTACGCTACTTTCGATTTTTGATTTTCGGCAAATCTTCGAAGATATTAGGCGCCAAATTTCGAAAATTTAAAATTTTACTAAAAAAATTTTTATTTATGAATATTTTTTAGTCGTATTGTGCACAGAATTAAAGAGTCATCTGACTAGTGCAAAAATGTTAAAAATTTTTGTCTCAGTAATTTTCCTTGGCCGCCATTGGCTAATTCAGTTTTTCAGTCCTAGATTAATTTTTTATTGTTCGATTTGTATAAAACAAAGTTCATATGCTTCGTTGTCTCAATTGTCATTTTTTTTGTTACCAATAATGTTATCTGTCGGCACCGGAAGTGGCATAATTTTACCAAAAACTACAATTTTGACAGTTATTTTCTTATTTCGAAAACAAATATTATTTTTTTGAAAAATTATATGACTCAAAAAGTGTGTCTTTTCAAGGCGCAAAAAATGTAGGAAGCAGTTTTTTTAATTTCGATTTCATTTTCGAGCAACTTCGACTAAGAGGCTAAAAATGGTGTAAAATTGGCCTATTTACAACCTATTCAGGCTTTTCAGATTTTAAAATATTTCTTCGTAACTTTTATAAACTTGTAGCTATAATCCATACGAAGAAAATGTATGTTAAAATTCGTTTGTAATATAAGCAGTTACCAAGAAATGGGCAGTTCTGTACAAGTCACTGTTTTCGTTATTTTGCCTGTAAAATAGTCAATTATGATTGGATTTTTATAAAAGTGACATCATTTGATTCAAAAAGCATGTAGCGTCATATCAAGTTGATTACAATTTAAAATTGACACCGGAAGTGACATCATTTGGTCAAAAAATGCATTTTAAACTTTTTAAATCAATGTTTTATTCAACCAAGAATAACTTAATATGTATTAATAATTTTAACTTTTGGTTTAAATTCACATATAAACAAAACTCATATGGTCATATAGATATCATAAAATGGTTTCTAACTTATTTGGTTGCTGAGAAATAGACGGTTTTCTACAGGTCACTTTTGAAGGTTTCGGGGCCATAAAAGGGTCAATTATTATTCGATTTTCATAAACGTCACACCATGTTATACCTAATGCCATTTGGAATTTCATACAAGTAATTTAAGATTTTCATTATCACCGGAAGTAACGTCATTTTGGCAAAACTGTATTTTTAGCCTCCAAAACAGATATTTTATTCAAATGAGTCTGTTTTGAAATCTTTTTCAAATTATGGTATTTGATGCCAATCAGCAAATAGAATGAACCCATACGATCATACAGATACCACAAAATGGTTTCTAACTTTTTCGGTTGCAGAGAATTAGCTGATTTTCTACAAGTCACTTTTCAAGTTTTTTGGTCTTTAAAAGTGGCAATTATTATTCGATTTACATAAAATTTTCACTATATGATATCGTATGCCATTTCTGATTTCATAAGACTAATTGAACATTTGCATTAACACCGGGAGTAATTTAATTTTGTCAAGATCATTTACAAGTACATGTAACAAATGTATAAAATGAATTGATATTGCTGGATTTTGTTGATTCTGCGTCCATTTTATTTGTGTGCAATGTTAATTTGGAAACCTGTTTAGTGGTTTCGCTGGTACAGGAAGTGACATATGTTCAAGGGTAACTTGACACCGGAAGTGACATGTTTAAGAGTAACATGGCACCAGTGAAACCCGTCATTCCTGCATGCAGGTCTAGTTAAGCTTTCATATTACATATGAAAGCTTATTGTTTCTGTTAAGATTATTATTATTTTTTTTTTTTGTGTATTTTCTGCAAATCGGATTTCTCAGAATCTAACCATGGGATCTTTCTGAAACTTTGACCTACCCCCCCAAAAATGGGGTGCGAACGTTGTTTAAATATATTTTCAAAACGTTTTACGAATCCGAAATCACCGAATTTTGCGAACGAAAAAACTGACAATGCATAGTCGTAACTTTGTTATTTTTTGACCGATTTTACTAATTCTTTTTTCTTTGAATACCTTGAAAAAAATCGTTTTCATCTGCAGTTTCACATTTTCGAATTTCGAAAATTCGTCGCTGTGATTTCGAACCGGAAGTTTAGACCAATTTGACAACTTCTTTAATAGTTGTACGATTTTCATGAAATTTAGTATACAAGTAGATCTTACCGATGTGACTTCAAAAATATAATTAGAAATTTTCTAAATTATCTCCCCTTGGTGAAATTAAGGATCAAAATTTTCAAAAAAATCGTCGAAATATAGGTCAGAATGACCTAAAAAAATTTTTCGATACTCGACAAGTAATTACTGATTCCTACACAAAATATGGAGTTTGTCGATCGAACCGGAAGTGCCACCATCTTGAAACGTGAAAAAACAATTGAACTTTTGCGATATTGCACTTACAGACACGGGAGTTATATTTTCTGAATCCTTGAAGGATGGCCCAAAAATCGTAGGGAGCAGAATTTTGATTTCGGTCACGTGATGGTCACCATTTTGAATTGAAAATGAAAAGTAGTAGCAATTTGAAGGGCCGAGACTTTGAAACACAATAACTCTCCTTCTAATTGAGCTAGAATGTTCAAACTTGGTGTAGACGTTCACTAGGTCAATGTCATGATTGAGTTCAAAGATGAGCATTTTCTGCCGAGGGTAAGCAGAGATAGGCATGCTGATTTGTTGATTCTTTAGGGCACGATAACTTCGGTTATAATGAAGGGAGGGCTGTGAAACTTTTGTCAATAGAGAGTCCAATAGCTAGCCTGTTGTGTGAAATCATTGTATCATTTATTTTAAATATCAGGGATAGGCGAAAAAAAGAGATTGAAAATCCAAAAAGTCGTATTTTTACAATTTGGAGCATGTTTAGAGGTCTTTCTCGTAAAGTAAACTTAATATTTTTTGGGAACTTCTTCTACAAAGAGTCTTATGGGTAGTCTTTTGTATAAAACCATCGATCAACAATCCAACATATCAGGAGTAGAAGAACAAAAGGATCGAACATTGAAAACGGCACCCTTTCATTGTTAAGCAAAACATGCAGTGTGGGTGGCTACAATCTGCACATTTAGTCATCGTATAGAGCTTATTCAACAGTATCGAATTCCAACTGCTAAGGGATCTTTTACGTGCACTCCAATGTGTACACGGCGGGTGGGGGGACACGCCAGAAAATCGAGATGAACTTTCTCGGACAATGCAGGGATCGAACACCCGACCTCCTGGCTAGCAGGCCAACGCCTTAGCCACATAGTGTGGACACCCATCGTACATTTCATCCGTCAAATCAAAGCATTTCATTGCATTAGACCAATAATTAATTATTCTTAATTGAAAACTTTATTTTAATATTAGTCTGGCATTATTAAATCCTAATTTTATTGGTCTTATTTAAAATTAAACTTTCATTTAAGTATGAACAACCCTTAACGTGTCTCTTTAAAACATAAAAAAATACTCTAAAACAGTAGCTCAACCTTTTGACCTAAACTCATTAATTTACCATTTTTTGTGAGCCACTTGTTATTTTTCCTATGACATATTACACGTGTCTGATTTTAAAGGGGGGTTGTGTGGCTGAATGGTTAGCACGCGCGCCTGTCATTGAGTTAACTAGCGTGTTTTCGAATGCCCGGTTGTACGTGACAAGGAGTAAGGTCGCCTGTCCAACCTGCCATTTTTAATTTTTTTTTCCCGCCATTTTCATACCATTTTCTCATCCGTCTAATTACAGTAATACAAGTTTCAGTTATTTCCCTTTAGTTTTCAGATTATTGTTATGCCTGGGTGCAATGTTTCATACTATATTTAGACTTGTAACTTCGCGAGTTTTTGACCAATTTTAATAATTTTTTCTTCTTATCCTTTTATTTAGGATATTTGATACAATCAATGACACGTGACGATGAATATGAAAGCTTTCATATCTGCATGGGACAGTAGCAGATCTAGTTATTATTATTATTAGGCTTTCAGACTTTCGTCTGAAAGCCTATTGAGATTACTAAAATTATTATTAGGCTTTCAGACTTTCGTCTGAAAGCCTATTGAGATTACTAAAATTATTATTATTATTATTATTATTATTATTATTTACCGCGGGGGCCTAGATCTCCATGATCGAAAACAGATATCGTTCTGGAATTAGATTTTCTATTGGGAAACCACGTGGTGGCTACTTGATAAAATATTTTTGAAATTTCTGCGCATACCGGAAGTGACCGAACTTTGCACGTTGTCTAAAAATTGAAAATCGGCCATAGTTTCGTCAATTCTTTATCCATTTTCAAATAAATTACATTTTTGGAATCCCTGAACCTTTTCTGAGACAATGGCTATCTCACATTTTTCAATTTCGAACATTAGTCTATGACTTTTATCGTTCGAAAATTGAAAACATGTTGTTTACGAGACAATTTTTGTCATTTTTCAAAATTTTCAAATTTGACCTACATTTTTGGATACCTGAAGTCCATCCGATTCCAGTAATATAAGTTTCATTCAGAGTTATCGCCCTTTATTTTTCGATTTTTTTCGAATTTTCTTCCCATTTTGCGAGCTCGGGTTTCGTTTTATGGTAGAATTGACGTTTCTGAAACTTCTGGAACATGAAGTTATAGTCCAATACCAACTGATAAAGCAATTTCGACACGGATCTTTAAACCGGAAGTGGTCGAAATAATGTTCAATATTTTGAAAAAAATGCAAAAAATGGATATTTTGGGGAAAAACGCGATTTCTCCACCCGATATCAACGGATTAAGGAAATTAGGGTACCATTGGACTGCACTAGGATTGTACTATCGTATGATACCCAATTCATACGGATACGATGAGCAGGAAGCAAAATATGGCACGCTGAAAATCAAGTATTTTCTGATTTGGAGCGTTTTTGGACGCCTGTATCTCGAAAACTTAACCGCAACTTTTTTTTTAACTTTCTCTATCGAGAGTCCATTCGATAGTCTTGTGAATTATGCCACCCAATAAGACTTTGAAATGTCTGGAATAGGTGAAATAACGGACTGAAAATCGAAAAAAGTCGAAAAATCGTGAAATTTTGGAAAATGCTCTACTATTTTTTTATTTTAAGAGATTTTCAAAAAAAGATTGTATATTCAGATAGCTGACCTAATTACGATTCTAACGATGTATAATATGTATGTAGTTATTGAAATTTAATTTTCGATATTTTAAATTTTTTGCATTTTTGGCACTTTTCAACATAGGATTTCTCAGGGGCATTTTATCTGATCAGATAATGCAATATATCATTACAGAGCCCTGTGGCTATTTTAGTGCCCAAACCGGCTATTAAAACTATTCCGAAAATAATAACCATACCGGAAGTATTCAAAAAATGAAAAAAAAAGGTTAAAAACATTGTCGCACTTGCGAAAAACTTGATTTCTCCCTTAGGTAATAGCGGACCAAAAGAACTAGAGGGTCGTTAGAAAGCCCTATTAATGGACCATCATATGGTATCTAAATAATACGATTTCGATGGTAGGGAAAAAAATTATTGTATGCCAAAAATCTAGTATTTTCCGATTTTTTAACATTCTGAGACGCCCTTTTCTCGAAAACGACGCCGCAGATTTTTCTTAAACTTTTCTTACTCAAAGTCCTATCGGTTGTCTATATAGTGAATCCAAAATGAAAAGCATTGAAATAATATAGGTGGTCCAAAAATGGCATCAAACTTTGAAAAAAATTGAAAAATCATTAAATTTTTGTAAACGCTCTTTAATTTATCTTTTTTTCCAAAACTACTCAATGGATGTTTCTGACACTTCTGGTACAGAAAGTTAAGTATCGAAAGAACTTCGTAAAGCTATCGCGACAATGATCGTAAAACCGGAAGTAGTCGAACAAATGTCCGATATTTTGAAAAAAATTAATTTTTTTACGAATACCTTTTTTATTTATGAATATTTTTTGATGGTATTTTACACTGGGTTAAAATATCATCGTACTTGAGCAGAAATGAGAAAAAAAATTGTCAGGGTAATTTGCGTTAGCCGCCATCGGCTAATTTAGTTTTTCGTACCCAGAAAAATTATTTATTGTTCGATTTGTATAAAACAAAGTTCATATGCTCCGTGGTCCCAATTGTAATTTTTTTTGTTACGGTAAAATTTTTCTGTCGGCAACGAAAGTGACGTAATATTAACAAAAACTACAATTTTTACAGTTCGGTACCACTTTTTGAAAGCAAATATTTTTTTTTTTCAAAACTGATGTAACTAAAAGGATGCACCCTGCAAAGATGCACAAAATCCTTAGCTCAGATTTTTTAATTTCAATTTCATTTTCGGGCAATTTCGAATAAAATGTAAAATAAAGTGTAAAATTCAGTTATTTGCAATTCATTCAGCGTCTTCATATTTTGAAATATTTATTTGTAATTTTCATAAACTCGTAGCAATAATCCAGACGAAGAGAATGTATGCGAAAATTAGTTTGTAATATGAGCAGTTGCCGAGAAATATGCAATTTTGCATGCATCACTTTTCACGTTATTTTGCCTATAAAAGAGTGAATTATCATTCGATTTGCAATATTTTTTTTCCATTTGATGCCTAATGCCAATTTGGACTAGGTCAAGCCAATTTTACATTTTCACTGTGACCGGAAATGACGTCATTTGGGCAAAAACTGTATTTTTAACCCCAAAAACAAATATTTTATTCAAATGAGTCTGCCTTATAATATTTTTAAAATTATGATATTTGATTCCCATCAACGAATAGAATGAAGCCATACGACCACACAGATACCACAAAATGGTTTCTAACTTGTACGGTTACAGAGCAATAGGCGATCTTCTATAAGTCACTTTTCAAGGTTTTTGGTCTATAAAAGTGTCAATTATTATTCGATTTTTATAATTTTTTTACCATTTGATGCCTTATGCCATTTATGACTTCTATGAACCAAGTTAACATTTTCAATATCACCGGAAGTAATGTAATTTTTGCAAAAAACGTATTTTTAGCCTTCAAAACAAACATTTTTTTGAAGGGATTTATGTTTATTATTCGTTTAACTTGATAACGTCTGACTCTAATGGGCAGTAAGATTGAATCAATACCATCATATTGATATCAAAAAAAGCCTTCTAGCATGTTCCCTTGTCGAATATTAGCCAATTTTCCCAGGGTCACTTTTAAGTTTTTTACGTTCTTAATTTCAGTTTATGGGTTATAGGGTAATTATTTATTGCCCAATATGTATAAAACAAAGTTTGTATTTTGTGTGTTGCGAATTTTCGACTTATTTTTCACCTAAAAAAATTTCTTTCGGTACCGGAAGTGACGTAATTTTGCCATAATTTACAATTTTGACCGGTCTTTTCGCCAGCAAATATTACTTTTACATATGATAGAGGGTGTCACTGAAGCAAAACAACTAAAGTATAGTTTGGTAACTCAATGGGTCGGCTACGGTATTATAAACTTCCTGTATGATTCCTGAAAGTCGGTTCAGTGCTGCTTGCAGGTCTAGTTAGGCTTTCAGACTTTCGTCTGAAAGCCTATTGAGATTACTAAAATTATTATTATTATTAGGCTTTCAGACTTTCGTCTGAAAGCCTATTGAGATTACTAAAATTATTAGGCTTTCAGACTTTCGTCTGAAAGCCTATTGTGATTACTAAAATTATTATTTATTATTATTATTTTTTTTTTCGCCGGAGCCTATTTCTCAGTGCCTGTAACAGATACCGATCTGGGACCTAATTCTCTATCGGGAAACCATGTGTTGGCTACTTGATAAACTATATTTGAAACTTCTGCGCAGACCGGAAGTGGTCGAATTTCGTGCGGTGTCAAAAAATCAAAAAACGGCCGTAGATTCGTCAATTCTGTACCTATTTTCATACAAATGACATTTTCGGAAACCCTGAGTCTTTTCTCGGACGATAGCAGTTGAAAATTTCGATATTTCGAAACTTCATCGCTGACTTCTTGCGATCGAAAAATGAAAAATGTTGTTTGAGAGACAATTTTTGTTATTTTTCAAAATTTTGAAATTTGACCTACATTTTTGGATACCTGAAGTCCATCCGATTCCAGTAATATAAGTTTCATTCAGAGTTATCGCCCTTTATTTTTCGATTTTTTTCGAATTTTCTACCCATTTTGCGAGCTCGGGTTTCGTTTTATGGCCGAATTGACGTTTCTGAAATTTCTGAGGCATGAAGCCAAATGACCATTGCAAGGAATAAAGCAATTTCAACAATAATCTGTACACCGGAAGTGGTCGAAATAATGTCCGATATTTTGAAAAAAATGCAAAAAATGGGTATTTTGGGGAAAAACGCGACTTCTCCGTCCGATATCAACGGATTAAACAAATTAGGGTACCATTGGACTGCACTAGTATTGTGCTATCGTATGATACCCAATTTGTACGGATACGACGAGTAGGAAGCAAAATATGGCACGCTGAAAATCAAGTATTTTCTGATTTGGAGCGTTTTTGGACGCCTGTATCTCGAAAACTTAACCGCAACTTTTTTTTTAACTTTCTCTATCGAGAGTCCATTTGATAGTCTTGTGAATTATGCCATCCAATAAGACTTTGAAATGTCTGGAATATGATAAAAAAGGGACTGAAAATCAAAAAAAGTCGAAAAATCGTGAAATTTTGGAAAATGCTCTACTATTTTTTTATTTTAAGAGATTTTCAAAAAAAGGTTGTATATTCAGATAGCTGACCTAATTACGATTCTAATGATGTATAATATGTATGTAGTTATTGAAATTTAATTTTCGATATTAAAATTTTTTTGCATTTTTGGCACTTTTGAACATAGGATTTCTCAGAGGCATTTTATCTGATCAGATAATGTAATATATCATTACAGAGCCCCGTGGCTATTTTAGTGCCCAAACCGGCTATTAAAACTATTCCGACAATAATAACCATACCGGAAGTATTCAAAAAATGAAAAAAAAAGGTTAAAACCATTGTCGCAGTTGCGAGAAACTTGATTTCTCCCTTAGGTAATAGCGGACCAAAAGAACTAAAGTGTCGCTGGATAGCCCTATTAATGGACCATCATATGGTATCTAAATAAAACGATTTCGATGGTAAGGAAATAAATTATTGTATGCCAAAAATATATTATTTTCCGATTTTTTAACATTCTGGGACGCCCTTTTCTCGAAAACGACGCCGCAGATTTTTCTCAAACTTTTCTTACTCAAAGTCCTATCGGTTGTCTATATAGTGAATCCAAAATGAAATGCATTGAAATAATATAAATGGTCCAAAAATGGCCTCAAACTTTGAAAAAAATTGAAAAATCGTTAAATTTTTGGAAACGCTCTTTAATTTATCTTTTTTTCCAAAACTACTCAATGGATGTTTCTGACACTTCTGGTACAGAAAGTTAATTATCCAAAGAACTTCGTAAAGCTATCACTACAACGATCGTAAAACCGGAAGTAGTCGAAAAAATGTCCGATATTTTGAAAAAAATTAATTTTTTTACGAAAACCTTTTTTATTTATGAATATGTTTTGATGATATTTTACACAGGGTTAAAAATATCATCCTACTTGAGCAGAAATGAGAAAAAAAATTGTCTCGGTAATTTGCGTTAGCCGTCATCGGCTAATTTAGTTTTTCGTACCCAGAAAAATTATTTATTATTCGATTTGTATAAAACAAAGTTCATACGCTCCGTGGTCCCAATTGTAATTTTTTTTGTTACGGTGAAATTTTTCTGTCGGCAACGGAAGTGATGTAATATTAACAAAAACTACAATTTTGATCGTTCAGTACCACTTTTTAAAAGCAAATATTATTTTTTTTCAAAACTGATATAACTAAAAGGATGCACCCTGCAAAGGTGCACAAAATCCTTAGCTCAGATTTTTTAAATTCAATTTCATTTTCGGGCAATTTCGAATAAAATGTAAAATAAAGTGTAAAATTCAGTTATTTACAATTCATTCAGCGTCTTCATATTTTGAAATATTTATTTGTAATTTTCATAAACTCGTAGCAATAATCCAGACGAAGAGAATGTATGCGCAAATTAGTTTGTAATATGAGCAGTTGCCGAGAAATATGCAATTTTGCATGCATCACTTTTCACGTTATTTTGCCTATAAAAGAGTGAATTATTATTCGATTTGCAATATTTTTTTTCCATTTGATGCTTAATGCCAATTTGGACTAGGTCAAGCCAATTTTACATTTACACTGTGACCGGAAATGACGTCATTTGGGCAAAAACTGTATTTTTAACTTAAAAAAAAATATTTTATTCAAATGAGTCTGCCTTATAATATTTTTAAAATTATGATATTTGATTCCCATCAACGAATAGAATTAAGCCATACGACCATACGGATACCACAAAATGGTTTCTAACTTGTACGGTTACAGAGAAATAGGCGATCTTTTATAAGTCAATTTTCAAGGTTTTTGGTCTATAAAAGTGTCAATTATTATTCGATTTTTATCATTTTTTTACCATTTGATGCCTTATGCCATTTATGACTTCTATGAACTAAATTAACATTTTCAATATCTCCGAAAGTAATGTAATTTTTGCAAAAAACGTATTTTTAGCCTTCAAAACAAACATTTTTTTGAAGGGATTTATATTTATTATTCGTTTAACTTTATAACGTCTGACTCTAATGGGCAGTAAGATTGAATCAATACCATCATATTGATATCAAGAAAAGGCTTCTAGCATGTTTCCTTGTCGAATAATAGCCAATTTTCCCAGGGTCACTTTTAAGTTTTATACCTTCTTAATTTCAGTTTATTGGTTATAGGTTGATTATTTATTGCCCGATATGTATAAAACAAAGTTTGTATTTTGTATGTTGCGAATTTTCGACTTATTTTTCACCTATAAAAATTTCTTTCGGCACCGGAAGTGACGTAATTTTGCCATAATTTACAATTTTGACCGGTCTTTCCGCCAGCAAATATTACTTTTACATATGATAGAAGGTGTCACTGAAGCAAAACAATTAAAGTATAGTTTGGTAGCTCAATGGATCGGCTATGGTATAATGAACTTCCTGTATGATTCCTGAAAGCCGGTTCAGTGCTGCTTGCAGGTCTAGTTATTATTATTATTTACCGCGGGGGCCAAGTTCTCCATGATCGAAAGCAGATATCGATCTGAAATCAACTTTTCTTTCGGAAAACCATGTGGTGGCTACTTGATAAAGTATTTTCGAAAATTCTGCGCATACCGGAAGTGGCAGATCTTTGTACGTTGTCAAAAAATTGAAAATTGGCCATAGTTTCGTCAATTATTTACCCATTTTCAAACAAATGACATTTTCGGAAACCATGAATCTTTTCCGAGTCAATAGCAATCTAAGATTTTGTAATTTCGAAACTTCGTCGCTGACTTCTAGCGTTCGAAAATTAAAAAAATTTGTTTAAGAGACAATTTTTTTCATTTTTCAAAATTTTCAAATTTGACTTATATTTTTGGATACCTTAAGTCCATCCGATTCCAGTAATATAAGTTTCATTCAGAGTTATCGCCCTTTATTTTTCGATTTTTTTCGAATTTTCTACCTATTTTGTGAGCTCGGGTTTCGTTATATGGCTGAATTGGCGAATCTGAAACTTCTAAGGCATGAAGCCAAATGACCATTGCAAGGAATAAAGCAATTTCAACAATGATCCGTAGAACGGAAGTAGTCGAAATAATGTGCAATATTTTGAAAAAATGCAAAAAATGGATAGTTTTGGGGAAAACGCGATTTCTCCGTTCGATGTCAATGGATTAAACAAATTAGGGTACCATTGGACTGCACTAGGATTGTACTATCGTATGATACCCAATTCATACGGATATTATGATCAGGCAGCAAAATATGGCACGCTGAAAATCAAGTATTTTCTGATTTGGAGCGTTTTTGGACGCCTATATCTCGAAAACTTAACCGTAACTTTTTCTTAATTTTTTTCTATCGAGAGTCCTTTCGGAGTTAATTTGCATGAAACCACCCAATAAGCCTTTGAAATATCTGGAATGGGTGAAATAACGGACTGAAAATCGAAAAAAGTCGAAAAATCGTGAAATTTTGGAAAATGCTCTACTATTTTTTTATTTGAAGAGATTTTTTAAAAAAGGTTGTATATTCAGATAGCTGACCTAATTAAGAATCTAACGATGTATAATATGTATGTAGTTATTGAAATTTAATTTTCGATATTTTAAATTTTTTTCATTTTTAGCACTTTTGAAAACAGGATTTCTCAGGGGCATTTTATCTGATCAGATAATGTAATATATCATTACAGAGCCCTGTGGCTATTTTAGTGCCCAAACCGGCTATTAAAAATATTCCGACAATGATAACCATACCGGAAGTATTCAAAAAATGAAAAAAAAAAGGTTAAAAACATTGTCTCACTTGCGAAAAATTTGATTGCTCCCTTAGGTAATAGCGGACCAAAAGAACTAAAGTGTCGTTGGATAGCCCTATTAATGGACCATCATATGAAATCTAAATAATACGATTTCAATGGTAAGGAAATAAATTATTGTATGCCAAAAATCAAGTATTTTCCGCTTTTTTAACATTCCGAGACGCCCTTTTCTCGAAAACGACGCCTACGATTTTTCTTAAACTTTTCTTACTCAACGTCCTATCGGTTGTCTATATAGTGAATCCAAAATGAAAAGCATTGAAATAATATAGGTGGTCCAAAAGTGGCCTCAAACTTTGAAAAAAATTGAAAAATCGTTAAAGTTTTGGAAACGCTCTTTAATTTATCTTTTTTTCCAAAACTACTCAATGGATGTTTCTGACACTTCTGGTACAGAAAGTTAAGTATCCAAAGAACTTCGTAAAGCTATCACGACAATGATCGTAAAACCGGAAGTAGTCGAAAAAATGTCGGATATTTTGAAAAAAAAAATTTTTTTTACGAAAACCTTTTTCATTTATGAATATTTTTTGATGGTATTTTACACAGGGTTAAAATATCATCCTACTTGAACAGAAATGAGAAAAAAAATTGTCTCGGTAATTTGCGTTAGCCGCCATCGGCTAATTAAGTTTTTCGTACCCAGAACAATTATTTATTGTTCGATTTGTATAAAACAAAGTTCATATGCTCCGTGGTCCCAATTGTAATATTTTTTGTTACGGTGAAATTTTTCTGTCGGCAACGGAAGTGACGTAATATTAACAAAAACTACAATTTTGACAGTTCTGTACCACTTTTTGAAAGCAAATGTTATTTTTTTCAAAACTGATATAACTAAAAGGATGCACCCTGCAAAGGTGCACAAAATCTTTTGCTCAGATTTTTTAATTCCAATTTCATTTTCGGGCAATTTCGAATAAAATGTAAAATAAAGTGTAAAATTCAGTTATTTACAATTCATTCAGCGTCTTCATATTTTGAAATATTTATTTGTTATTTTCATAAACTCGTAGCATTAATCCAGACAAAGAGAATGTATGGGAAAATTAGTTTGTAATATGAGCAGTTGCTGAGAAATATGCAATTTTGCTTGCATCACTTTTCACGTTATTTTGCCTATAAAGGAGGGAATTATTATTCGATTTGCAATATTTTTTTTTTCCATTTGATGCCTAATGCCATTTTGGACTAGGTCAAGCCAATTTTACATTTTCACTGTGACCGGAAATGACGTCTTTTGGGCAAAAGCTGTATTTTTAACCTAAAAAACAAATATTTTATTAAAATGAGTCTGCCTTATAATATTTTTAGAATTGTGATATTTGATTCCCATCAACGAATAGAATGAAGCCATACGACCATACAGATACCACAAAATGGTTTCTAACTTGTACGGTTACAGAGAAATAGGCGATCTTCTATAAGTCAATTTTCAAGGGTTTTCGTCTATAAAAGTGTCAATTATTATACGATTTTAATAATTTTTTTACCATTTGATGCCTTATGCCATTTATGACTTCTATGAACTAAATTAACATTTTCAATATCACCGGAAGTAATGTAATTTTTGCAAAAAACGTATTTTTAGCCTTCAAAACAAACATTTATTTGAAGGGATTTATATTTATCATTCGTTTAACTTTATAATGTTTGATTCCAATAGGCAGTAAGATTCAATCAATACCATCATATTGATATCAAGAAAAGGCTTCTAGCATGTTCCCTTGTCGAATAATAGCCAATTTTCCCAGGGTCACTTTTAAGTTTTTTTACCTTCTTAATTTCAGTTTATGGATTATAGGTTAATTATTTATTGCCCGATATGATAAAACAAAGTTTGTATTTTGTATGTTGCGAATTTTCGACTTATTTTTCACCTATAAAAATGTCTTTCGGCACCGGAAGTGACGTATTTTGCCATAATTTACCATTTTGACCGGTCTTTTCGCCAGCAAATATTACTTTAACATATGGTAGAGAGTGTCACTGAAGCAAAACAACTAAAGTATAGTTTGCTAGCTTAATGGATCGACTATGGTATAATAGACTTTCTGTATGATTCCTGAAAGCCGGTTCAGTGCTGCTTGCAGGTCTAGTTATTATTATTATTATTATTCAGATTCCAATTTGAATAGATCTCAGCAACTACGTGTCGCATCGTTACGATTTCTTCGGTTTTACTGGGAAAGTGGGTGTGACTTAGAGGATAAAGCTATTTTGAACGTTCTGCGACAATGCGAAATGTCCGAAATCACCGAAGTTATCGTTTTTAAAAATATTGCAGTAATTTTAACAATAATCATTGGATTTTAACTTTCGATACATTTTGGCATAGCCTGAGACAGGGCACATAGCTACGCTACTTTCGATTTTTGATTTTCGGCAAATCTTCGAAGATATTAGGCGCCAAATTTCGAAAATTTAAAATTTTACAAAAAACTTTTTTATTTATGAATATTTTTTAGTCGTATTGTGCACAGAATTAAAGGGTCATCTGACTAGTGCAAAAATGTTAAAAAATTTTGTCTCAGTAATTTACCTTGGCCGCCATTGGCTAATTCAGTTTTTCAGTCCTAGATTAATTTTTTATTGTTCGATTTGTATAAAACAAAGTTCATATGCTTCGTTGTATCAATTGTCGTTTTTTTTATTACCGAAAGTGTTATCTGTCGGCACCGGAAGTGGCATAATTTTACCAAAAACTACAATTTTGACAGTTATTTACGATCTTCATAAACAAATATTATTTTTTTGAAAAATTATATGACTCAAAGAGTGTGCCCTATCAAGGCGCAAAAAATGTAGGAAGCAGTTTTTTTAATTTCGATTTCATTTTCGAGCAAATTCGATTAAGAGGCTAAAAATGGTGTAAAATTGGCCTATTTACAACCTATTCAGGCTTTTCAGATTTTAAAATATTTCTTCGTAACTTTTATAAACTTGTAGCTATAATCCATACGAAGAAAATGTATGTTAAAATTCGTTTGTAATATAAGCAGTTGCCAAGAAATGGGCAGTTCTGCATAAGTCACTGTTTTCGTTATTTTGCCTGTAAAATAGTCAATTATTATTGGATTTTTATAAAAGTGACATCATTTGATTCAAAAAGCACGTAGCGTCATATCAAGTTGATTACAATTTAAAATTGACACCGGAAGTGACATCATTTGGTCAAAAAATGCATTTTACACTTTTTTAAATCAATTTTTTATTCAACCAAGAATAACTTAATATGTATTAATAATTTTAACTTTTGGTTTAAATTCACATATAAACAAAACTCATATGGTCATATAGATATCATAAAATGGTTTCTAACTTGTTCGGTTGCCGAGAAATAGACGGTTTTCTACAGGTCACTTTTGAAGGTTTCGGGGCCATAAAAAGGGTCAATTATTATTCGATTTTCATAAACGTCACACCATGTTATACCTAATGCCATTTGGGATTTCATACAAGTAATTTAAGATTTTCATTATCACCGGAAGTAACGTCATTTTGGCAAAAACTGTATTTTTAGCCTCCAAAACAGATATTTTATTCAAATGAGTCTGTTTTGAAATCTTTTTCAAATTATGGTATTTGATGCCAATCAACAAATAGAATGAACCCATACGATCATACAGATACCACAAAATGGTTTCTAACTTGTACGGTTGCCGAGAAATAGCCGATTTTCTACAAGTCACTTTTCAAGTTTTTTGGTCTTTATAAGTGGCAATTATTATTCGATTTAACGTTTTTATTTATAAATATTATTTAGTCGTGTTGTGCACAGAATTAAAGAGTCATCTGACTAGCGCAAAAATGTTAAAAAAATTTGTCTCAGTAATTTTCCTTGGCCGCCATTAGCTAATTCAGTTTTTCAGTCCTAGATTAATTTTTTATTGTTCGATTTGTATAAAACAAAGTTCATATGCTTCGTTGTCCCAATTGTTATTTTTTTTATTACCAAATGTGTTATCTAGCAAATTGGATTAAGGGGTGAAAAAAGGCGTAAAATTGACCTATTTACAACCCATTCAGGCTTTTCAGATTTTAAAATTTTTTTACTTAACTTTTATAAACCTGTCACTATAATCCATACGAAGAGAATGTATGTTAAAATTAGTTTCTAATATAAGCAGTTGCCGAGAAATGGGCAGTTTTGCATAAGTCACTGTTTTCGTAATGTTGCCTGTAAAATAGTCAATTATTATTGGATATTCACAAAAGTGACATCATTTGATTCAAAAAGCAAGTCTGCGTCATATCATGTTGATTACTATTTAAAATTGACACCGGAAGTGACGTCATTTAGTCAAAAACTCAATTTTTAACTTTTAAAATCGATCTTTTTTTCAACCAAGAATTATGTCACTTGTAATAATAAAATTAACTTTTGGTTTAAATTCACATATTAACAAAACTCATACGGTCAAATAGATATCATAAAATTGTTTCTAACTTGTTCGGTTGTCGAGATATAGGCGATTTTCTGAAAGTCACTTTTGAAGGTTTTTGGCCCATAAAAGTGTCAATTATTATTTGATTTTCATAAAATTTTCACCCTTTGAAGCCTAATGTCATAGACGATGTTATAAAACTAATTTAACGTTTTCATTATCACCGGAAGTAGCGTCATTTTGGCAAAAACTGTATTTTAAGCCTTCAAAACCGATATTTTATTCAAATGAGTCTGATTTGTAATGTTTATACAATTATGATATTTGATTCCAATCAACAAATAGATTAAACCCATACGGTCATATAAATACCAAAAAATGGTTTCTAACTTGTACGGTTGCCGAGAAATAGACGATTTTCTACACGTCACTTTTCAAGGTTTTTGGTCTATAAAAGTGGAAATTATTATTCGATTTACATAAAATTTTCACCATATGATGCCTTATGCCATTTCTGATTTCATAAGACTAAGGGAACATTTACATTATCACCGGAAGTACTGTTATTTTGTCAGGATCAATTACATGTAACAAATGTATAAAATAAAATTGCTGGATTTGTTTGATTCTGTTTCCATTTTATTTGATGTGTGCAATGCTTATGTGGAAACCTGTATATTGGTTTCATTGGTACCGGAAAGGACATATGTTCAAGGGTAACGTAGCACCAAAAGTGACACAAGTTCAAGTTCAAAGGTAACATGGCAAAAGTGAAACCCGTCATTCCTGCATGCAGGTCTAGTTATTAGGGTTTCACACTGCGAAGCTTGTGTGAAACACTATTGTTTTTGTTAAAATTATTATTCTTATTATTATTATTATTATTATTATTCTTCTTTTGTTTTGAGTAGATCTCAGCAACTACGTGTCGCATCGTTACGATTTCTTCGGTTTTACTGGGAAAGTGGGTGTGACTTAGAGGATAAAGCTATTTTGAACGTTCTGCGACAATGCGAAATGTCCGAAATCACCGAAGTTATCGTTTTTACAAATATTGCGGTAATTTTAACAATAATCATGGGATTTTAACTTTCGATACATTTTGGCATAGCTGGAGACAGGGCACATAGCTGCGCTACTTTCGATTTTTGATTTTCGGCAAATCTTCGAAGATATTAGGCGCCAAATTTCGGAAATTTAAAATTTTACAAAAAACTTTTTTATTTATGAATATTTTTTAGTCGTGTTGTGCACAGAATTAAAGAGTCATCTGACTTGCGCAAAAATGTTAAAAAATTTTGTCTCAGTAATTTTCCTTGGCCTCCATTGGCTAATTCAGTTTTTCAGTCCTAGATTAATTTTTTATTGTTCGATTTGTATAAAACAAAGTTCATATGCTTCGTTGTCTCAATTGTCATTTTTTTTATTACCAAAAGTGTTATCTGTCGGCACCGGAAGTGGCATAATTTTACCAAAAACTACAATTTTGACAGTTAGGTACATTTTTTGAAAACAAATATTATTTTTTTGAAAAATTATATGACTCAAAGAGTGTGTCCTTTAAACGCGCAAAAAATGTCGGAAGCAGTTTTTTTAATTTCTTTTTCATTTTCTAGCAAATTGGATTAAGAGGTGAAAAAAGGCGTAAAATTGACCTATTTACAACTCATTCAGGCTTTTCAGATTTTAAAATATTTTTACGTAACTTTTATAAACTTGTAGCTATAATCCATACGAAGAGAATGTATGTGAAAATTAGTTTGTAATATAAGCAGTTGCCGAGAAATAGGCAATTTTGCATGAGTCACTTTTCACGTAATTTTGGCTGTAAAAGAATCAATTATTATTCGATTTTCAATTTTCTTTCGCCATTGGATGCCTAATGCCATAGTGGACTATGTCAAATCATTTTACCCCTTGCGCTGCCACCGGAAATGACGTCATTTGCTCAAAACTTAAATTTTAGCCTTCAAAAAACAATATTTTATTCAAATGAGTCGTATTTGTTATTTTTTTCAAATTGTGATATTTGATTCTATTGATCAAATAGATTGAACCCATACGATCATACAGATACCACAAAATGGTTTCTAACTTGTACGGTTGCAGAGAAATGGGCGATTTTCCTTAAGTCACTTTTCAAGGTTTTTGGTCTATAAAAGTGTCAGTTATTATTCGATTTTCATAAAATTTTCACCATATGATATCTTGTGTCATTTATGATTTCATAGAACTAATTTAACATTTTCAGTATCACCGGAAGTAATGTCATTTTGGCAAAAACTGTATTTTTAGCCTTCAAAACAGACATTTTTTTCAAATGAGTCTGATTTGTAATATATTTGAAATTATGATATTTGATTCCAATCAACAAATGGATTGAACCCATACGATCATATAGATACCAAAAGATAGTTTTTATCGTGTACGGTTGCCGAGAAATAGACGATTTTCTACAAGTCACTTTTCAAGGTTTTTGGTCTATAAAAGTGGCAATTCTCATTCGATTTACATACAATTTTCGCCATTATGCTGCCTTATGCCATTTCTGATTTCATAAAACTAATTGAACATTTTCATTATCACCGGAAGTAATGAAATTTTGCCAGGATCACTTACAAGTAACATATATATAAAATGAATTGATATTGCTGGATTTGGTTGATTCTTCGTCCATTTTATTTGATGTTTACAATGCTTATGTGGAAACCTGTTTGATGGTTTCATTGGTATCGGAAGTGACATATGTTTAAGGGTAACGTGGCACCGAAAGTGACGTGGCACCAGTGAAACCCGTCATTCCTGCATGCAGGTCTAGTTATTATTATTATTATTCAGATTCCAATTTGAATAGATCTCAGCAACTACGTGTCGCATCGTTACCATTTCTTCGGTTTTACTGGGAAAGTGGGTGTGACTTAGAGGATAAAGCTATTTTGAACGTTCTGCGACAATGCGAAATGTCCGAAATCACCGAAGTTATCGTTTTTGAAAATATTGCAGTAATTTTAACAATAATCATTGGATTTTAACTTTCGATACATTTTGGCATAGCCTGAGACAGGGCACATAGCTACGCTACTTTCGATTTTTGATTTTCGGCAAATCTTCGAAGATATTAGGCGCCAAATTTCGAAAATTTAAAATTTTACAAAAAACTTTTTTATTTATGAATATTTTTTAGTCGTATTGTGCACAGAATTAAAGAGTCATCTGACTAGTGCAAAAATGTTAAAAAATTTTGTCTCAGTAATTTTCCTTGGCCGCCATTGGCTAATTCAGTTTTTCAGTCCTAGATAAATTTTTTATTGTTCGATTTGTATAAAACAAAATTCATATGCTTCGTTGTATCAATTGTCATTTTTTTTATTACCGAAAGTGTTATCTGTCGGCACCGGAAGTGGCATAATTTTACCAAAAACTACAATTTTGACAGTTATTTTCTTATTTCGAAAACAAATATTATTTTTTTGAAAAATTATATGACTCAAAGAGTGTGTCTTTTCATGGCGCAAAAAATGTAGGAAGCAGTTTTTGTAATTTCGATTTCACTTTCGAGCAAATTCGATTAAGAGGCTAAAAATGGTGTAAAATTGACCTATTTACAACCTATTCAGGCTTTTCAGATTTTAAAATATTTCTTCGTAACTTTTATAAACTTGTAGCTATAATCCATACGAAAAAAATGTATGTTAAAATTCGTTTGTAATATAAGCAGTTACCAAGAAATGGGCAGTTCTGTACAAGTCACTGTTTTCGTTATTTTGCCTGTAAAATAGTCAATTATTATTGGATTTTTATAAAAGTGACATCATTTGATTCAAAAAGCATGTAGCGTCATATCAAGTTGATTACAATTTAAAATTGACACCGGAAGTGACATCATTTGGTCAAAAACTGCATTTTAAACTTTTTAAATCAATGTTTTATTCAACCAAGAATAACTTAATATGTATTAATAATTTTAACTTTTGGTTTAAATTCACATATAAACACAACTCATATGGTCATATAGATATCATAAAATTGTTTCTAACTTGTTCGGTTGCCGAGAAATAGACGGTTTTCTATAGGTCACTTTTGAAGGTTTCGGGGCCATAAAAGTGTCAATTATTATTCGATTTTCATAAACGTTACACCATGTTATACTAATGCCATTTGGAATTTCATACAAGTAATTTAAGATTTTCATTATCACCGGAAGTAACGTCATTTTGGCAAAAACTGTATTTTTAGCCTTCAAAACAGATATTTTATTCAAATGAGTCTGTTTTGAAATCTTTTTCAAATTATGGTATTTGATGTCAATCAACAAATAGAATGAAGCCATACGATCATACAGATACCACAAAATGGTTTCTAACTTGTACGGTTGCCGAGAAATAGCCGATTTTCTACAAGTCACTTTTCAAGTTTTTTGGTCTTTAAAAGTGGCAATTATTATTCGATTTACATAAAATTTTCACTATATGATATCGTATGCCATTTCTGATATCATAAGACTAACTGAACATTTTCATTAACACAGGAAGTAATTTAATTTTGTCAAGATCATTTACAAGTAACAAATGTATAAAATGGCATGATATTGCTGGATTAATTGGTTGATTCTGCGTCCATTTTATTTTTGTGCAATGTTAATTTGGAAACCTGTTTAGTGGTTTCGTTGGTACCGGAAGTGACATATGTTCAAAGGTAACTTGGCACCGGAAGTGCCTGTTTAAGAGTAACTTGGCACCAGTGAAACCCGTCATTCCTGCATGCAGGTCTAGTTATTATTATTATTATTCAGATTCCAATTTGAATAGATCTCAGCAACTACGTGTCGCATCGTCACGATTTCTTCGGTTTTACTGGGAAAGTGGGTGTGACTTAGAGGATAAAGCTATTTTGAACGTTCTGCGACAATGCGAAATGTCCGAAATCACCGAAGTTATTGTTTTTGAAAATATTGCAGTAATTTTAACAATAATCATTGGATTTTAACTTTCGATACATTTTGGCATAGCCTGAGACAGGGCACATAGCTACGCTACTTTCGATTTTTGATTTTCGGCAAATCTTCGAAGATATTAGGCGCCAAATTTCGAAAATTTAAAATTTTACAAAAAACTTTTTTATTTATGAATATTTTTTAGTCGTATTGTGCACAGAATTAAAGAGTCATCTGACTAGTACAAATATGTTAAAAAAATTTGTCTCAGTAATTTTCCTTGGCCGCCATTGGCTAATTCAGTTTTTCAGTCCTAGATTAATTTTTTATTGTTCGATTTGTATAAAACAAAGTTCATATGCTTCGTTGTCTCAATTGTCATTTTTTTTGTTACCAATTATGTTATCTGTCGGCACTGGAAGTGGCATAATTTTACCAAAAACTACAATTTTGACAGTTATTTTCCTATTTCGAAAACAAATATTATTTTTTTGAAAAATTATATGACTTAAAGTTTGTGTCTTTTCAAGGCGCAAAAATCGTAGGAAGCAGTTTTTTTAATTTCGATTTCATTTTCGAGCAAATTCGATTAAGAGGCTAAAAATGGTGTAAAATTGGCCTATTTACAACCTATTCAGGCTTTTTAGATTTTAAAATATTTCTTCGTAATTTTATAAACTGGTAGCTATAATCCATACGAAGAAAATGTATGTTAAAATTCGTTTGTAATATAAGCAGTTACCAAGAAATGGGCAGTTCTGTACAAGTCACTGTTTTCGTTATTTTGCCTGTAAAATAGTCAATTATGATTGGATTTTTATAAAAGTGTCATTTGATTTGATAAGCACGTAGCGTCATATCAAGTTGATTACAATTTAAAATTGACACCGGAAGTGACATCATTTGGTCAAAAAATGCATTTTAAACTTTTTAAATCAATGTTTTATTCAACTAAGAATAACTTAATATATATTAATAATTTTAACTTTTGGTTTAAATTCACATATAAACAAAACTCATATGGTCATATAGATATCATAAAATGGTTTCTAACTTATTCGGTTGCCGAGAAATAGACGGTTTTCTACAGGCCACTTATGAAGGTTTCGGGGCCATAAAAGGGTCAATTATTATTCGATTTTCATAAACGTCACACCGTTTTATACCTAATGCCATTTGGGATTTCATACAAGTAATTTAAGATTTTCATTATCACCGGAAGTAACGTCATTTTGGCAGAAACTGTATTTTTAGCCTCCAAAACAGATATTTTATTCAAATGAGTCTATTTTGAAATCTTTTTCAAATTATGGTATTTGATGCCAATCAACAAATAGAATGAACCCATACGATCATACAGATACCACAAAATGGTTTCTAACTTGTACGGTTGCAGAGAAATAGCCGATTTTCTACAAGTCACTTTTCAAGTTTTTTGGTCTTTAAAAGTGGCAATTATTATTCGATTTACATAAAATTTTCACTATATGATATCGTATGCCATTTCTGATTTCATAAGACTAATTGCATTCACACCGGGAGTAATTTAATTTTGTCAAGATCATTTACAAGTAACAAATGTATAAAATGAATTGATATTGCTGGATTTTGTTGATTCTGCGTCAATTTTATTTGTGTGCAATGTTAATTTGGAAATCTGTTTAGTGGTTTCGCTGGTACCGGAAGTGACATATGTTCAAGGGTAACTTGGCACCGGAAGTGACATGTTTAAGGGTAACATGGCACCAGTGAAACCCGTCATTCCTGCATGCAGGTCTAGTATTATTTTATTTTTATAAATCTTCGGAAAATGCCGTGAGATAGGTCTGTCAAGTAAAACCATAAAATGCAAACATGTACTAAATGATACTGAATATAGGCCTAAGTAAAATTAATTAGCCAAAATTTCGACCACTTCCGGTTAGCAGTTTCCGAGATATCAGGTTACCAAACATTTCATGTGGCACGCATACAGACCACAATTATTAACCGATGTCCACGAAACTTACAGGATATAATAACAATAATAATATCTCGGAGTAGCCAAAATATCGACCACTTCTGGTCAGCAGTTTCCGAGATATCGGGTTACCACACATTTCATGTGTCACGCCTACAGACCACAATTATCGACCGATATCTACGAAACTTACAGAATATAATTATATTAATAATATCTTGGAGTAGGCAAAGTTTCGGCCACTTCCGGTTAGCGGTTTCCGAGATATCAGGTTACCACATATTTCATGTGGCACGCCTACAGACCACCAACCGATATCCATGAAACTTACAGGATATAATAACAATGATAATATCTCAATGTAGCCAAAATTCCGACCACTTCCGGTCACCAGTTTCCGAGATATCAGGTTACCACACATTTCATGTGGCACGCATACATTGCAGACCACAAATATTAACCGATATCCACGAAACTTACAGGATATAATAACAATAATAATATCTCGGAGTAGCCAAAATTTCGACCACTTCCGGTTAGCGGTTTCCGAGATATCAGGTTACCACACATTTCATGTGGCACGCCTAGAGAGCACAATTATCAACCGATATCCACGAAACTTACAGGATATAATAACAATAATAATATCTCGGAGTAGCCAAAATTTCGACCACATCCGGTCAGCAGTTTCCGAGATATCAGGTTACCACACATTTCATGTGACACGCATACAGACCACAATTATTAACCGATATCCACGAAACTTACAGGATATAATAACAATAATAATATCTCGGAGTAGCCAAAATTTGGACCATTTCCGGTGAGCGGTTTTCGAGATATCAGGTTATCACACATTTCGTGTGGCACGCCTACAGACAACAATTATCATCTGATATCCATGAAACCATACTTACAGGATATAATAATAATAATAATATCTCGGAGTAGTCGAAATTTCGACCATTTCCGGTGAGCGGTTTTCGAGATATCAGGTTACCACACATTCCTTGTTGCACGCATACAGACCACAATTATTAACCGATATCCGTGAAACTTACAGGATATAATAACAATAATAATATCTCGGATTAGTCAAAATTCCAGCCACTTCCGGGTAGCAGTTTCCGAGATGTCATGTTACCACACATTTCATGTGGCACGACTACAGACCACAATTATCAACCGATATCCATGAAACTTACAGGATATAATAACAATAATAACAATATCTCGGAATAGCCGAAATTTCAGCCACTTCCGGCTAGCGGTTTCCGAGATATCAGGTTACCACACATTTCATGTGGCACGCCTACAGACCACAATTATAAACCGATATTCATGAAACTTACAGGATATAATAACAACAATAATATCTTGGTGTAGCCGAAATTTCGAACACTCCTGGTCAGCAGTTTCCGAGATATCAGGTTACCACTCATTCCATGTTGCACGTCTACAGGCCAAAATTATCAATTTCGACCATTTCCGGTAAGCAATTTCCTAGATATCAGGTTACTACACATTTCACGTGGCACGGCTACATAACGAAATTACCAACCGATTTCAAAGAAACTTGCTGATTATAATTACATTGATAATATCTCAGAGTAGGCAAAGTTTCCGCCACTTCCGGTTAGCGGTTTCCAAGATATCAGGTTACCACACATTTCTTGTGGCACGGCTACGGACCACAATTATAAACTGATATCCACGAAACTTACAGGATATAATACCAACTAGATCTGCTACTGTCCCATGCAGATATGAAAGCTTTCATATTCATCGTCACGTGTCATCGATTATATCAAGTATCTCAAATAAAAGGATAAAAATAACAAACTATTAAAATTGGTCTAAAACTCGCGAAGTTACAAGTCTAAATATAGTATGAAACATTGAGTAATCTGAAAACTAAAGGGAAATAACTGAAACTTGTGTTGCTGTAATCGGGATGACTTCCCACTTCAAAACTTTCAGAAAAATGAAATGAAAATGGTAAGAAAACATCGAAAAATTAAATGAGATAACTTTGAACAAAACTAAAACAGGTTGAACTCAACTGTTTGAATATGTACGTTAAATATGTAGATTTGGAAAATTATAAAGACATAATATCAAAATCGGTCAAAAACTCACAAAGTTACAAATTTAAATGTAGTGAGAAACATTGCACCCGGGCAAAAAAATAATCTTTAAACTAAAGGGAAATAACTGAAACTTGCATAGGGCTTCCAAGATATGTTATATACTTATGGTTTCCAATATGTTCGGTTATAAGTAGGAAATCGTGACGACTTCTTAAGCATGAGTTGTTTAAGTGGCATTTAGTAACTGGATGAGGATAACACATGACACAATTATATGGAATACAAGTTACTTAAAGAATTTATTTCAGCGACGTTTCGACGAGGGTTCTCCCGTCTTTATCAAGCTAAGAATGACAATCATAGCACAAATGAAGATATATATACAAAATATGAAACAAAGGAAAACATTTATATACAATGAGAGATAATCAGTTGAAACCATCAAAGGGATAGGAAGCCATAAGGGTGGGAATAAGTGGGCTATGACTAAGACAACATCAAAAAATGAAGACCGCTTGATTGGGGTGACTATGCTAACACTGAAGCCATAATGTAATATGTATAGGGAAGCCCTGTTAATTAGTGAAGTATAATGATTAAATGATATAATAACACAAAAATTAGGAGAGTGACTATACATAAATCTTCTCTAAGACAACTCATGTTTTAAACACATTAAATAATTGTAAACATTTATAGTGTAAAGCATGTAAATAAAAGCCATATGAGAAATATGAATATTTAGATTAACAACAATATGAGGTACAGTAATAATTAAGAATAGAATGAGATAATGTGAACGATATGTAAAAAACTTTATGAAACAAAGTGAATTTTTCGAAATTTATAGAGCATTAGGAAAAATATATACGACCCTAAGTCTTAAAAAGAATAGTGTTTATTTAATAAGATTATCATATGCTCTGGGAATGAATAGGCCAGGATCACGGTTGAGTTCCGGCTGGTGCCTTTTTATGTTGATGGCTTCTAAGAGTTTCCTTGTCTTTTTGTTGTGTTGATTGGTTGTCAGTGTCTTGATTTCATCCCAATTAATTTTGTGACGACCGTTGTTGCTGAGATGTTGGGCTATTGCAGAAGTATTGTTGGCTGCTAGGGATTAGTGTTCTTTAATACGGGCATTTAACAGGCGTTTCGTTTCTCCTGTATAAATGCTGCCACACGTACAAGAAACTTTGTAGACACATCCTTTAGGTTGTTGTGGGTTGGTTGGGTTCATTTTTCCATTGGCTCGCAGTAGGTCTTTCAAGGTACTGTTACTGGAAAAGATTGTGTCAATACCTGCTTGTTTCAGGATCCTTCTTATGTGGTAGGATGAACTGCCGTTAAATGGTATGCTAACCCGAATGGGTGAAGGTTCTGTTCTTGCTGTCTTAATGCCAGAGTCCCTGGACGTTATGGTGGAATTAATGGTTGTATTGATTAACTGGTTGGGGTATTGGTTAAAGGTGGAGAAGACTTGCTTGAGAGGTGTTCAATTTCTTGCTGTAGGAGATCATGATCACAGATATTGAGGGCGCGGTTGGTGAGCGTTTTGATGATGGCTTTCTTAGTTTGGGATGGATGGTTGGATTTGTAATGGAGATACTGGTCAGTGTGGGTCGGTTTCCTGTAAACTGAAGTACGGAGAGCGTTGTTGTTTCTTTCGACATTGACATCTAAAAAGGGGAGGCAATTTTCTGTTTCCAGTTCCATCGTGAACTTTATTTCATTATGCTGTGAATTCAGGTGGTTTAATAAGGCATGTGGGTCGTCTCCATCGTTTAGCATGACGAAAGTGTCATCAACTCGCCTATACCAACAAATAGGTTTGATGAGCGAAGAATTAAGTGCATGTTTTTCAAAGGCTGTGAGGTAAACTTCTGCTAACAGAGGTGATAGTGGGCTTCCCATGGGCAATCCTCTGGTTTGTTCATAGATGTCGTCTCCCCATGTGAAGTAGGTGGCCGAAATGCAGTTTTGGACAAGGTCTATGATGCTGTCAGTGGTGAGGCTGGTGATCAGTGGGATGGGTATTTCTTCAATGGACTTGCGTAGGCTGTTAATGGCTTCTTTTCTGGGTACATTCGTGAAGAGGTCAACCACATCGTAGGAGACGAGTCTTCCTGGATTCTTGACTTTTTTAATGTTGCTGCAAAATTCTTTAGAGTCCAGAATGTAGGAATCTGCAGTTTTGGCTATTGGTGATAGTAATTTGGATATGTACTGTGCTGTTTTGTAGTAGACCGAGTCTCTGGAGCATACAAGTAGTCTGGCTTTGGGCGGGTTTTTGTGAATTTTGATATTGGCTCTGACATACGGTGGATGGGGGTGAGTCGTTTTGAGTTCGTAGAGGAGCTGGTTTGAAATCTGATTCTGATCTTTAAGGGATTTGAGGTTTTTAAGGTGCTTCGCTTGGTAGACAGAAGTGGGGTCTTTCCTTAATCTCTTGTAGGTGGCTTGGTCTTGAAGGAGGGTGTTGACTGTGTTGACGTAATCTGGGGTGTCCATAATAACCGTAGCTTTCCCTTTGTCCGCAGGTACTATCGTGATATTCCTGTCTTCCTTCAGTTCTTTGAGTGCTTCACGTTCAGTCCTGGTGATGTTGTTGGTTTGTTTTACGGGCTTTGAGAGAATATTGGTTATCTGGTGTCGAAGGTAGTCAACTTTTCCCCCTGGTGCCAATTGGCGTAGACCCTTCTCAATGCCAGCGATGTAATGGTCATAATTCTTGGGCTTGGTTGTGGGTATAAACTTGAGTCCACGTGACAGCAGGTTGATCTGGTCGTCTGTGAGAGACCGCTGACTGAGATTGATAACAGTTTTAGTAATATATTCTTCTTTTGTGCTTTTTGAGATGACATTTCTCATGCGATGTAGAGATAGTTATTTGATTCCAAAAGGCTTCACCCTCAAGTCTCCAGTTGCGTCATCAACCGTACATAAAATTCTTAGTAAAGCCAGTCTGTGTCTTATGCGGGAACGTATTCAGCTTTTAAGAAATGAAAAACATCGTATTTTTAAAGCAACAGAAGACAAGCGTCAACAACTCGCCTCTATGCTAACCCCTGAAACGTATAACCTTCTACGCGATAAACAGGTTGAAACCAATGCTAAGCTAGACACACTCGTTATTCTTAATTATTACTGTACCTCATATTGTTGTTAATCTAAATATTCATATTTCTCATATGGCTTTTATTTACATGCTATACACTATAAATGTTTACAATTATTTAATGCGTTTAAAACATGAGTTGTCTTAGAGAAGATTTATGTATATTCACTCTCCTAATTTTTGTGTTATTATATCATTTAATCATTATACTTCACTAATTAACAGGGCTTCCTATACATATTACATTATGGCTTCAGTGTTAGCATAGTCACCCCAATCAAGCGGTTCTTCATTTTTTGATGTTGTCTTAGTCATAGCCCACTTATTCCCACCCTTATGGCTTCCTATCCCTTTGATGGTTTCAACTGATTATCTCTCATTGTATATAAATGTTTTCCTTTGTTTCATATTTTGTATATATATCTTCATTTGTGCTATGATTGTCATTCTTAGCTTGATAAAGACGGGAGAACCCTCGTCGAAACGTCGCTGAAATAAATTCTTTAAGTAACTTGTATTCCATATAATTGTGTCATGTGTTATTCTTAAGCATGTTTTAAACAAAGGGTCATAGACTGCAATATACAAGAATGGCACTCTGCAATAAAAAAACTGGCCAAAGCAAGATTTCTATGCAGAAATTAAATAATTGCTAGAACCAGAAAAATATTTATCCACTATAATAAATAAGCAACATAGAGAAAATGAAATGAAATTGAATGGGGTTTAACGTCCTACTGTTCTGCTCCTACAATGGGCTAATGAAGACGGGCATACGCCATAAAGTGTGCAATGAGGGAAATTTTACCCGTGCAGCGGCGTTACGGCCTACGAGATTGGACAGGCGACCATACTCCTTGTCACGTACAACCAAGAAATCGAAACAACGCCAGTTGACTCAATGACAGACGTTATGATACAGAGCGCACGTGCTAACCATTCAGCCACGCAACCTCCCTAAAATCGGCAAATTGCTGACCTACAGCGAGAAACATTTCAACAGGGCCAAATTTTCTATTTTAACAGTTTAATTTGCACGGTACCTTTAGTTATCAACCGAATATTACAAAACTTTTAAAAATAAGCTCCCCCTGACCAGCTTAATCGTTCGCAATAAACGTTTGCCCCTTAAAATCGGCAAATTGCTGACTTTAAAGTGAGAAACATTACAACCGGGCGAAATTTTCTCTTTTATCACTTTTACAGTACCTTTGATTACCAACCGATTATAACAAAACTTTAAAAATAAAAGAGAAAGAGAGAAATGCGGCCTAACGTCCATTCAACACAAACTAGGTCATTTCCGGACTAACATATGTTTTTTAATTTTATTTAAAAACTCCCCCTGCGCGTACTGGTCTTTAGCCGTTGGGAGGAAACCGAAGAACACGGAGAAAACCCACGAGGTTGGACATCATACACCATGTCACGTGCAACCTGGAGATCGAAACGACGCCCGTTGACTCAATGACAGACGTTACGATACAGCGCGCACATACTAACCATTCAGCCTCCCTGAATTCGGAAAATTGCTGACTTATAGCAAGAAACATTTCAACCGGGCGAAATTTTCTGTTTTAACAGTTTAATGTGCACTGTACTTTAATTACCAACCGATTATTACAAAACTTTTGAAAATAAGCTCCAACTGACCAGCTTAATCGTATGCAATAAACGTTTTGCCTGAATTGAAAGTTCTGCACGGAGAAAGTTCATCTCGATTTCCTGGCGTGGTTCCCGTTGTCAGTGAGGCAGAACGGAGGGTCTGACAAGCACAGCTGTCTAGTCGTTCGGATGGGACGAAAAACCAAGGTCCCGTGTACACATTGGAGTGCACGTAAAATATCCCTAAGCAGTTATAATTCGATACTGTTGAATAAGCTCTATACGATGGCTAAATGTGTAGATTGTAGTCACCCACACTGCATGTTTCGCTTAACAATGAAAGGGTGCCGTTTTCAATGTTCGATCCTTTTGTTTTTCTACTCCTGATATGTTGAACTGTTGATCGATGGTTTCATTTAAAAGACTACCAATAAGACTCTTTGTAGAAGAAGTTCCCAAAAAATATTATGTTGACTTTACGAGAAAGACCTCTCTAAACATGCTCCAAATTGTAAAAATACGACTTTTTGGATTTTCAATCTCTTTTTTTCGGCTATGCCTGATATTTAAAAAAAATGATACAATGATTTCACACAACAGGCTAGCTATTAGACTCTCTATTGACAAAAGTTTCACCGCCCTCCCTTCATTATAACAGCATGCTTATCTCTGCTTACCCTAAGCAGAAAATGCTCATCTTTGAACTCAATCATAACATTGACCTAGTGAACGTCTACACCAAGTTTGAACATTCTAGCTTAATTAGAAGGAGAGTAATTGTGTTCCAAAGTCCCGACCCTTTAAATTGCTTCTATTTTTCATTTTCAATTCAAAATGGTGACCATCACGTGACCGAAATCGAAATTCTGATCCGACAGATATTTAGGCATTCCTTCGAGGATTCCGAAAATATAATTCCCGAGTCTGTAAATAAAATAGCAAAAAAAAGCATTTTTGATTTTTCACTTTTAAAGATGGTGGCACTTCCGGTTCGATCGACAAACTCCATATTTTGTGTACGAATCAGTACTTACTTCTCTAGTATCCAAGAAAAAAATTAGGTCATTCTGACCTATATTTCTTAGATTTTTTTGAAAAATTTGATCCTTAATTTCGTCAAGGGGAGATAATTTAGAAAATTTCTAATTATATTTTTGAAGTCACATCGGTAAGATCTATTCATATACTAAATTTCATGAAAATCGTACAACTATTAAAGAAGTTGTCAAATTGGTCTAAACTTCCGGTTCGAAATCACAGCGACGAATTTTCAAAATTCGAAAATGTGAAACTGCAGATGAAAATGATTTTTTTCAAGGTATTCAAAGAAAAAAGAATTAGTAAAATCGGTCAAAAAATAACAAAGTTACGACTATGCATTGTCAGTTTTTTCGTTCGTAAAATTCGGTGATTTCGGATTCGTAAAACGTTTTGAAAATATATTTAAACAACGTTCGCACCCCATTTTTGGGGTGGTAGGTCAAAGTTTCAGAAAGATCCCATGGTTAGATTCTGAGAAATCCGATTTGCAGAAAATACACAAAAAAAAATAACTAGATCTGCTACTGTCCCATGCAGATATGAAAGCTTTCATATTCATCGTCACGTGTCATCGATTATATCAAGTATCTCAAATAAAAGGATAAGAATAACAAACTATCAAAATTGGTCAAAAACTCGCGAAGTTACAAGTCTAAATATAGTATGAAACATTGAGTAATCTGAAAACTAAAGGGAAATAACTGATACTTGTGTTGCTGTAATCAGGATGACTCCCGACTTCAAAACTTTCAGAAAAATGAAATGAAAATGGTAAGAAAACATCGAAAAATTAAATGAGATTAAATATGCAGATTTGGAAAATTATAAAGACATAATATCAAAATCGGTCAAAAACTCACAAAGTTACAAATTTAAATGTAGTGAGAAACATTGCACCTGGGCAAAAAAATAATCTTTAAACTAAAGGGAAATAACTGAAACTTGTATAGCTGTAATCGGGCTTCCAAGATATGTTATATAATTATGGTTTCCAATATGTTCGGTTATAAGTAGGAAATCGTGAAGACTTCTTAAAGTTGGGTTCCCAGATAAGTATTTATCGGGTGGTCATTGCCTATAAAAGTATGGCAATTTTGGTATATATGGAAAGAAGAGATATCCAATCTTACTAGAAAAATACTGGATTCCCTGAAAAACACTCATGGAGCGTAAACAGGACAAAAATGTAAGGGGTTCCCTTAATAGTCAACCCGACGAATAAGGGTACCTGCATGCTTGGCGTTGAAGGCTGCACGCGAACTTGAGTGATTTGTGTACATTTTGAAAAACTTTATGAAGAGTTAGACATACAACAATTTCTGGGGTAAAAATCACGGAAAAAGACGCATGCAGTGGATAATCCGAGAATTTAATTAGGATTCTATATTTGTAGTAAATAGTCAGCGCTTAGAGACAACATCGTCTTGTGTATGCAATGCATTCTCCCCTGTCGTCTGCCACCGTTGCCATTGGTTACGGCGAGGGGTAATCGCCTGACGCAAACATGGTCTCTTTCGATAGATTTTTATAGCAGGCTATTCTCGTCAATAAAAATGTTATGAGAACGATTTGAAGCAAAATTATGATAAGATAATTAGTTTGAATATGTTTTTAATTCTAATATATCATCAAATCACCCAGTTTGTATCCGGGAACCCAACTTTAAGCATATTTTAAACAAAGGGTCATAGACTGCAATATACAAGAATGGCACTCTGCAATAAAAAAAATGGCCAAAGCAAGATTTCTATGCAGCAATTAAATAATTGCTAGAACCAAAAAAATATTTATCCACTATAATAAATAAGCAACAAAGAGAAAATGAAATGAAATTGAATGGGGTTTAACGTCCTACTGTTCTGCTCCTACAATGGGCTACTGAAGACGGGCATACACCATAAAGTGTGTAATGAGGGAAATTTTACCCGGGCAGCGGCGTTACGGCCTACGAGGTTGGACAGGCGACCATACTCCTTGTCACGCACAACCAAGAAATCGAAACAACGCCAGTTGACTCAATGACAGACGTTATGATACAGAGCGCACGTGCTAACCATTCAGCCACGCAACCTCCCTAAAATCGGCAAATTGCCGACCTACAGCGAGAAACATTTCAACCGGGCCAAATTTTCTATTTTAACAGTTTAATTTGCACGGTACCTTTAGTTATCAACCGATTATTACAGAACTTTTAAAAATAAGCTCCCCCTGACCAGCTTAATCGTTCGCAATAAACGTTTGCCCCTTAAAATCGACAAATTGCTGACTTTAAATTTTCTGTTTTATCACTTTTACAGTACCTTTGATTACCAACCGATTATTACAAAACTTTAAAAATAAAAGAGAAAGAGAGAAATGCGGCCTAACGTCCATTCGACACAAACTAGGTCATTTCGGGACTAACATATGTTTTTTTAACTTTATTTAAAAACTCCCCTTGCGCGTACTGGTCTTTAGCCGTTGGGAGGAAATCGAAGAACACGGAGAAAACCCACGAGGTTGGACATCATACACCATGTCACGTGCAACCTGGAGATCGAAACGACGCCCGTTGACTCAATGACAGACGTTACGATACAGCGCGCACATGCTAACCATTCAGCCTCCCTGAATTCGGAAAATTGCTGACTTACAGCAAGAAACATTTCAACCGGGCGAAATTTTCTGTTTTAACAGTTTAATGTGCACGGTACTTTAATTACCAACAGATTATTACAAAACTTTTGAAAATAAGCCCCAACTGACCAGCTTAATCGTATGCAATAAACGTTTTGCCTGAATTGAAAGTTCTGCACGGAGAAAGTTCATCTCGATTTCCCGGCGTGGTTCCCCTTGTCAGTGAGGCAGAACGGAGGGCCTGACAAGCACAGCTGTATAGTCGTTCAGATGGGACGAAAAACCAAGGTCCCGTGTACACATTGGAGTGCACGTAAAATATCCCTAAGCAGTTGGAATTCGATACTGTTGAATAAGCTCTATACGATGACTAAATGCGTAGATTGTAGTCACCCACACTGCATGTTTCGCTTAACAATGAAAGGGTGCCGTATTCAATGTTCGATCCTTTTGTTCTTCTACTCCTGATATGTTGGACTGTTGATCGATGGTTTCATATAAAAGACTACCAATAAGACTCTTTGTAGAAGAAGTTCCCCAAAAATAGTATGTTGACTTTACGAGAAAGACCTCTAAACATGCTCCAAATTGTAAAAATACGACTTTTTGGATTTTCAATCTCTTTTTTTCGGCTATCCCTGATATTTAAAAAAAATGATACAATGATTTCAAACAACAGGCTAGCTATTACACTCTATTGACAAAAGTTTCACCGCCCTCCCTTCATTATAACCGAAGTTATCGTGCCCTAAAGAATCAACAAATCAGCATGCTTATCTCTGCTTACCCTAAGCAGAAAATGCTCATCTTTGAACTCAATCATGACATTGACCTAGTGAACGTCTACACCAAGTTTGAACATTCTAGCTTAATTAGAAGGAGAGTTATTGTATTCCAAAGTCCCGGTCCTTCAAATTGCTTCTATTTTTCATTTTCAATTCAAAATGGTGACCATCACGTGACCGAAATCAAAATTCGGATCCGACAGATATTTAGGCATTCCTTCAAGGATTCTGAAAATATAACTCCCGAGTCTGTAAGAAAAATAGCAAAAAAGCCTTTTTGATTTTTCACGTTTAAAGATGGTGGCACTTCCGGTTCGATCGACAAACTCCATATTTTGTGTACGAATTAGTAATTACTTCTCTAGTATTCAAAAAAAAATAGGTCATTCTGACCTATATTTCGACGATTTTTTTGAAAACTTTGATCCTTAATTTCACAAAGGGGAGATAATTTAGAAAATTTCCAAGGACATCATTGAAGTTGCATTGGCAAGATCTACTAACATTCTAAATTTCACGAAAATCGCACAACTGTGAAAGAAGTTGTCAAATTGGTAATAACTTCCGGTTCGAAATGACAGCGACGAATTTTCGAAATTCGAAAATCCGAAATTGCAGATTTGAAGTAAATGTTTCAAGATACTCAAAGAAAAAAGAATTAGTAAAATCGGTCAAAGAATAACAAAGTTACGACTATGCATTGTCAGTTTTTTCGTTCGTAAAATTCGGTAATTTCGGATTCGTAAAACGTTTTGAAAATATATTTAATCAAGGTTCGCACCTCATTTTTGGGGGGTAGGTCAAAATTTCGGAAAGATCCTATGGATAGATTCTGAGAAATCCGATTTGCAGAAAACACACACAAAAAAAAATAATAACTAGATCTGCTACTGTCCCATGCAGATATGAAAGCTTTCATATTCATCGTCACGTGTCATCGATTATATCAAGTATCTCAAATAAAAGGATAAAAATAACAAACTATTAAAATTGGTCTAAAACTCGCGAAGTTACAAGTCTAAATATAGTATGAAACATTGAGTAATCTGAAAACTAAAGGGAAATAACTGATACTTGTGTTGCTGTAATCGGGTGACTTCCCACTTCAAAACTTTCAGAAAAATGAAATGAAAATGGTAAGAAAACATCGAAAAGTTAAATGAGATAACTTTGAACAAAACTAAAACAGGTTGAACTCGACTGTTTGAATATGTACGTTAAATATGTAGATTTGGAAAATTATAAAGACATAATATCAAAATCGGTCAAAAACTCACAAAGTTACAAATTTAAATGTAGTGAGAAACATTGCACCCGGGCAAAAAAATAATCTTTAAACTAAAGGGAAATAACTTGAACTTGCATAGCTGTAATCGGGCTTCCAAGATATGTTATATAATTATGGTTTCCAATATGTTCGGTTATAAGTAGGAAATCGTGACGACTTCTTAAGCGTGTTTTAAACAAAGGGTCATAGACTGCAATATACAAGAATGGCACTCTGCAATAAAAAAACTGGCCAAAGCAAGATTTCTATGCAGAAATTAAATAATTGCTAGAGTCAGAAAAATATTTATCCACTATAATAAATAAGCAACATAGAGAAAATGAAATGAAATTGAATGGGGTTTAACGTCCTACTGTTCTGCTCCTACAATGGGCTAATGAAGACGGGCATACGCCATAAAGTGTGCAATGAGGGAAATTTTACCCGGGCAGCGGCGTTACGGCCTACGAGATTGGACAGGCGACCATACTCCTTGTCACGTACAACCAAGAAATCGAAACAACGCCAGTTGACTCAATGACAGACGTTATGATACAGAGCGCACGTGCTAACCATTCAGCCACGCAACCTCCCTAAAATCGGCAAATTGCTGACCTACAGCGAGAAACATTTCAACCGGGCCAAATTTTCTATTTTAACAGTTTAATTTGCACGGTACCTTTAGTTATCAACCGAATATTACAAAACTTTTAAAAATAAGCTCCCCCTGACCAGCTTAATCGTTCGCAATAAACGTTTGCCCCTTAAAATCGGCAAATTGCTGACTTTAAAGTGAGAAACGTTACAACCGGGCGAAATTTTCTGTTTTATCACTTTTACAGTACCTTTGATTACCAACCGATTATAACAAAACTTTAAAAATAAAAGAGAAAGAGAGAAATGCGGCCTAACGTCCATTCGACACAAACTAGGTCATTTCCGGACTAACATATGTTTTTTAATTTTATTTAAAAACTCCCCTTGCGCGTACTGGTCTTTAGCCGTTGGGAGGAAACCGAAGAACACGGAGAAAACCCACGAGGTTGGACATCATACACCATGTCACGTGCAACCTGGAGATCGAAACGACGCCCGTTGACTCAATGACAGACGTTACGATACAGCGCGCACATACTAACCATTCAGTCATTCAGCCTCCCTGAATTCGGAAAATTGCTGACTTATAGCAAGAAACATTTCAACCGGGCGAAATTTTCTGTTTTAACAGTTTAATGTGCACGGTACTTTAATTACCAACCGATTATTACAAAACTTTTGAAAATAAGCTCCAACTGACCAGCTTAATCGTATGCAATAAACGTTTTGCCTGAATTGAAAGTTCTGCACAGAGAAAGTTCATCTCGATTTCCCGGCGTGGTTCCCTTGTCAGTAAGGCAGAACGGAGGGCCTGACAAGCACAGCTGTCTAGTCTGATGGTACGAAAAACCAAGGTCCCGTGTACACATTGGAGTGCACGTAAAATATCCCTAAGCAGTTGGAATTCGATACTGTTGAATAAGCTCTATACGATGACTAAATGCGTAGATTGTAGTCACCCACACTTCATGTTTCGCTCAACAATGAAAGGGTGCCGTTTTCAATGTTCGATCCTTTTGTTCTTCTACTCCTGATATGTTGGACTGTTGATCGATGGTTTAATATATAAGAGACTACCAATAAGACTCTTTGTAGAAGAAATTCCCCAAAAATAGTATGTTGACTTTACGAGAAAGACCTCTAAACATGCTCCAAATTGTAAAAATACGACTTTTTGGATTTTCAATCTCTTTTTTTCGGCTATCCCTGATATTTTAAAAAAATGATACAATCATTTCACACAACAGGCTACCCATTAGACTCTCTATTGACAAAAGTTTCACCGCCCTCCCTTCATTATAACCGAAGTTATCGTGCCCTAAAGAATCAACAAATCAGCATGCTTATCTCTGCTTACCTTAAGCAGAAAATGCTCATCTTAATAATAATCTTAACAGAAACAATAATAATATCTCGGAGTAGCCGAAATTTAGATCACTTCCGGTAACCGTTTTCCGAGATATCAGGTTACCACACATTTCATGTGACACGACCGCAGACCAGAATTATCAACCGAGATCCACGACACTTCCAGAATATAATAACAATAATAATATCTCGGAGTAGCCAAAATTTAGACCATTTCCGGTAAGCAGTTTCCGAGATATCTGGTTACCACACATTTCATGTGGCACGGCTACAGAACGGAATTACCAACCGAGTTCAATGAAACTTGCAGATTATAATTATAATAATAATATCTCAGATTATAATTGCATTAATAATATATCTTAGCAGTTACCGATATATCAGGTTACCACATATTTCATATGGCACAGCTACACACCTTAAATAACCTATTGCAATGAAGCTTGCAGATTATAATAACATCAATAATATCCCAGCATAAGTAAAGTTTCGGCCACTTCCGGTTAGCGGTTTTCGAGATATCATGTGGCACGGCTACAGACCTTTATTACCAACCAATATCAATGAAACTTGTAGATTATAATTACATCAACAATATCTCAGAGTAGGCAAAGTTTCGCCACTTCCGGTTAACGGTAACCGAGATATCACGTTACCACATATAATATGTGGCACGACTAGACCTTAATTACCAACCGATATCAATGAAACCTGCAGATTAAAGTTACATCAATAATATCTCAGAGTAGGCAAAGTGATGGTCAATTCCGATTAACGGTTACCGAGATATGAGGTTACCACATATTTCATGTGGCACGGCTACAGACCTTAATTACCAACCGATTTCAATGAAACTTGCAGATTATAAAAATAACATCGATAATATCTCAGTGTAGGCAACGTTTCGGCCACTTCCGGTTAGCAGTTTCCGAATTACGAGGTTACCACACATTTCATGTGCCACGGCTATATACCACAATTACCAACTGATTTCAATGAAACGTACAGAATATGATAACATTAATGACATCTCAGAGAAGCCAAAATTTCGTCTACTTCCCTTAGCAGTTTTCGAGATATCAGGTTACCACACATTTCATGTGGCACGACTACAGATTGCAATTACCAACCAATTTCAATGAAAGGTACAGATTATAATGATATTACTAATATCTCAGAGTAGCTGACCACTTCCGGTTAGCGGTTTCCAAAATATCAGTTTACCACATATTTAATGTTGCACAACTACAGACTACAATTATCAAACGATATCCACGAGACTCACAGAATATGATAACATTAATAATGGGGCAGAACTATATAACAGCCAATTCTAATGATTTTCTGATAATTCCTTAATGTGTATTATAAATGTTTCAAGTTTCATTAACGAAAAAATAAAAATATGCAACAACACTTGTTGAATGCCCGGACGATTTTGCTGCTGTCGGCGTATGTTGCGTTCCCGTGCAACCTATCTTTGGTATTTAGTGGAGAGTTTGCAAGCCGAAAGGTTAGCGTATGCGCGTTGTATCATAAGGTCTGTCATTGAATCAACTGGCGTGGTTTTAATTCTACCGGTTGTAAATGACAAGCTGTTTATTGCAATCTGTAAATCTAATTTCTCATTGGTAAATGGTCAAAATGTTTCAATGTTGTCATGACGTCATTATAGTAAATCTTTAGGTCGAGTTACATCAAATTTAATTTAGTTATTCGAACACGTTAATAGCAGTTTTTTTTTTGGTTAACGAAAGGCTTAGTGGTACTCTTAGAATTCGTTCATACTTAGTAAATTCATTTTAGCATACCGATCATTTCATCTACGCAAACGGTTTGTAAGATAAATCAAAGAATTTCCCTTTGAATTTGTTAAAACTTAGCAAATTCATTTTTGTTATATTATTCAAAGGTTTGAAAGATAAAGGAAAGGTCTGTAAAATTAATAAAAGGATTACTCTGTGAATTTGTTAAAACACTGTGAGTTCATTTAAGCATTGCAATCATTTCATTTTAGCATAACAATCATTTCAATTAATCACACTCTGAAAACGGGTCTGTAAAATTAATTAAAGGATTTCCCTTTGAACTTGTTCAACACGGTGAGTTCATTTAAGCATTACAATTATTTCATTTAAGCATAACAATCATTTCATTTAAGCACACTCTAAAAACTGGTTTGTAAAATTAATAAAAGGATTACTCTTTGAATTTGTCCAAACATTTAAGCATTGCAATCATTTCATTTAAGCATTGCAATCATTTCATTTAAGCATTGCAATCATTTCATTTTAGCATAACAACCATTTCATTTAAGCATTGCAATCATTTCATTTAAGCATTGCAATCATTTCATTTTAGCAAAACAACCATTTCATTTAAGCACAATCTTAAAACGGGTCTGTAAAATTAATAAAAGGATTACTTTTTGAATTTGCTCAAACACGTTGAGTTCGTTTAAGCATTACAACCATTTCATTTAAGCACACTCTGAAAACTGGTCTGTAAAATTGATAAAAGGATGACTCTTCTTCAAACACGGTGAGTTCATTTAAGCATTACAATCATTTCATTTAAGCATTACAATCATTCCATTTAAGCATTATAATCATTTCATTTAACCATAACAATCATTTCATTTAAGCGCACTCTAAAAACTGATCTGTAAACTTACTAAAAGGATTACTCCGTGAATTTGTTAAAACACTGTGAGTTCATGTAAGCATTGCAATCATTTCCTTTTAGCATAACAATCATTTCATTTAATCACACTCTAAAAACGGGTCTGTAAAATTAATAAAAGGATTTCTCTTTGAATTTCCTCAAACACGGTGAATTCATTTAAGCATTACAATCATTTCATTTAACCATAACAATCATTTCATTTAAGCACATTCTAAAAACTAATCTGTAAACTTAATAAAAGGATTACTCTGTGAATTTGTTAAAACACTGTGAGTTCATTTAAGCATTGCAATCATTTCATTTTAGCATAACAATCATTTCATTTAATCACACTCTAAAAACGGGTCTGTAAAATTAATAAAAGGATTTCTCTTTGAATTTGTTAAAACACGGTGAGTTCATTTAAGCATAAAAATCATTTCATTTAAGCATAAAAATCATTTCATTTAAGCATAGCAATCATTTCATTTAAGCATAACAATCATTTCATTTAAGCACACTCTAAAGACGGGTCTGAAAAATTAATATAAGATTTTCTCTTTTAATTTGTTCAAACACGGTGAGTTCATTTAAGCACCACAATCATTTCATTACAGCATAACACACAGGTTTGCTGTATTATCCAAAGGACTAATCTGCTAATTTATTCAAACAGTGTAAATTCATTTTAGTATACCAATCATTTCATGTAAGTAACCAATCATTTCATATAAGTACACTATAAAAACACGTTTGTTTTATTAATCAAAGGATTACAAATTTGTTCATAATAAGTAAGTTCATTTTACTGGACAGCATAGCTGCAAAGCTGGAAACAATGGCGAATAGGGGTGAGATCGAAGAAAAGGTATCAAGGGGTACAGAATTCTCTGCTTGGGAAGAAATACAAGCGTGTTTAGAAACACTGAAAACATTTGGTATTATTTATTCAATACATAGAGGTGACAAGCTCATGTTCGATAGTCCTTGTGTATACAGCCATGTGAAACTTCGATGCAAATTTGGAATACGAATGCAGTATAAGGTCTCATTTAGGTCACATCAAAGGTATTATGGTGCCCTGCAGTGTAATTCTCGAATTTGCATTAGGTATAATAAATTAACATTAAAACTTAGAATTGTTCATTCATCATTTGACCACAAAGGCAAGGACGGCATCACACACGTAATTAACGAGGAGACAGCTGGTCATATTCCAGAATTAAGACGACTAGATGATACTCAAAAGGGATTTATAGATTCCATTGATTCACTTGGGGTACCAAGTTAAAAAATCGCCCATACTCTTCGTAAAAGAGCTGCAGAGAAAGGGAAACAATCTTTCATAACATCAAAAGACATTCGCAATTACATTTCAAAGTCTAAATCAGTCAGTGGGATTTCCGAGGCTCAAAGGGTTATAACTGTTTTAGAAAAACAAAGAAAACAAGGAGCCATTATTCATTATGATGTAGACCAAAACACTAATGAGCTTCAGCACGTATTTTTTTCAGTCAAGACAAATGCGGGAATCTGCAAGTTTATTTAGCAGCGTTCTGCTTTTGGATGGTACATATCGTCTTAGCAATTCGGGGTATGTTTTGTTTATTTGGCTTGGCATTGACAACACATTGCGTGGACGAATGCTGGCATGGTCCCTCATTTCTCACGAAAATGTTAATAATGTTACACAAGCGATTCTGACTTTTTTCAAACACAATCCCCAGTGTACAAGGGATACAAAATCAATTATTGTAGACAAATCATTTGTAGAATTATCTTCTTTACATATATTTTCTGACAAAATACCAAATGTAGATATATTGTTATGTGCAGTTCATACACTTCGAAATTTTGACAAATTGGTTTACAACATGACCTGGTCAGGCGATGAAAATAAAAAACTTGTTTGCACTGATCTCGTTGACGTAAGTAAATACTTTATTAAAGAGGATTGTAATAGCATTGAGTGTGACACACCAAAAAACAAAAGAGCAAAAAACCACCATCAGACTATTCGTCAATCAACAAGATCATTGCTCCATAAAATGTTATACACTTCAAATAAAGGAACATTTTCTGATTTGTATATTAAATTACTTAATTGTCCTTATCTTCCAGGTAAGTTCTTAGATGACTTTATGGCTAACTGGGGGGACTGTAAAGAACTCCGGGCTAAATGTTTTAGAACCAACATCCTTAATCTATAAATAGACGATAACAATAGACTAGAGGCATTAAATATGAGAATTAAGAAATCTGTCACGTCTTTATATACGTCTCTTGATAATGTCGTATCAAATCTCTTAACTTTCGAGGAAACTTATTATGCCATAGTTAATGAAATGAATTTTAAAAACATAATGAAACCTAGAGTTCCAAAAGCATCTGATATTCCCGATCTAGCATGTATATATTATCTATGCACCGAAGAGGCCATCGTTTTCCTTGATATTAGATCGCTGAAATTTTCTAAACGAGACGAAAGCTCCCTTTTACGGACAGTTAGCGGCGGTTCTAACGTATACACAACGGGTTTGAAGAAATGTGAGTGTTCCTTTTTTCAACATTTATTTTTACCCTGTAGTCATCTAATGGCAGTGCATAAGAAGGAAGGGTATCCTGTTGTGGCGCCTGAAGATATACCAAACAGATGGCTATACAAACCTTTAATGCAAATTTCTCGAAATTCAAAATACATCGACACTCTGAAAAATAAACCCGATTCTGGATATGGCGTACTGGGCGATTCTGGGCATGACGTACTGGGCGATTCTGGACATGACGTACTGAGCGATTCTGCGCATGACATACTTGGCGATCTTGAGTTAAATGTTGATAGTGATATTAAATTTGTTGATAATTATCAAGGATTACTGAATTCAGAGGAGAACAAATATTCTCCAACAAATCAAAAGAAAGCATCAGACACCAAAACAAAATTAGAAACATCAGAAAAATACAATAAACAATGGTAATCTCTAAACAAATAGCACAACATTTATCGCTTGTGTCGAATGAAGAATTCCACATAAAATTTAATGTACATGTACTAAAACACATATACGAGTCTTGGTCCATGGATTTAAGGGAAACGAAACGCATGCGCATATCTTCCGAAACACATCTTCCACAAAACGACATCCCAAAAAATAACATAAACAAACAAACACAATCGGAAGAAATCATAATATCAAGAATTAAAAAAGTGTTGGGTAGACCAAAAGGTTCTCGAAAGAAACAAAAATCTGTTAAAATAAAGGCATCCCCAAGGAAAGCAAGAATACCTTTAAGTCAACAAGTAAAACAAATCAACGATCTTATGATTAAGGAGTTGACTGATTCTGATCAGAAAATACAATTGATCATTTCCAAAATATGATCAAAACTACATATCCGCAAGCGCATGGGTTGGAACCAATTAAGAAAGCTGACGATCTTGACTACTCTCGGCATAAGGGAGTTTTCACACAGATAATCCCTTTACCTGACAATCTTTATGTTGTATTGTTTGGTGACAGTGGAAAATCTGAATGTCACATATACACATCATTTACCCTTAATATCCAATCAAATCCTGATATTTTAAAGAACCCTACAAGAATAGATTCACAGACTTGGTCTCTCATTATGCAAGTAACATCACTTATGAAAATCGAAATGACGGTAGGGAAGTCTGTGAAGCTGATTATTCATAATTCCAACAATACTCATAAAAATAACTCGGGCATTATTGCAATTGCAACATTGATAGAACTATGTAGAACAGAAAGTCAGAATATGCGGTCTTTCAAAGTATACGCCAGTCGAAAACATCTCGCGAAATGTATTTTAGAAAATGCAATAAGCCAATGTCCCAGCTCAGTAAAAAATTTTCACAATGATTACTTATCAATTGATCTACAAGTATACTGTTATTGCAGAAAACCGGAAGTAGCGTTAGATATTTCTTCGACGTCCCCTGAAACTATGGTAGAATGTCAAAAGTGTCTGGAATGGTTCCACCAAACATGCATTGACCAATCTGGCATACATGATCTATAGACCTTTACATGTAAAAAAATGCAACAATACCATGTCAGAGCGATTTGAGATATTTATGCAGCAACACACACCAGTCCCTCGCCCAATATTGAGCATGTAGACCCACTAGATCTGTTACCATACATGGAAGTTGACAGAAATGTCGTCCAGAAAGACAAGACGTCACTCCAAATCCTAACAAAATCAATAAGGCAAGAAGGTATAAAAGAGCCTCTTGAATTGGCAATAAAGAAATATTCTTGTGAGAATATTAACAGGGGTTCAGCCTTTTTATACGAAGGGAATACGCGTTTGGCGGCAGCCATCCATTTGGGCCTCCCTTGGATACCATTAAAAATCCACTATCAGTTTATTCCTTCCAACATAAGCCCCATTAACAAGCTGGTCCCGGAAGTTCCAGAAACTATGCCAAACTAAACATCTCCATCTGACTTCGGATTTATTACTAAGGAGTCGACTGGGCATCTGCCTTCTTGGGGAGGGAGGGGGTTAAATGAATGGAACCAACTGATTCATTTGTCTAACACATGTATATGGGGCGCCGTTTGTAAATTAATTATTTAGCTTTTTATATAGCAAAAAACACTAGATTTAATTTAAATTTATATATATAGTTAAATCTCGACTTTTGTGCAAATTTTTCACTTTTAATATTTAAACTAAAAATACAACAAAAACTCAATATTTAACATAATATATATAAATATTTCTTGATTTGTCTCTATTTTCATATTTAACATTTAGCATTGAATATTAAGACCAAAACAAGAGATTTGATGATATATAAACATTTAGCTAAATATTTAGTTAAATGTTTAAACATTATGTTAAAATATTTAGTTAAACATTTATATATTTATCTAAATAATAAATATTTATCTAAATAATATATATTTAGCTAAATAATATATATTTAGCTAAATATTTATATATTTAACTAAATAATTATATATTTAACTAAATAATTATATATTTAACTAAACATAGTTAAATTTACAAACCGCAACCGTACCACGCCGTTTGAAAAATAATTATTGTTGTAAGCGACTTCACACTAATCGATGACTTAGTGTACCACTCGGCTAATCTCGACAGATTCCGTAAACTACGTCAACTACATCTAGTCTCGGATGTATGACAGTAAGTGATATGTACCTACGCCCATACATTTGCGATGCGGCTATCGGTTTACTTTAACAGGAAAACTTGACGCTATTACACAAATTGGGAACCTATTCGGCTAGCGACCTATTCGACCGATCGAGCTGCAACCTGTTCGTTGGAAACCTATTTAGAGTAAAGACAACAGTCTCTATTTATCAACCAATAAAATTCAACGTTATGTCTATCAAATGAAAGTAGAATATATTATTTTTTATCCATTCCTTCAGCTCAGAATAGACGTGTAATTTCGTCATTATCTTACAGCTGGATCGGTCGAATAGGTCGCTAGCCAAATAGGTTGCCAACTTGTGTTTGGAATGGGCGCAGCCATGTTTCATCCGAGACCTTTAAAGTAGTTCCAATATGGCGGAATTCATCATACAGCCGAGTTTAGATTCCCGAAATCTTACGAAGTTTGCCGAGTGTTAGTGTACTACTTTCCACTGACTGCACAACACAGTACTATCTGGTACTTGAACGCTCAGCTTAGTTCTTACATCCGCAATTCATTAATAATGCCTACATATATGTAAAGTTAGACATCGATCACTCATAAATATGGTAACTTCACGACATATTACGGGTTAACGTGTCGGGTACACGTCATCATTTTAAGCGCAGTTGCAGTTTTTTTGTGTCGCTTACGATAATAGAAATATTGGCGGGACCACAAATATATATTTAGTTAAATATTTATACATTGAGCTAAACATATATATTTAGCATGATATTTATATATTTAGTTAACTGTTTATATATTTAACTTAATAAACATATTTAGTTAAATGTTTATATATTTAGCTAAATGTTTATATATTTAGTTAAATGTTTATATATTTAACTAAATATATATATTTAGCTAAATGTTTATTTATTTAGCTAAATGTTTATATATTTATCTAAATGTGTATATATTTAGCTAAATGTTTATATATTTAGCTAAATATTTAACATTAGATTTTTCAGTGATTTAGTATTTAGCATTTATACCTACGAGAAACAGCACATTTAGCTATATATTTAACTAAACGATGTGAAATCAAGATATAACATTTAAAGTTTTTCATAGACCAAAAACTCGACTTTTAGCTACAATATTTTTTGATATTTACATATATGCCATTTTTGTTCTAATATTTATCTAAATATATATATTCGGAGTTAAATCTAATGTTTTTTGTTATATAAAAAAAAAATAAATAATTATTTTACAAACGGCGCCCCATACATGTACGATAGATAACTTTCTTGTCATATTTTTGTGTAACCAGGCATGTTTTGTTAACATTTTGACTGACTTCGAACCCGAGGAGACGAACCAGGCTGTAATACAGAGGTTACTTAAAAGCGTTGAGTTGCTCTCCAAAGGTTTGAATTTTGAGGGTAAGTATCATTTTTTTGGAAAACATGACTCTAGCCAAACATCAGTTGATTTTTATGGAAGTGAATATGAAATATTTATTTCGCAGTTCACTTTCATGTTTCAAACTACAGAAATATTTTCTTGTCATCAACCCGATTGTAATTTTGTTCAGAAATTTGTTGATGGAAAGAGTGCGGTGGCAATAAAACCATTCCCTGCCCCCAATGACTCGGCCTTTCTGAAAAGCTTAGAAACGTGGCATCAGTTGGGCAGTGAAACGGATAAGCCGTGTCCGAAGTGCATGACAAAATTAACAATCAAGCGGATATGGAAACAGCAACCACCACCTTTCTTAATCTACCAACCACATGCATGTAACATGAACAACTTACACTATGAAGATATTCCGATTAACATAAACGTTCTTAAAACACCCTACTTACTAATCGGAATAACCTTTCATAAAAATGAATGCTCATTTTACATGCATAATACGCATCAAAAACAAATGACTCAGATATAATGGACTAGAAAATATTAGAATTACACCTATGAAAGACAACGAAAATTTAGGCAGCATTGGTTGTATAGTTTATTTGCGCGATGATTAATGTAATTTTAACAATGTCGTTTTTTGAGAGTGTGTGTGAATTAGTTTTATTTAACGTCCGCTTCCACCGAGGTGATATCGCAGACTCTGTCAATTGATTATGAATGTCATGGCCGGTGTCTTGATTATTGGAAGTTTTGAATTAGTGGGTTTATAGTTTTGGTCGTGAGCTAATGTATATTAATTTAAATGTTTTGGGTGGTGGATTTTAAATTGTATGGGTCTGGAATTGTATTGTCCGGATTATGGTGTTTTATTTTAATGGTTGAAATGTTTTAGTTATTATATGGGTTTAGTTTTAATATTATTTGGTATAATTGAAAGGATAACTCGCTGGACTCTTTCAGTTCTGAATTTGTTCTCTTTCTGAAATATTGTTTATTTGGTGATAAGTAATTCTTTGTCCTGGTTGGTTATTCGGAAGTTTAGCTGGGATAAAACGAAATTAAACGCATGCATCATTACCATATGTTACAGGATAGTGAAGGCCAACACCGGCTCTTTTCCACAAGCTTCTTAGTGTCTGATATATACTATTCAAAAAAAGTAGGGGATATTTGATTTTTAAGTGTTATTAAAGTCACCTTATGAAACTGACGAAGAAACAAATGACAAAATGAAACGAAGTTCACATTCATCGATTTATTCCAAATGATCGTTAGACTAATTAAGGCACAGACTGACCATTATAAGGGTAAAATGATACCCGGGGTCAAACAGCAAAGTTACCACAGCATCACAACAAAGTCAGTAACGGGTAAATCCTCCTCTGTTTGCCAAACAAGCATTGATCCGACGTGGCATACTCCTAATGAGACGTCTAAGGTCATTTTGGTCCAGATTGTCCAATTCCTGTTGCAACGCAGCAGCAAGTTCTTGGACATTGGCAGGACGTTGTTGACGTTGACGTAACCTCTATCCAAGCATGTCCCAGACATACTCGATGGGGGAGAGGTCGGGACTCAGTGCTGGCCAAGATAATGTGGCGATGTTCTGTTGTTGGAGGTAACCTGTAACGATTCTGGCCCTGTGACATCTTGCGTTGTCATCCTGGAAGATGACACGGCGGCCATGACGTCGTGCGAACGGCACAACATGGACTGCCAAGATGTTGTCCCGGTAGTACTGGCCTGTAACACGCCCTGCAACAACATGTAAAGCCGTTCTTCCAGGAACAGTGATACCTCCCCACACCATAACAGAACCACCCCCATATCGATCATGTCTGATGACGTTAACGTCTTGGAAGCGCTCGTTTCGACGACGTCACACCCTCCTACGTCTGTCCAAAAATCAAAAGTGAACCTTGACTCATCTGAAAACATCACATTGCTCCAGCGTCGATTATCTCAGTGTTGACGATCCCTACACCAACGACGTCTTGCCTGAATGTGATGATCTCTCAAACAAGTGATCGCGCGAGGACCTCGGGCGCGAAGGTGACCCCTATGCAGTCGATTCTGAATCGTCTGGCCACTCACTCTCACACCAGTGTCTGTTTGAAGACGAGCGCTGATCTGATTTGCTGTGATGACACGATTTCTCAAGGCCAATTTACGGATAAATCGATCCTGGGCTTGAGTTGTCGCCCTTCGTCGACCTGGGCGTGGCCTGTCCTGTACAGATTGTGTATCACGGTATCTGGACCATAGCCTGCTTATGACAGGTTGAGAAACATTCATCGTCCGCGCCACAACCGCCTGTGTTGTGCCGATCTGTAGCATGCCAAGGGCACGTAACCTGTCATTTTTTGTAAGCAGACGCATATCAAAATTTGTTTTCTGGTTCCTAAAACAATTAAACTGATGTTTCCACCCTGGAATTCAATGCCACAATGACTGTAACATTCAAAGTCAGGGTCGTGCAAATCTTGGGTTGGACCCCCATGATGATCCCAAGCATCACCTGCATTCCATGCGGTAGCTATTGGTGCGTTCGGGCGTCACATGTAACTGGGAATGTTTCTTCTGTTACGTTCTATAGTGACTTTTTTCGTAGTCATTTGCATATTTTAGTATTATGCACCCAAAATCAAATATTCCCTACTTTTTTTTTAATAGTATATGATTATATATGTAATTCAAATACTGTAAGGTAAAATTGTAGGACTATTGGTTACGAATATACGGACAATGGAAACTAGAGTATTTTCAGGGCCAATTTGTCAAGCATAAATGTATTTTGAGTTATAGTTATGTGTAATACCAACAGAAATCGTGTTAAAAAATGGTTATGGTGAATTGAAATACATGTAGATCAACCAACATCGACAACGCTCTTACACCTTTTATTTAATTGTATCATGTCTGCAATATAGTTATAATCGGCAGGATTCATAAAAAATCGGTTAGAAATTACAGCCGTGCCACATGAAATGTGTGGTAACCTCATATCCCGGAAACTGCTAACCGGGAGTGGTCGAAATTTTGATATCATGAATGTGATTATATTCTGTAAGTTTCGTGGATATCAGCTGATAATTGTGGTCTGCAGTCGAGCCACATGAAATGTGTGGTAACCTGATATCTCGGAAACTGCTAACCGGTAGTGGTCGAAACTCTGACATATAATTAATGTTTTTATAATCTGGACGTTTAGTTAAAAATGGTTAGTTAATACGGCCTGTAGCTGTGCCACAAGAAATGTGTGGTAACCTCATATCTCGGAAACCTCTCAACGGAAGTGGCAAAAAGTGCCCAAATTTTGGCTACTCTGGAATATCATTAATGTTATTATAATCTGTGGTTATCAGTTGATAATTATGGTCTGTAGCCGTGCCACTTGAAATGTGTGGTAACCCAATATATCGGAAACCGCTAACCGGAAGTGAGCGAAATTTGGCTTCTCTGAGATATTATCATTGTCATTATATCCTGTAAGTTTCGTGGGTATCGGTTGATAATTGTGGTCTGTAGGCGTGCCACATGAAATGTGTGGCAACCTCATATATCGGAAACTGCTAATCGGAAGTGGTTAAAATTTTGGCTACTTCGAGATATTATTTATGTAATTATATTCTGTAAGTGTCGTGAATATTGGTTGATAATTGTGGTCTGTAGGCATCCCACATGAAATGTGTGGTAACCTGATATCTCGGAAACCGCTAATCGGAAGTGGCTGGGATTTTGGCTAGTCCGAGATATTATTATTGTTATTTTATCCTGTAAGTTTCATGGATATCGGTTGATAATTGTGGTCTGTAGGCGTGTCACATGAAATGTGTGGTAACCCAATATATCGGAAACCGCTAATCGGAAGTGAGCGAAATTTTAGCTTCTCCGAGATATTATCATTGTTATTATATCCTGTAAGTTTCGTGGATATCGGTTGATAATTGTGGTCTGTAGGCCTGCCACATGAAATGTGTGGTAATCCGATAACCGGAAGTGACCGAAATTTTGGCTACTTCGAGATATTATCATTGTTATTATATCCTGTAAGTTTCGTGGATATCGGTAGATAAATGTAGTCTGTAGGCGTGCCACATGATATGTGTGGTAACTTGAAATTTTGGCGTCTCCGAGATATTATCATTGTTATTATATCCTGTAAGTTTCATGGATATGGGTTGATAATTGTGGTCTGTAGGCGTGCCACATGAAATGTGTGGTAAACCGTTATCTCGGAAACCGTTTACCGGAAGTGGCCGAAATTGTTGCTACTCCGAGATATTATTATTGATATTATGCCCTGTAAGTTTCGTGGATATCGGTTGATAATTGTGGCTTGTAGGCGTGTCACATGATATGTGTGGTAACTTGATATCTCGGAAACTGCTAACCGGAAGTGGTCGAAATTTTGGCTACTCTGAGATATTATTATTGTTATTATATCCTGTAAGTTTCGTGGATATCGATTAATAATTGTGGTCTGTATGCGTGCCACATGAAATGTGTGGTAACCTGATATCTCGGAAACCGCTAACCGGAAGTGGCCGCAATTCTGGCTACTTCGAGATATTATCATTGTTATTATATCCTGTAAGTTTCGTGGATATCGGTAGATAAATGTAGTCTGTAGGCGTGCCACATGATATTTGTGGTAACCTGATATCTCGGAAACTGCTGACCGGAAGTCGTCGAAATTTTGGCTACTCCGAGATATTATCATTGTTATTATATCCTGTAAGTTTCGTGGATATCGGTTGATATTGTGGTCTGTAGGCGTGCCACATGAAATGTGTGGTAACCCGATATCTCGGAAACCGCTAACCGGAAGTGGCCGAAATTTTGGCTACTTCGAGATATTATTATTGGTATTATGCCCTGTAAGTTTCATGGATATCGGTTGATAATTGTGGCCTGTAGGCGTGCCACATGAAATGTGTGGTAACCCGATATCTCGGAAACCGCTAACCGGAAGTGGCCGACATTGTGGCTACTCCGAGATATTATTATTGTTATTATATCCTGTAAGTTTCATGGCTATCGGTTGATAATTGTCGTCTGTAGGCGTGCCACATGAAATGTGTGGTAACCCGATATCTCGGAAACCGCTCACCGGAAGTGGCCGAAAGTTTGGCTACTTTGAGATATTATTATTGGTATTATGCCCTGTAAGTTTCGTAGATATCGGTTGATAATTGTGGTCTGTAGGCTTGCCACATGAAATGTGTGGTAACCCGATATCTCGGAAACCACAAAGCGGAAGTGGCCGAAATTTTGGCTACTTCGAGATATTATTATCGGTATTATGCCCTGTAAGTTTCGTGGATATCGGTTTATGAAATGTGTGGTAACCCGATTTCTTGGAAACCGCTAACCCGAAGTGGCCGAAATTTTGGCTACTCTGAGATATTATCATTGTTATTATATCCTGTAAGTTTCATGGATATCGGTTGATGGTTTGTAGTCGTGCCACATGAAATGTCTGGTAACCTGTATCTCGGAAACCGCTAACCGGAAGTGGTCGAAATTTTGGCTACTCCGAGATAATATTGATGTTATCATATTCTGTGAGTTTCGTGGATATTTGTTGATAATTGCTGTGCGGAGACGTACAAGTGGCAAATAGCCCCCGAATTGTCTTACCACATGTGGCAAATAGCCCCAGCCTAATTAAGCCTTTTTTCCGGGGGCCTATTCCAAGTTAACGTTAAAGCAGGCAACTTGAACCAGTCTATAGGCCTACTGTTCTACCGAGTACTGCCCGAGAAGTAGATCTCTATGCTCCTAGTCTCATGATAAACTAGGAAATATCGAGATTAACATGGTTAATTTTTATTTCAATAATTCACTTACAGTAATACAGGTACTTTTGTAAGAATATGGTCTTTAAGACCATATTGTGTGTTTGGGAAAATTGTTATAAACAACTATTTTTATAAAGTCAAATTCACATGCACCTAGTGCACTGAATGAAAAGCTATACATAAAAAACAAGTGATGTTTTGGTAAAATTCTAACCACTGTCAAAATATTCGTCAAGTTCTACCTGTTATTTAACCTATGGTTGGAAGACCATATAAGGAGTGTCACCTGATTGTAGTGGTGAGAATTGTAAGGCTTTATTCCATATTTGGAATGGAACGTAGGTTCAAAGTTAATCTTGAGCCTGCAGGAACTGGGGGATATAAAATAGGGGGTAGAGCGAAATTCGTTAGAAACTCACCCAGATATTCTACCAGCCATTATCTGTTTAGAACAAGGGACCTGCGAAACTATTCAGCTTGTAATAAAGTTATTTACAACTAATTGCTGTAGTATCATTGTCGATCACAAGAAGAACACAACAAGAAGAAGTCCTACAATACCTATAGTACTACAGTGTTGATTTGGAGCCGTGATTTCCAGGGACGGATAGAATTAGCCAAATTTTATTTTTTTGTGAGTATCTCTTTTCGATTTTTCACTAATTTCTATCTGTAATAATGGCTGAAGAATTTTATAGAAATTTAGGTGCCCAGTTGATAGGTTTGTCTTCCTCAATTTCCACAAATTCGGTAGCTAATATAATTGAACCGTATAAAGGGGATCCAAAACAATTTAAAGAATGGATCAAAAATATTGAAAAATACTGTGTTCTCGCCGCAGTACCTGAAGACCGGGTAAAGTTAGTCGCTTTTCAATCAAGTAGGGGGGTCGTAAGTCATTTTATTCAAAGAAAAATGATGGCAGATGCCAATTTAACGTGGGATGCTTTAAAACAGGATTTGATTAACACTTTTTCGGAAATTACAGACACACAACAGGCATTGGCAATTCTAGCAAAAATCAGACAAAAACCCGAAGAAAACGTGCAAGTTTTTGCTGAAAGAATTCTCTCTCTAGCCGCTGAAGCATTTCCAGGTTATGCCGGACAGCGAGAATTTGATAGGCAATTAATTAATTTTTTTGTCGACGGACTTCAGCTCGAAAATATCAAAACAAAAATTTTACGAGACGACCCGCAGACTTTCGTCGCTGCCGTAGATTTGGCCAGTCAAGAACAAAATATTAGGAAAGATTTGCGTTAAGATTAGGCGGACAACACACACGCGTATATACAAATAGCGAACATGAACCCATGGATGTTGATTATGTGAGAAACCGCACGTGTGGAATATGTTTTCGTCGTGGTCATGTAAGCCGCGAATGCAGACAAAAGCGAGGTGTAAACGAGGTTAAGGCGAGTTTTCAAGGAAATACGTGTTGGTTTTGTGGCGTAGAGGGACATTTTAAACGGGACTGTAGGAAATTTGATGACTATCTTAAATCAAACCCAAGGTACAAACGACGGGATAAGTCAGTGAAGCCTAAAACTCCACATAAATCGGGAAACTAAGATACTCTTTTCGGGGGGCTTACGGGAAGAGTAGATATAAAAAGCCCTTCTCTGGTATAAATGTTTCGGGTTGTTCAAGTTCATGTTTAATTAAAATAGAAAAACGAAATTTTCGATCATTAGTTGACACCGGGGCTCAAGTATCTTTAGTTAGTAAGCAGGTATATGATTCTTTAAAATATAAACCAAAATTGGACAAAAGTAAAATTATATTACAGTCAGTAAATGGACTTGAACTTAAATTGGTCGGTTCTGCAAATTTGGAATTTCAAATTAAAGGTAAAAAGTTAAGACACGTGTTCCATGTTGTTTCCAATATGAATAGAAACGTAATTTTAGGTCGGGATTTTCTCGTTTCTCATGGCTGTAGGCTTTTCTTTGATTTAGGATGTATGAAAATTGGAAAAATGTATGTTTCCTTGGATAATGACGCAGAAATATCTTCTGTTTTGCGAATAGCGAACGATGTCATTTTAAAACCCCAGACAAGGTACATCGTTCATGCGAAATTGAAGAGACATAGTTACGACAGTAGGCAAGATGTCTTCATGGTTGAACAAGCAACTAAAGGGTTTGTGAGTAGCGAACCGGGACTTATGGTCAGCAATTCTTTGTTCAGCATGGAACGTGCGAAAACTTTTGGTAAAAGAATCCCAGTCTTTCTTGTAAACGGTACGAACAAAACGTTTCGATTAAAAAGCGGATGTGTTATTGGTCGTGCTGTCGATGCGTTTGACAGTACGATAGCGTCTGTGGATCAGGTTTTACAAGGTGCTTCGCTGTGTACTAATGCTAATTTAAATGAAAAATTTGCTAAAATCAATGTGCCAGATACGGAACGCGTTAAGTTATTTAATCTTTTGAGGAAAAATCATGATTTATTTGCGATCAGTGACTCCGAGTTAGGACATACCGATACTGTAAAAATGACTATTGACACAGGTAACCATTCCCCCATCAAACAGCGGGCATATCGTACTCCATTGACGTCTAGACCCGTTGTTAATGAGGCTATCGACGACATGTTACGTAATAATATCATAAAAGAGAGTAACAGTCCTTGGGCATTTCCTATTGTCTTAGTAGACAAGAAGGATGGAACAAAAAGATTTTGCGTTGACTTTCGGAAGCTTAATAAAATTACTAAAACCGTCAGTTGGCCCCTACCCCTCATCGAGGACATGTTAGGGCGATTAGATAAATCAGAATACTTCACAACTCTCGATATGAAATCAGGGTATTGGCAAGTTTTGGTCGATGAAAAGGATAAGGAAAAAACAGCGTTTGTATGCCATCGAGGCTTGTTTGAATTCAATGTTATGCCATTTGGAATTAACAATTGTCCAAGTATTTTCTCGCATTTAATGGCACGGGTTCTTAAAGGACTTGAAGATTTTGCAATAGCATATATCGATGATATACTAATTTATTCTCGTTCAAAGCGAGAACATTATGAACATATTAAGCTTGTATTTGATCGTTTGCGACAACATGGGTTAAAATTAAAACCCTCTAAATGTAATTTTTTTCAACAAGAAACTAAATATTTGGGTTTTGTCATCACTCCTCAAGGAATTAAAACAGATCAGGATAAGGTTTGTGCTATTAAGGGTATGGATCAACCTCGTACGGTAAAAGAAGTTAGGAGTTTTATGGGAATGTGTAGTTATTATAGACGCTTTATTCCAAATTTTTCTACCATTGCTGAACCTTTAATCAAATTAACGAAAAAATATGCAAAGTTTAAATGGACATCTGAATGTCAAACTGCTTTTGAATTTTTAAAAGAGAGTTTAACGACGGTGCCGTTATTAGCTTACCCAGATCCTAATTTACCGTATATCCTTTATACTGATGCAAGCGATACATCTATAGGCGCAGCGTTAGTGCAGGTGCACGAGGATGGAAACGGAGGAAAAGTCGAACGCCCAATTTACTTTTTGTCACACAAGTTGTCAAAGTCTCAGGTGAAGTGGAGTGTTGTAGAACGTGAGGCTTATGCCATCCATTACGCGTTACAAAAGTTGGATTATTATTTACATAATGCCAAATTTACGATCCGAACTGATCATAAGCCTTTGCAATATCTTTTGGAATCACCTATGCAAAATAAGAAAATACAGTTATGGGCATTGGGGATCGCGGGATTTAATTGTACGATTGAATATGTACCCGGAAAACAAAATTCTATAGCTGATCTTCTCTCTCGGGTTCCATCAAAACAAGAAGCAAATGATAATAACTCTGACGGTGAAACAATCGAACCGCGCACTAGTGATAATATGTTTGAGATTAGTGCATTCAATTCAAATGAATTCGTTCCACATAATTATGCGAAATGTACTGTTCCGGATAAAGATCTGCCGGATAAAATAGATTTAAATGTGGATAATTTTGACATAGAAAAGGAACAAAATGACGATCGGAAATTGTATCTATTATTAAACAATTAAAGGCAAATACGGGTGGAAATAAGACAAAAAATAGATTTCTGCTTATAGACAAAGTTTTATATTTCATCTCAAGTCCTGATGATGACCCAACACTGAGGTTATACATACCTCAACACCTTCAAAATACTGTTATACAACAATATCATGACAATAACGGACATTTGGGCATAGATAAAACACACGATACCATAAAAAGACATTATTATTTTCCAAACATGTATGTCCGTATTCATAATCATGTAAATGAATGCGTGTTGTGTCAATCGAGGTCTTTAACTAAACAAATTCCACCTATGCAGTTCTATGATATACCACCTTATGCTTTTGCGAAGATAGGGTTAGACTTATCGGGGCCGTATCCGACAACACTTTCGGGGAACAAATATATAATTAGTTTTATTTGTCATTTTTCGGGTTATGCGGAAGCCTTTGCAGTAAAAAGTAAATCTGCCGAGAATGTCGCCCACTTACTTATAGAGGAAATTTTCCCTCGATATGGTGCACCGTTAGAATTAGTTACAGACAACGGTAGCGAGAAGGTCAATAGGATAATGGAGAAAACACTTAAAGAATTAAATATTAAACACGTCCTTACGTCGTTTTACCACCCGCAAGCGAACGCGCGTGTTGAGCGCATGCACCGCACGATGCACGACATATTATCTAAAAAGATCGCTGAAAGTTATAACACTTGGGATTTATACTTAAATCAAACTTTGGCCGCTATTCGATTTAATGTCAATGAATCTACAAAATTTTCTCCTTTTTACTTGTTGTATAATCGCGATCCTGTATTGCCATTGGACAACATTTTGAAACCTCGAAGGAAATATTTGGGAACCGATCCTCACGAAATAGCGTTGCAAAATCAGCATAAGGCTTTTCTTTTGGTTCACAAGAGGTTAAGGAAAACCCAGCGTAAAAACGCTGAATATGTGAATAAAAATGCAACTGACACCCTTTTTAAGGTGGGTGACCCAGTGTATTATAAAAACCATCTTCGAAAACACAAATTACAGGAAAGATGGACACCGTATTATCGGATAATCGAACAAACATCGCCGGTCTCCTTTATAATACATAACCAATTAACAGGCCGAACTACAAAGTCAAATGCACAAGATCTGCGTTTAGCAAAACTTGATAATTGGCAAATTCCGGAAAAACAATCCGATAAGGAAAAGTTGCTACGAAAGGCACAATATGTTGAAGATCCATCGAGTTCCGATTCTAGCTCAGAAAACGAAACCAGTGAGCCCGATGATGATGTACCATTGGCACAACTGGCTACACGGTTTAGGCGGGAAAGATCGGAAAGCGCGTCGGACGGGGAAGATGTTCCATTAATGGAATTATCCAAGCGTCTGAAGGCTCGTGATGATCAAGATACTGAAAATGTTATGGACACGAATAGCTTGTCATCTAGTGGTAGTGACACCTCTGATGATGAACGTAACATAGATGCGGATGTCCTTGAATGCGATATAAAGAGCGATGGTAAATTAAAACCTGAAAAATCGCCGAACAAAAAAACGAAACAGTTGTTAAAACTGATTGCCAGTATGCTATAATATTTGATTTTCTTACGTTAATGATTAATTAACTGAGGCGATTTTTAGTTAGGAATGCCAAAAACAGTTGTGTTGTTCCAAAAACGGTTGGGTTACTAAAATTCGTAGACTTACTAGACTCACGATTTCCCTTGAATGAGTGTTACTCCATTGTGTAGACTGTAATTTGGTTTCATAAAACTAACAAATCATTCGGACAACAGCTTTAGACACTCTTTGGGAAACCTCTACTCATGATCATCAATAATTATACACTTACTAAATTTTTGTACAAGGGTTAATTTATGAGTTACAAAATTTGAGGTACTTAGAGAAAGACAAACCCTGACCTTTATGTTATTATTTAATAATACTTATTGGTTCAGCACTTGTAATTCTCATTGGCTGTATCTGTTGCTATAATTGCAACCCAAAATTTAAGAAATTCGTAAGTCATTATTTTAGTATGAAACAATGTGGAAATCGTCCTGAGGTCAGTACAAGAGAAGAAATGGCTCTATCAAGAAGAGGCGAGTTAACAACTAATGGGAATGAATCAGCAACCATCTCGCCACAGACCACCGTTGCTCAATCAACGTCAGTACTTGGTACACCTACTTCGTCGTCAATAACTACGACTATTCCTGCCGCTACTGGTAAAAGGATTCCAAAGGAAAGGAAATTAGTGGAGAAATTACCTCCCGACTTTATTCTGCCAGATATAAAGAAAATTTTCCAGGTGACTTCATAAGAAGTGTTGTGTTAAACAGTCATTCACGGAATGTGTGTAATTCATACAACTTTTGTTTTATGGGTGAATATCCTACTAATCAGTGACTGTTTGTGCGCGCATCTGTCGACAGCTTTTATATAATATTCCTATTGCGCTTATATAATATATCCATATTACACTTGTATCTATATAGACATATATATCCAGAGTGTTTCAGTTCCAGTACACATTGTTCGGTAGCTGTGTTGCCTATCAAACTGTCATTAAAAATTAAACATGGTGTAACTTTTCACCTTTTGTGGTAACCAATAGTCAAATATGTGACCCTACTCGTGTAGACTGAGTGTACATTATCAAACAAACTATGGAGGTCAACTTCATTAGGTCACATATTATACAATGTGTGTTGTAGCAGAACTTAATTTCATATCATTATCTTAATTATCTATTTGAAAAGGAATGATTATTTGTTTCTGGAATGTGAACTGGACTTAAAGGATGCCAATCGGTGAACGTTTAACAACAGTTGTGTCGTGTTTTACTATACTTGTGTAGTAGTGTAAACTGTTAGCGCGTTTAGGACACTTCAAGAATAAAAAACTTTTTGAATTTGACTTAGTTTTTAAAAGTGAAGCGTTATCATATGGAAATAATTTTATGCATGAAATTTTATTATATTGATGTAATCCTATGTTTCTTCGCTAAGGTTTCCTTGTTCTCCTGTTTCCCTTACTCCCCTTAAGACCTATATTTTTTTATTACATGTTTTTACTATGGTAAGAACATGTCTTTAGTGGGGGAAGGTGTGTAAGAATATGGTCTTTAAGACCATATTGTGTGTTTGGGAAAATTGTTATAAACAACTATTTTTATAAAGTCAAATTCACATGCACCTAGTGCACTGAATGAAAAGCTATACATAAAAAACAAGTGATGTTTTGGTAAAATTCTAACCACTGTCAAAATATTCGTCAAGTTCTACCTGTTATTTAACCTATGGTTGGAAGACCATATAAGGAGTATCACCTGATTGTAGTGGTGAGAATTGTAAGGCTTTATTCCATATTTGGAATGGAACGTAGGTTCAAAGTTAATCTTGAGCCTGCAGGAACTGGGGGATATAAAATAGGGGGTAGAGCGAAATTCGTTAGAAACTCACCCAGATATTCTACCAGCCATTATCTGTTTAGAACAAGGGACCTGCGAAACTATTCAGCTTGTAATAAAGTTATTTACAACTAATTGCTGTAGTATCATTGTCGATCACAAGAAGAACACAACAAGAAGAAGTCCTACAATACCTATAGTACTACACTTTTTCCGGGGGCCTATTCCAAGTTAACGTTAAAGTAGGCAACTTGAACCAGTCTATAGGCCTACTGTTCTACCGAGTACTGCCCGAGAAGTAGATCTCTATGCTCTTAGTCTCGTGATAAACTAGGAAATATCGGAATTAACATGGTTAATTTTTATTTCAATAATTCACTTACAGTAATACAGGTATGTAGCCTGTAGGGGTCTTTTTTAGCAGTGAGGGGAAACTAGAGCACCCGGAGAAAACCCACGATGTTCGACAGACGGCACTACCCCTTTGTCACGTACAAGCGGGGAATCGAAACCGCGCCACCTGACTCAATGACATGTCATAAGTCTAATAAAAGTGTTAATAATATCAATACTCTGTTATTTTAATTATAGGCCTTTTTTAATACTTTCGCGTACGCAGGACAAGAAGTACCGTAGTTGCGCTTCGATGTAACCAAACCCATTCCTTGCATTCTTTACCATCGCTTAATTGCTATCTTGTATTTTCGTAATTTTAGAATTACATGTCTAGGATCAAATTTTAAATAGTAAGCTTTACCCATTAAGTCTGCACAAGCTGCACATGTTCTTTTTACATTCCATAATATAAAAGGCCTGTGCTACCATTTAAAGAAATTGAAAAAGAATCGTGTGTGAGGGAACTAACTATATTTTTCTGAAAAATTGGATTCTGGCATATGATATAATGAACAAGCCTAATTTTTTCTAAGATTCTGTATCGAAATATGCGATTCTATATAGGCCTACAATTACTTGTGGTAAACAAAGTGTTGAGTTTATGGTATCTGTAATACACCTTTCCAAATTTCTTAACAAAAATACTGTTTTGCTCAATTTGCAATAAACTTTAAATAAAACAGTAAGCCCAATACTGTTATGCTATTCAAAATCACATTTTCCCTTTTAATAGTTTTAATGTAGGCCTTAATCCGACCACCTATAAATTCCATAATAGAACACTGTATAAATTAAACTTTCTATTTCTAAATAATTCCATTATAGTACGCAGTATAAATTAAATTTTCTATTTCTAAATAACCAGTTGACAAAAATATCACAAAAATAAAAGTAACTCTGAACACAGATCAGTCTTGACATGTATGTTTATAACCCAAAGATCTTAGTTCCTTTTGATATTTGCGCCCATCCGATCGTAACTTCCTGAATTATGGCCCCTGATTGTCCGAAATATCGCCCGGTTTTTAGCTTGTGGTCCCTCTGGAGGTCAAAATTGTTATCCGATTTAAAAAAACGTTTGAACCGATTTTGATGAAACTTGACATGTATGTTTATAACCCAAAGATCTTGGTTCCATTCGATATTTGCGCCCATCAGATCATAACTTCCTGAATTATGTCCCCTGATTGTCCGAAAAATCGCTTTTGTTAGCTTGTGGTCCCTCTGGAGGTCAAAATTATTATCCGATTTAAAAAACCGTTTGATTATATCACGGTTTCATGGTAATGAAGAGAGAATTTGAATTTCGTGAAAATTGGACCAGAGTTGAAGGATAAAATGGCCGCCGTCTGTACGCGAATTGTGTGAAAATATGTTATATCAAGGTTGTGGGCCCCATAGAGGTCACAATTTTGAACTGATTTTGATGAAACTTGAAATACATGTTTATAACCTAACTTCCTAACGAAAAATCATCCTTTTTAGTTTGTGGTCCCTCTGGTTGTCACAATTATTATCTTATCTTAAAAAAAACGTTTGATTATATCACAGTTACACTGTAGTTATGGGTGAGTTTGAATTATGATTTTCTGATGATTACTTAAAATGCAACAACTCTTGTTGACTGCCCGGACGATTTGGCTGTTGTGTGGGCGTATGTTTCGTTGCCTGGCAACCTATTTTTAGTTTTGTAAAAAGAGAAACTAATCAAGTCAAATATGTTTATTGAAAAATGTAATACTATTGAAAATAAAATATTTAATTATTTTTTTTTCATTTTTTAAAAATGAAAGCCTACATTAATTAAAAGAACAAAAATCATAAAAGAACACAGGGAGTCAACGTTGGAGCCAAAGGCATTTTATCTTGGAAAACAACCAACGGCTCAAATCAGAAGATCCAAACCGAACCTTAATCGCGACACAGGAATATTCCTCCCAAGAGCATATGATGAATTAATTCTTAACTGATGTGTTCTTGCCTATATTCTCCAAAGTGCGTAGTTTATTTTATTCGCGAGTGTGTGAATTATTTGTGTAATTACTATCTACCTATTTGCAGAACTAAATCTAATGGAATGTGTGTGTTTAATGAGAGGGTGTGTGTAGGACTATAATTATTTAGGAGCCTGTCAATAGGATTCAGACGTGACTTTCTAAATAATCATAATTCAATAGTTATACCCTATTTAATCCTGGTCATGTACATAATTATCATTTAGTAACTGGTCAACTGTTTCTTTTATTTTACCTGTGCAAACTGTGTTGGTGTCAAACAGATGGAAGAGGGTGGGACTATAAAGAAGGGGTGTGCGGGTTGTCTTGTTTTGTGTGTATTCAATTTTCTTAATTATATTAACTTAAATAATTATGGTCCAAATATTTAATCCCCATTTAATTTATCTGGAGTTACTAGTTCTCCGATGTTTTCATGTATGGTTTCCCTTTTGTTTGTTGTTTATGCTGTTATTATTACTCATTATCAATCGGCTACTATCCCTTTGATGTAACCTAGTTCATGTATGGTTTCGGATTTGTCATGATTGGTTGTCCAAGTTGAACAATTTATCCCTACAATTACTTATTAATATCCCTTTAATGTTAATTAATGCCAATTATCAGTGGCCTCACTAATCCTTTATATGCACCTTGCCTTTGGTCATGTTGTTATATGCCTTTGATATTGTTGATGTCAGATCTTTATTGATACTGAGGTGAGAGGACGTGTTAGCGTTCTGTCCAGGAACCAACCAACCGTGACGTATATTGTAAACCCGAATACAAGCTGGAAAAACAAGTTTTAAATGGAAAATACCAATATGTACACATGAGTTCCTCAAACGAAAAGAAGAAAAGGAAAAGGAAGGCTAAAGGTAAAAACATAAGTGGTGAAAGTCATTGTAAAATACAGGCGAATGAGACTGAAAACTTTACAATACCAAGAATGAGTTTAATGAATAACAACTCACTGAACTCTTCACAACAATACCAGCTTCACTCTACACCACTAGCAAGTTACCAACAATGTCAATATGGGCCACCAGGCCCACAGGGACAGTTTGTAGGTTATATGTCACCCCCTGTGATCGGAAACGATTTAAATTCAAAGTTAGACATGTTAACAAACAAAATAGATGAGCTGAGTATCAAATTAAATAAATTGGACATTATCGAACGGCGCCTGGCCCCTGTTGAAACAAAAGTCGGTAGTATAAACGGTGAGATGAAAGAAGTTAAAGAAAGAGTTGACGAAATGGATAAAGGCCTTGATTTCATAAACGGCCAATTTGAAACAAATAGACAAGAGCTACATGATATAAAGTTAAATGTGAAGGACTTAAAGGTGACAACAAATATTCTACAGACGCGAAACGAATTCACTCGAACTGAACTCACCCGGCTCAACACAAACGTGACTGAGATGAGAAATGATCAGATCGACTTGCAAATGCGCTCGATGAGTAACAATCTCATATTTACTGGAATTGTAGAAATGGCCGACGAAAATACAGAGTCGGAACTAAACAACTTTTTACATACTATAATGGGAATTGAAAAAAATCTGGTATTTACTGGAATTGTAGAAATGGCCGACGAAAATACAGAGTCGGAACTAAACAACTTTTTACATACTATAATGGGAATTGAAAAAAATCTGGTATTCAACAGAGTGCATCGGATTGGTAAACAACAGCCTAATAAAAGCAGGCCGATAATAGCCAATTTCGTCTTCTCAAAAGACAGGGATTTAGTTAGATACGAGGCGCCAAAAACATTGAAAGGTAAACCCTATGGTGTAAATGAACAATTTCCGAAAGTAATAAATGATAGACGAAAGGCATTATACCCACACTTTAAAGCCGCGAAACGAATGAATAAGAAAGCCGTATTTAAAGTCGACAAGCTGTTTATTGAAGGAGAGTTGTTTGATCCAGATTCCAACTTCCATGATGACGATTATCGGCGCAGAGCTAACCACTTGGATATGGAAATCACAAGTGTAAAACAACCAGTTTTGGGAGCAGCTGTAGGCGAATAGGACAACCAGGAGAGACAACCAATATTAACAGACGACAATAATCAACTAACACAAGGGAACCCCGCTATTAAAAAGCCTTTAAGCTTATTCTATGTGAATGTATGCGGACTCTCAACTAAACTAAACTACCCGGAGTTTAATGATGAAATAACCAAACATGATATCATATGTTTTGCTGAAACAAAAACTGATGAAGCGGATGATATCCACTTAGAAGGCTACAAACTCGTAATTAAACATCGGCGGCAACTTGCGAAAAGAAAATCTGGAGGAATAGCAGCACTTTTTAAGGATAAAATATAGAGTAAAGCAAAGCTGATTGATTTTAAAAGTGAATACGTTCTATGGATTAATTTTGAATTACAAAAAGACAAAAACCTACTTATCGGAATTATATATATCCCCCCTGCTAACTCTAAATACTCGTCACCCGAGGCTTTCGAAGAAATAGAACGAGAGTACATGTTCTTATCTAATAATTTTAAATACGTGTGCCTAGTCGGAGATTTCAACGGCAGAACTGCAGCAAACGGTGACATCATAAACGACAGTGAAAGTGAAAACTATAACCAACTTATAGCATGCGACCCTATAAACATAATTAATGATGTCACGCAGGTCTTAAAACAGTTAAAAATACCGTTACAGCGAACATCAAGGGACACAACTATAAACACTTACGGTCGACTCCTACTTAATTTGTGCAAACATAACAATTTTGTGATATTAAATGGCCGTTTAGGCCAGGATAAAGAAATTGGCGAATTTACCTGCAATGATGCAAGTATTGTAGATTATTGTATATCTAATTCTGAATTCCTATTTAAAATTGAAGATTTCTCAATACTCCCATACTCCAACCTTTTTTCAGATATCCACAAACCCATTTGTTTGCTAATTACAACCCAATTATATTGTGATAACGAACAAAGTCAAAAGAAAACCAGACCTATCACCAAAGAAATTGTCAATAGATGGGATCCCCAAAATAAAGCTAAATATTGTCTTATGATAAATGAAAACCTACCTAAACTAGATGAAATAAATAATATACTAAGGAATGTGAAACTTGATACTGTAAATATTGATATCGTCGATAACTTAATGCATGATGTCTGTAATATCCTTGTAGATGCTGGCAAGTCCACATTTGGTACAAGACATGTATGTACGAATAAAACTTCCTCCAAAAGAGTATTTAAGTATAAACAACCATGGTTTAATAGAGAATGCCAGTTAGCGCGTCAGAATTATAGAAAATCCAAGCGACTATATAAAAAACATGGCGGGACCATATTTAAAAACGAATTGATACGAAAAGGGGCATCTTACAAAAAACTCTACATAAATTCATAAAACAACATAGAATCGACATGCAAAGAAAATTACAAAATATTAGATGTTCAGACCCAAAGGAATATTGGAAAATTCTTAATAATAAGGACAGTAGGGGCAGGGCCAATAGTGAAATACCTTTACAATCGCTCTATGATTATTTTAGTAATGTGAATAGAAATGTAAACAACGCTGTTCCTGATTATGTATTACCAATGCACGAATTGAATGAAATATACGATATAGATAGCAATGTTTGTATAAACGCAAGCATAACTGCTGACGAAATTTTCAAAGCTGTCAAAAAACTAAAATTAAATAAATCTTCTGGCGAGGACGCTATTATTAACGAGTATATAAAACATAGCATTCATGCATTGGTACCGACTTATGTTCTTATGTTTAACATTGTATTTGACACAGGAATAATCCCGTCCGACTGGTTAATCGGACATATCATCCCCATTTATAAAAATAAAGGAGACGCTTTAAACCCAATTAATTATCGACCAATCACTTTACTGAGTTGCCTGGGCAAACTGTTCACCTCTATTATTAACGAACGACTAAACCAATTCTCCGAAAGCTATCAGATCATTTTAGAAAACCAAGCAGGCTTTCGGAAACATTATTCCACAGTTGATCATATTTTTAACTTGTATACTCTAATACAACTTTATAAAGGGTTTCGTAAGAAACTATATTGTGCATTTATTGACTTTGAAAAGGCGTTTGATACTGTTTGGAGGATTGGTTTATGGAACAAATTATTACAAAACTATATAAATGGAAAATGTTTTAATGTTATAACCAATATTTATAAAGACATTAAGGCCAAGGTCAAACTACACGGCGAAGAATCGGCTAGTTTCGAATGCACAAATGGAATCCGACAGGGCGAAAATCTCTCCCCATTCCTATTTTCCATCTTCTTGAATGATTTAGAAGAATTTCTAAATAAAAATAATGTAAACGGCCTTAGCACTATATCTAGCAAAGCCCGAAAAGAACTGGGGATCTATTTAAAACTATTTATATTGTTGTATGCTGACGACACTATACTCCTTGCAGAGTCAAGCGAGGACCTACAACAACAACTAAACATTTTTAATGAATACTGCCTATTATGGAAATTAAAAGTGAATACACATAAAACTAAGATAATGATTTTTAATGGAAAAGAACCAAATGATTGTACATTTTATTTTAGTAACTCTAGTATTGATATTGTTGATAATTTTAAGTATTTGGGTGTTCATTTCACGAAAAGCAAGAATAATAATGACAAATCTACGAAAGCTATGTACGGAGTTTTATCAAAATGTACTAAACATAATTTAAGTATAGAATGTAAATTGGATATGTTTGATAAAGTAGTAAAGCCTATATTATTATATGCCTGCGAAGTTTGGGGCTACTCTAACACTAACAATATCGAACGAATCCATATGAAATATTGTAAATACATATTATCACTAAATAATTCCACTAGTTCGTCGATGGTCTTAGGTGAACTGGGCAGGTACCCGTTAATTATTGATATTAAAGTACGAATGGTATGCCTCTGGGCTAAAGTAGTAACGGATGAAAACAAACTGACAACTAAACTGTATATACTGTCAAAATCGTGCAATACACCATGGATGAAATGTATCAAAAACATCCTTGACGAATGTGGCTTATCGTATATATATGTAACACAAACCTTTCTAAATATTAAATGGCTGAAAACCCGAATTACCCAAACCCTGCAAGACCAATTTTTACAATCATGGCATAGTAACATCGCATTATCTCCAAAAGGTTTAAACTATAGATTATTTAAACATAGTCTTGATCTAGAAAAATATCTATCAGTTTTACCCATGTACAAATCGAAATTAATATGTAGATTTAGAACTTGTAATATCAAGCTACCCATAGAAACTGGCCGATGGAAGAAAATCCCAAGAGAAAATAGAATCTGTAAACTATGCAACCTAAACGAAATAGGCGACGAATTTCACTATTTATTCATTTGTACAGATTCGGCTATTTTAAAGAAAAGGAAATTGTCAATATCTCCTAAGTTCTACTTACGACCAAATACTCACACGTTTAGCGAATTGTTTAATGGTACTCACCCTCATGTACTAAACAGTTTACACGGATTAATTAAGGTTATAAGAGAAAGGTTACACCCCCCTGGTTAATCCATATCCACACAATGTCATGTATATATATGTTATACTCATATTGATGTAAATATGTTATTGTTTCTACACTGTATTTATGTACGGTTTGAGAAATAAAGAATATCTATCTATCTGCATGGTTTCAGAATTGTTGTTATTGCTTGTCTATATATAATTGCCATACTTATACTGATAACACCTACTGCACCAGAGCTCCAAAGCTATTGCTGAGTTTATCATAGATAAAGAAGCCTAGCCAAGACTCAAGAATCCAAAGACTCCTCAAATCCAGAAAGACTACTAGATACTGCAAAGATCTTCCAGTCCTAAGTAATTTAAGGTTGTTTTTATTTTTATACCCTCACAAGGTATAAGCCTTTATTTTCTTTTATTTTTTCTCTACTTTTTTTTCTGTTCATTAATATTTACCTTTTTTTCTTTTTTGTTAATTTCATTTTTCTTTTGTCAAATTTCCCTTCTTCCTTGCTTTATTAATAGGATAATATCTCTTCTTACTTATTCAACATATATAGGCTTTTTTTTTATTATACTAGTTTTACCCATCTCTCATTTATAATCTACGCTATTTAGTTACTTTTTCTTTTTATTTATTCTTTTTGTCTTACCATCCATCACTCATTAGTCGAAAAGCTCAGTGAACAAGCCAATCAACAGATTGTACTCATAACAAGCTTCTTAATAAAAACAAGAACAAGCTAAACTATTTTTACAGTTAACAAGCCTGACAACTGTTAAGTAAACTCACACAGGCAATAAGAGCCCATAGTTAATTACCTTTAAATAACATTAATTAACTAGCGGCTCTCTGTGGAAAGGGTTAACAACAGTTAAATCAGCTCACAAGCTTAATTAACAACAGCTTTAAACTCCAATCAACACTGTTCGGTCCCTCCTTTTGTTTTTTGATTATTTCGACAGCATAAGAACGATGGCGTCAGAGGCTAGCTCAACCATGTCCATGGCTGACGCTTTTAAAAGCAGCCCTGCACCAAAGTTCTTTCCTGTGACAAAAAGGAGAGAGGAACAGGCCCACGTCGTTCTAGTGAAGCCACTTGAAGGCAAGTCCTTCCAAGGGGCCAAACTTACGGCTGTGGGGAAGGAGATAAAAAGTAAGTGGGGTATCACCAGCATACCCGATATCAAGATAGCAGTGCCAGGCCATCTCAGACTAGCCCTAAAAAGCAGGCCCGACTTGGATATGGCATTGGGACAGAAGGCACTTCTTGGTATGTCCGTGATGGTGTCCGAACCGATCACCTTGTCAATAGACAAGGTGGTTGTCCATGGGATACAAGCCGAATATACCGGGGATGAAATTCTGGAAGACTTGACAGACAGGGGGTACCAGACAACCGAGGTGTACCGGTTTAAAGTGGCCGAGGGGAAGGACCAGGGAAGATCAAGAGAAGAAGACGACGAAGAATCTATAAAAGCCGATCAATCAGTAAATCTCGCGCTCCGTAGAAGGATATCGCATGTTCGTCACTACAGCACTTGCGATATGCCCAGTTGCTTGCCGGTGTTAACATCAAAGGCGAACACTAATGAGGTACCTACTACGGAATGTGAGACGCCGGTAGATCAGTAAACCCCACAAGACTGAGAGGTATCCATCCAGGCAGTCATCATGGCGGGCCAGGTAAAAGTCCTACAACTTAACATCAATGGACTGGCTCCCAGGTGTGCTGAACTGAGAAAATACATAAACCGCAACCCCAAAGATGTAATATGCCTCCAAGAAACCAAGCTACTACCAACGAAGAGCGACATCTACTTACCCGGATATACTTGTCAGAGAAGGGACAGACCGGGCAGCACGACACGTGGCGGCGGCCTTGCCATTTACGTCAGTGACAACATATATTACATTTCTGTTCCACTGAATGTAACCAAACCCCTAGAAGCAATGGGCATAGCCATCACATTGAGCAATAAAACAAAGTTGACAATAGTGAATGTCTATGCACCCCCAGAGGTCACAATAGAACCAGATGACTTCCAGTCACTTCTCGGTCAGCTTCCACGGGGCGAATCGGTGCTTCGTGGAGATTTCAACGCAAAGCTCACTCTGTGGGGGTCACCGAGGAATGACTGCTGGGGGACTAGCCTATGCTCAATAATAGAAGGGAACGACCTATGCGTACTGAATGATGAGAGCCCTACATTTGTTGGAGGAAATGCCCCACCTTCACACCTAGATCTCACATTCTGCACGTCTGGTATGGCAAACCGCTGCGATTGGCTAGTACATGAAGATGAGACACTTGGCAGTGACCATTTGGTGATAGAATTTAACATCCAAGCTGAAACCAACAGAGAAGTCTATAACGGAAGACCCAATTGGAAAATGATAGAAGCTGATTGGGCTAACTTCCGTGTAGGCTGCCTCGATTGGAAGGAAGAAGATATCATCGACACCGACATCGACATGTACTCCGCCAATATCGCGAATGCAATTATAGGTGCAGCAGACAACTCCATTCCAAAGACTTCTGGCAGGAAACCAAGGAATACAAAACCCTGGTGGTCTTCAGAATGTCAAGAGGCAGTTTACGAAAGAAAGAAGGCACTTCGTCTACGAAAACGCCACTCCAATGAAGTCAACCACCAAAATTACCTGAAGTTGAAATACGCCGCAAGAGACACCATCCAGAAGGCACAAAGTGGGCACCGGAGGACATTCTGTAATGCGCTGAACCAAAACACGCAAACAGGTGTCGTCTGGAAGAAACTGAACGCCATGCACGGAAAACGCAGATCGTTCAACATACCAAACCTTGAAGATGGAGACAAGTACGTTACCAACGGCAATGAAAAGGCAGATTTACTTGCTAAGACATTTGCAGATGCAAGTAAAGATGAAAACCAACCACCAGAATTCATGAAGAGGAAAGAAATCTTTTACTTACAGCACCTTTCATTAGTAATTGAATCTAATGTAGAGGCTGAACCAATCAATCTACCCTTCTCAGAGGAAGAGTTAAATAAGGCTCTTTCCCTCAAGAAGGATAGTGCGGCTGGTGAGGACAAAGTAAAGTACCCAATGCTCAAACATCTGCCCAGAAATGCCAAAAAGATACTACTGAACTTCTTCAACACATCTTGGTTGACAGGGGAGGTACCTAAAGAATGGCGGAAAACCAACGTCATCCCTCTTCCGAAACCAGGGAAAGAGAGAACAAAGGCAGAGTCCTATCGACTAGTAAGCTTGACATCCACATTGTGCAAAACCTTGGAGACAATGGTTAACATCCGACTTCAGTTCTACCTGGAGAGTAACCGACTGATCGACGAAAATCAAAGCGGGTTCAGGAAGGGACGATCAACAATGGACCACTTGGTGCGACTACAGCAAGTCATGTCTCAGGCACTCCTCTCGGGGCACCTGCTATGTGCCGTCTTTGTAGATTTAACCAAGGCTTTCGATTTAGTTTGGTTGGACGGGCTGCTTTTCAAGCTGGGGCGTATCGGAATAACGGGCACAATGTTTCGGTGGATCAAAAGCTTTCTGAGCGATAGAAGGATACAGGTGAATGTTGGCAGATTCCTGAGTGCCGAGCAAACATTAGAAAATGGCACGCCTCAGGGGTCGGTCATCAGTCCCACTCTCTTCAATATTATGATCAACGACATACAGAAATCTTCATATCTCGACGCCAGAACTGAGCTAGCAAAATTTGCTGACGACAGCACAATATGGAGGAAAGGGACGAGGTTCTGTGAACTTCAAAAGAATATGCAAAAGGCCTTAGACAAATTCATGACATGGGCAAACGACTGGGGATTTAAGGTCTTGGAGAAGAAAACAGTCGGCATGCTTGTGTGCAGGGATAGAGGGATAAGCAGAATGACTCTGTGTATGAACGGGAAAACCATCGAGTTTAAAGACCAAACCAAGTTCCTTGGCGTAATCTTTGATCGAAGGCTGACCTGGAAACCGCACATCGACTGGGCTGTAGATAGATGCTCCAAAGTCCTAAACTTAATGAGAAAAATAACGGGTAGCACCTGGGGGGCCAATAGAGTTACACTTATAATGGTGTATCGTGCTCTAATACGCTCTGTATTAGACTACGGATCTTTGGTCTTCATGAACTGCGCGCCAACGCTCTTAAGTAAGCTTGACACCATCCAATACAAATCTCTGTGTATTGCGACTGGCGTAGGGCTTGGGACCAGGAGAGAGGCATTACTACAGGAAGCCGGAGAGTTGCCCCTATCACTAAGAAGAAAAGAACTAGCAACAAGGTATTGGGCTAAGATCTCGCAATTGGGCGAGAGATCTCCGGCCTTTGTCAGCCTAAAGAAGACAAGATATGTAAGAGATCCTAGAAAGAAAAGCTTCGGCCAGGGTATCAGGGAAACAGTCAAGGAACTACGACTGGAGGAGCTCGTGATAAACGAACACGACCCACCATCGATCGCTCCTTGGACACTCCCAATACCACCGGTCAATCTAGATCTGCTACAGAAAACCGACAAGAAAAACAACCCCACGACAGCACGGGCTCTCTCTCTGGACACCTGGAAGACAACTGGCCGTCGGATGACTGGGATCATGTTTATACGGATGGCTCACGCAATCCTGAAAGGGGCACCAGCTCGTTTGGAATATACCTGCCAAACGGGGAACAGAGAATAAGCAGGAAACTGCCCAATAACTGTTCGGTGTACACTGAAGATTGTGGCCATCCGGGATGCTATATCATGGATCTCTTATCAAAAGACTAGTAAGTTCGTCATCCCAAGCGACTCTCTGAGCAGTCTGATTTCAATCCAAAATGACAACTCGGACTCAAGACCAGAAGTTATTTTGGAAATCAGGCAGCTGTACCAGAGGGTCCTAGAGAAGGGAAGCAAATTAGAGCTCGTGTGGATTCCATCACATGTGAACATTAGAGGAAACGAGGAAGCAGGTCGCCTCGCAAATGAAGGTCTCGGGGACACAGCACCACTCCGCACCATAGAATACAGCACCACGGAAATCTACAGTATGGTAAAAAGACAGGTCAATTCACTCTGAGAATTAAAGCTCGTTGAACTTGACACATACAGATTCCGGCTGGATGACAAGATCTACACGAAGACAGCTATCAATCACCCTAGAAGAGATATATGCAAACTTATATCGAAACTAAGGGTGAAAGAGCGGCTGCGAGACTACAAACACCAAGTCATCGTCTGTGAGTGCGGAGAAGAATGTACCACCAACCATGTCCTGGTAGACTGCGAGGTATTCAAGGAAGAGAGAACGGAACTAGCGGAGATGAGACCAACAACATACCGCTCAACACTAAGAACCTACTCTTTCCAAGACCCGATCTGAAGCTGCAAATCTTCGAACTAATCCACGATTTAATGAACACCGTTGGATTAAGTAGAATAGTGAAGTAAGAGGGGGCTACGATAAGACGAGCTCGGCATCTAAACACTAAACTACATAGGGGATATACACCAAAGTAGCGGGCTAGTGGAGTAAGGGAGGGTCACGGTAAGACGGGCTCGGCATCTAAACACTAATCCACTACAAAGACACCAAACCTACAAAGTGGGATAAGTGGAGTAAGGGGAGGCCACGATAAGACGGGCCTGGCGCCTAAACACTATACCCCAAAAGATGACTTCTACCAATCCAGAGACGAGACACATATATGTCTGCATAAATGCTGTCCCTACAGATCAACTACCAAACAATATGTGTTTTTATTATATAAAGGGAAGAACTTCTCACTAAACCTACTCCATGGCTCGAGGCCGCAAATGGAAAGATTGCAAAATCATATTCTAAAAACAGGAAGAAGCCTCGGCTCTCCTATGTCTTGTCTGCGATATCACTTCTGTGGAAGCGGACGTTAAAACATCAGGTAGTAGTAGTAGATTTGTTACTGCACTTGCTTGAAAACGTTGAGAGAATACTTTTCGAAACGTCGCCTAAATAAATCAGTAATTGTTCTTCCATAAGTATGTGTTATAGTTTAAGGCTCAAATCTGTTTATTGGAAAATGTTATAGGCCTATTTAAAGCCCCAATAACACTCTTGTTGTAACTAAATAATATGTCCCAATCTTCATTCTGGTCAACAAATTGTATTATTTTACAATATTCCAATTAATTGATGATATAAATTTCATCTTAACACACCTAATTTAAAAAAATTGGAAAAATTCAACTAATTGATTTGAAAAGTCTAACGTAAACCTTTTCAAATGTGACTTTGATTTAAAATATTTTCGAACCCTCTGGACAAGTGTAAAATAGGTCGTAATGGATAATTTACACAACAGGTAGGACACTTAAACATCTAGTACTTAGAATAAGGCTATTATTTATTTTCTGGAGCTGCCAAGCCAGCAAGAGTGTTATTGTCCCCTTAAAAAATTCAATTTTAATATTCTTAAATTATTATTTAATATTTTAATGAAAGCATACTTAATCAAGTAATACGCTCTAGAAGACAGAGGTATTTTTCTTTAAGAGAAAAAATAAATCATGTTGAGTAAAATAGAGGCCTTATCCAGAAATTAAAAAGGGCGTGGTTCTTTGACATTTTCAAATGGGCCATTTTAACGTTTATTTCAAATCTAGGAATAGAAACAACAAGTATTTGGTGGATAAGGTTTTTAAAGTTAATAAAAAAAAAATAAAATCAACAATAGTTTACGGCCTTAAAAACCAATTCATAAACCGCCACAATTGCCGTCTGTCACTTCATTACTTCATTTCATATTCATATGCATGTTTTAAAAATATTAATCATGTTTTATAAATTCCCGAAACACACACACACCTAACATGATTGTATGTGATAATTCTCAGTGGGTTTTTTTTTACCGAAAATACTATAAAACTACGAAATTAAAGAGATTTAGCTCATCGATATAGGTAGTTCAGCCCTGAACGTCGGTCTCATTACACTCACGTGAGTGTAATGAGACCGACGTTCAGAGCTGAACTACGATATAGGTATCGTAACGTTGGGCGTACTGTCAGTGTGAGTGTATTACATACAGACGAATCCCATCATGCATTGCGCGTCGGGTAGTTTCTTTAGGGAGTAATGCGAGTTGCCACTCTGGTTATTCTTACTGCCGATAGTTCTCAGCAACCAGTTCATGGCCTTGAACCTCATCGTCGACAGCTGCGGTTAACTAAACCATAGAACTGTACGGTACGGTACTAGAAAGGAAGTCCGACTGGCGGTTTATCACTCGGCTAATCTCGACAGATTCCGTAAACTACGTAGACTACATCTAGTCTCGGATGTATGACAGTAAGTGATATGTACCTACGCCCATACATTTGCGATGCGGCTACCGGTTTACTTTAACAGGAAAACTTGACGCTATTACACAAATTGGGAACCTATTCGGCTAGCGACCTATTCGACCGATCGAGCTGCAACCTGTTCGTTGGAAACCTATTTAGAGTAAAGACAACAGTCTCTATTTATCAACCAATAAAATCCAACGTTATGTCTATCAAATGAAAGTAGAATATATTATTTTTTATCCATTCCTTCAGCTCAGAATAGACGTGTAATTTCGTCATTATCTTACAACTGGATCGGTCGAATAGGTCGCTAGCCAAATAGGTTGCCAACTTGTGTTTGGAATGGGCGCAGCCATGTTTCATCCGGGACCTTTAAAAGTAGTTCCAATATGGCGGAATTCATCATACAGCCGAGTTTAGATTCCCGAAATCCTCCGAGGTTCGCCGAGTGGCGGTTTATGTTATACATCGCATGCGCGAAGTCAATATCCCTCAAGTAACTTCCGGTTAAACAAAACCCTGAAGAAATGCGTATGGATTCCTGTGAGCTTCGGAATAAAATAAGAAAAAAAACATAACAAGTGTTTGGAAATAAGTGCTTTACTTGCAAATAAATATAACAATACAATATTACATTCAAGCACAATCTCAACATAAAAATAAAACAGACTATCAAAAAAAAAAAAAAAAATAAAAAAAAAAAATTTCGGTTTTCGCGGGTGGGGAAAAGCCGGAAGTGTGCTTGCGGCGAATAAGCTAACTCAGAAACCGAAGAGCGTCAAATTAATTAGGCGCAATGACGAGTTGCCTCCCATTGCACACAATTAACAATGACTAATTAAGTGTTTGGAAATAAGTGCTTTACTTGCAAATAAATATAACAATACAATATTACATTCAAGCACAATCTCCATACGAAGTCGCCAAACACGAATTGAATAAATACAAACATAACAAAAGCCTAGCTGGCAAACAAAGCAAATAATTACAAATGGGATAAAAAAGAATTCATGGTGGAAGTGACATCATACATATCAACGCTCGCCTGTTTAATGTAATTTTGATAGCAATCACTACGCCAATCACCATGGTGCTTTAGTAATACCTCCGACACACCAGCCTTAACAGCAAGAGTCGCCCCACCATGTCGCAAAGAATGAAAAGTGTACAAATTAAAATCTAATCCAACCATGAGCAAAATTTCTTGAAAGCGTTTAAGTAAAACAGGCTTTGACAAAGGCACTAACAAACCAGCCTTAGGAACAGTAAAAAGGGGATCCGACTGGCCTGCTGGAATCAAACGTGTCATGTGCAGAAACGCTCGAAGGGGACACAATTTAGAAATTACAGATCTACTAATAGAAAGTTGATGTTCAAAATCATGAGTCTGGCGAGTCTTGGACCAAACAATTTTGACTAGAAGACCAAAATCAGTTACCTGAACACAACCTCTAGTTAATTGCTCATGTGGATTAAAAGAGGAGGCCGAGCGACTCAAAAGATTTGAAGCCCTTAACATACCAAAAAACGCCAGGGTCAGGAATGACCACAAACATGCATCGACATAATCATACAAATCTAACAAAGCAATGATTCGTAATAGGTGTTCAGGCAATAAAGGAAGCTTAGAGACTGGTACATAAATATTTAAATGACTCAAACCACGAATAGTGAGATTAAAGTCGGTAGAATTAAAACTACCACAATCAAAATTAAACAATGTATGCCAAGTTTTGAGACCAGATAGGTAATTCTTAATTGACGATATGCTCTTTAGACTGTGAGATAAAAAAACAAGCATATGCACTTAAGACTGCAACTGTAGAAGGAAAGGGGGGATAACAATAATGTAAACAAAACAAAAAGTAAGCTCTTAATTGCGATCTCAAATTAGCATACGTCCCAGGTCTAAAGGCGGCTTTCTTCACCACCTGTACTTCTAATTTCAATAATTCACGACGGGAACTTAAACCTGCAATAAATGACAACTAAGTCAGCATAATTAGAACTAAATAAAAACAACATCCGTAAACATTGAAGGTGAAATGTACCGCTCAGAAAACACATGCGGAAAAGTTAAAATGTCATTATAAAACATTTGTGAAAAGTTATCAGAAACCGACCAACGGGAGAGGCAGTCAGAAAGTCTATTGTCTGCTGAAGTGACATAATCAACACGAATTTGTAAGTTATTATTGGCACAAATAAACCAAATTTGACGAGCCAGTTCCAATAAGTTCGCATCACGGCCAGTACCATTGTTCAGAATATGCATACAAGCTTGATTGTCACACAAAATTCTCACACGTTTGTTAGCCAATTGAGGAGCCCATAATTTAAGAGCAATGAAAATAGAGTACATTTCAAGAGCACTAATGTGCAATTCAGACAGTGATTCTGGCACAACACAATGAAAATACTCATGAGAATAGAAACAAATTCCACCTAAACCAGATAAGGAGGCGTCAGTCGAAAAGGCAGTGTCAGGTTCACCCCATTGAATTTCTGGAATAAGAGAAATTCCATTATATTCGCGTAAAAAAGCAATCCACCAATTAATGTCTTTCTGAAAGTCCTCAGATAATCGTAGGCGAAAGCGTTTATGGTTATGGCCACTACGCAATAGCACTAACATTCGTGTAATAAATAAACGTCCGCTTCTAACACATTCGGCCACAAAGGAGAGTTTCCCAATAAGTTTTTGTAGAGCACGCAGAGAACACCGCTTCCTATTCCGAAAACCCAGCAGCAATTCCAAAGTTTCAGAAATCTTAAGTTCCGGTATACAAACAGTAAAATCTACAGTATTGTATTCTTTCCCTAAAAAGGTTAGCACAGTGGAAGGGGAGACACACTTATCAACATTAATGTGTAATCCTAAATCTCGCAGAAGTTCCAACATAGTATAATAATCGGAAGAACTACAAAGGGGGTCACTCACACCACCAAAATCATCCACATAATTTACCACATAAATACTCTGATTCCATAACATATATGAAACAGCATTAGTAGTTCTCTGGCACGCCTGAGGAGAGGAACGCATTCCAAACATTAAACGGCTATCCACATAAAACCCTCCCCTCCAAAACAAGCCTTGGAGGTGTAAATCATGCGGGTCAAGACTAAGCTGGCGAAAGGCTCTAGATAAATCACACTTCCACAGATGGCAACCGCTGCCAAATTTATGTATGAGGGCAATAAATTCTTCATGCCCAGGATATTTTAGCTTAAAAGGTTCATCCAGGAAAAGCTCCAAAGGAATTCCACTGTTAATTGACAATTCATCTCCATATGAGCAGTCCACAATAACCCTCCTATCAAAGTCACCCTTCGGCACAGTAAATAAAGGCGAAATAGCAAGATCACTAAATAAAGGATTGCTTTTAAAAGGTCCATAAAGAGCTCCCAACGCTATCTCTTTCTGTATAAATTTGTCAATAAACAGAGCAAACTGCGAATTCTCATTTTGATTTCGAAAAGGAGGGTTTGGTAAGGACTCTTTAACATAATTCAACGGCCACCCAAACTCGAGAAATTCCACAATTACTTTGTCATGATACTGTTCTAGTAACCGTTTCCAAAGTAAAATATTAAGGTCCGTAACAACTGGTATACGACAACCACTAAAATTCGGCTTCTGTGAGTTCACTATGAGGCTGTGAATCTGAACAAAATTGAGTTGGAAATCCCCCGAATTACGACCAAGGGGAACTGCAGGGTACACAAAGTCAGCCGAGCCAGCAGAGTTAATAAACCAGGACGGATTATCTAAAGAACTATTATTAAAGTCTTCCTGAGAAAATTTATCTGGAAAAAAGCTTAAATCAAACACGCCTGGAAAATCAGGGGAAAAACTCACACCTGGAAGGTGGGACCCATTTATTAACACACCTGAAAAATCAGGGGAAAAACTCACACCAGGAAGGTGGGACTCGTTAATAAACACACCTGTCACAGGGGTAAAATTCTCACCAACAGTATGGGGAACACTAGCTTCAGTAGACAAAGCAGGAATCGAATATCATGGCATTACTCCTGTACAATCCTTAGATGAATGCTGCACAGACGGATCAGCCACATCTTTACCTTTGCGCATACATTTACGACAGATATGTAACAATTTCTTGTCGCCATAACTCCCATAATGATCTGTCGGTTGGTTGCAATTTCCCGCTTGATATGCTCCGCAGATAGGAGGGTGCTTAGATGAACGACTTTCTGTCGGTCTGTTATTATGGCGAATCGATGATGGGGATACCAATGTCCTGCCCTGTTCCTCTGAAAAACTATTTAACCATGTTTTTAGTCCCCTCTCTATGGCACGGAGAACTTCTGCATGGAAGTCCTTAATCTCTGTAAAAGGAAATTTGTCAACCAAATATAACAAGTTTATTAAATGCTGCTGACGAGCCCTTGCCACTGTCTTATGCTCTACACTATGAATAATATAAACTTCTCCTCGAATTAATTGAACAACACCAAAGTCATAATCCGTATAACACAAGGATTTCGTTTGGCCATACTCGTGCGGCCACGGAACGTCAAACTTTACCCTATCTTGAGCAGAACGGGCCTCCCCTGACACAGCTTTCTTCGTCTGCCTCTCCTTAAAAATGGTATATGGAATATATGATGGCACTAATACTTCACCTTGCTGATGAGGTGAACCTGAATCCGTGTCCTTAATACTGCCTTCACTTTCTGTTCCTTCATCGAGCATCAGGTGCTCTAATCTGGCAGCCCTGGATCCCAATGACTCATTAAGGCGTAGATCTGCCAATTGCGGTATTTCTCTCGTATACCTCTGCGTAGGGTAACCATGACCTTCTGATTTAGATTTAGTAACTTTGACTTTACCACTTCCACTAGATTTCTGACCCTTTACCACTGGTTTGTCAACTTCTGTACTTGGCTTAGCCGACAATTCCCTTCTTTGACTTAAAGCTGAACTCCGGTTACAAAAATACTGAAATAATGTAATAAAAAAAAAAAGTTAACGCCCGCAAGCCGCCATACTTGTTTCCAATTTGTGAAATAAGTATGGCGGACATGGAGGCTTATGACCTGGAAAGGTTAGTTGATCTCACTTCCAGTTTGTTTCTCGTCAGCTAGCTATACACATCCGGCTTTATTCTCTTCACACGGTTCACTGATTGCTGTATTTCCCCCCAACAGTATACCAAATTATTGAAGATTGCAAAATGTCTCATCAGGTAGGCCTGTAAATAATTATATGAACTGCGTCTACTACAATATAGCCTAAGCTTTACTCCAAAACAAAAGATGCAACCAGATGTCTTACCCAACCTATTTTTCAACCAAAACAAATCATCTATACAAACTATTAGTATTGCCTTCTTCGTGTGTTCCATGTTGAATAGTGTTCATAAAAACGACCAATGGACATAACTACATGTTTGGGACGGCTCTCATTGGGGAGTGTTTGACAGTGCTAAATTTATTGATGTTATGGTTTTTTTTTCTCCATTTTACCAACGTGTAAGAAATTGATATTGTAGTAGACGCAGTTCATATAATTATTTACAGTCTTACCTGATCAGACATGTTCAATCTTCAATAATTTGGTATACTGTTGGGGAAAAAACAGCAATCAGTGAACCGTGTGAAGAGAATAAAGCCGGATGTGTATAGCTAGCTGACGAGAAACAAACTGGAAGTGAGATCGGCTAACCTTTCAAGGTCATAAGCCTCCATGTCCGCCATACTTATTTCACAAGTTGGAAACAAGTATGGCGGCTTGCGGGCGTTAACTTTTTTTTTATTACGTTAATTCGGTATTTTTGTAACCGGAGTTCAGCTTTAAAATTTCCCCCTCTAAACTTTTATTTTGCAGTGTTAATTCTGCTATTGATCGCTCTAAAGACTCCAAGTCACGTACATCACCGACTTTGACTGTCCGAAGCTTTGGTTTAGCACCGCTACCGTAAGAAATGTTTGATGGGGTAGAAGTGGCACTTTCCTGCATTTCACCCACAATGAAATCGTCCAATCTTCCTGGCAAGCGCCTATTTCGATGCGTTGCCATTGTACTGAGATCTAATTGCTTAATTAGTAATATTTCCCATCTTAAAATCAAAAAAGAAAAAATTTCGGTTTTCGCGGGTGGGGAAAAGCCGGAAGTGTGCTTGCGGCGAATAAGCTAACTCAGAAACCGAAGAGCGTCAAATTAATTAGGCGCAATGACGAGTTGCCTCCCATTGCACACAATGTGACATAAAAGTATGATAAGTTATTGAATTTTCATTCTATTGCAATATAAAACCTAAATTTGTTTCTATTTGATTATAAATAATATTTCATCAACGTAATAAAAACTATATGCAGCTAGTCTAGAATCTACAATTTTCTAATTATACAGGCCTATACTACATGTAGGCCTATAGGCTAGTCATGTTTTATCTTTACTTTTAGGCCTACGTTTTGGGTTGGTTTTTTTTTGGTGTATCAATATTCATTACTTCAAGGTGTCTTCATAGCTCCACCCCCCAAAAAAAGTAGATTTATAGCTAAAATTTCCCTTTTAGTTTTAGATTGTAAGAAATACTGTTTTGTTTGTAACATTATTAGATATATGGTACCATATACGTCTTTACCTTGTATAAATAAATAAAAAAATCTGTCTTTATTAATTAAATATGTAGGAAAATTCAAATAATATTTTAAGGAAATTTTCTATAAAATTCAGACCTTAATAAATGGTCTCAGCAATTTCTCAATTTCAAATGTGCTATCAGTATTTTAAAACAATATGTATGCACACTGAAATTTCAAGGTAAACTTTTTAAAAAAATCATTTGAATGGATGTCTGTTTCTCTAAGCCCTCGTTTAATATTGAAAACATTATAATGTGTAGGTGGAAAATATTGATCGCTATCAAGTACAGCACATAGGCCATTCAATGTATTATAGACCTTTCAAGGAACGGAAATCGATTTTCAGGTCACCCAACGAAAAAAGAATACCCGAAATTTTAAAAGCGTTACGTGTCCGGATAAGCAACTTAGCCATTCTTAGTCAAAGCAACTCAATATTTTGAGCTCAAATTTTGAGACAAGGTATACTATACGCCATTGCTCTATATTTTTACGTTGAAATTTCATACGTACTCAGACCTTTATTTTTGCGACTCTGTTCAAATTGGATATTGACATTATAAAATTAGCATGAATGTAAGTCTAAATATCAGATAGTATCGTTGTCTTTTTTCCATTCTTACACAATATTTATTTAATGAATGAGTATAACATTATCTAATAATACATAATTATTGGATCTGAAAACTATCTGTTGGGATTATGTTGAAAATATTATTATTAATACCCCTTTAAACTCCCCAATTTCTTTATGAATATGTTAATACCCCTTGAAACCCTGCACTTTATTTCATTTTAGGCCTCTGAATATATGATGAGCTCTTCACTGCTACAACTCTCCATAAATAACAAAGTGTGAAAAAGACTATGTCAGTAATTTCGGAAGAGCGTCTGGCAAGGTCATTGTCTATTCGATTCGTTGGAGTACATGTAAAAGAATCCTTGACAGAATTTGAAATAAGAGTAGGTAATTAATGAGTCTGCTGTCTGGGCAAAATTTACTTCATAGCACACTGTTTGTCATTATTTGCCAAACCATGCAGAAAAATAGGAGATAAACCTCCATCTGTTAAAATATGCAGCCTGATCTTCTATTGCTATTTGGAGGTTTTCGGGTTATTTTTTGTTAATGTCTGTAATTGAATGAATAAAAGAGTTCTTTTTTTTTTTGTATCTTATTGTTGTTGAAATATTTGTTAGTAATATTGTTGATCCCTGTATTGGCCGAGAAAGTTCATCTCAATTTTCCGGCGTGATTTCCCCTTGGCAGTTGGAATTTGATATAAGAGTAGGTCGTAGCACTGCTGCCCGGGCAAAATTTCCCCCATAGCACACTGCATGACGTATGACCGTCTTCCATTAGCCCAGGTTAGGTGCAAAAGAGTAGGACGTTAAACCCCATTTCATTTTATTTCATTTCAACTTCATGGGTTTACTTCCACTCGAAAGCGTGTGCGCTTTGATAATAACAATGAAAAATAAGACTTGTCTGCTATATTACCTTCTATGGAAGTTGACATTTAACTCTAAGAACAACAGTTCAAAATTGAAGAAGCATGGACAGAAAGATGCTGTCCGGGCAAAACTCTCCTTCCTCACATTTTGCAACAAATAGTCATAGAATAAAGATTACCATATGAAATACTGAAGGATTGCATGTGTTGACAAGCTAATGTTAAAACCCAATTCCATATATATGTTTTGGATTATGTACAATTTAATAGCAGCATAACAGCATTATTGATCTAAAATTATAATTTCATGATTACTTTTTGTCTATTTTTTTGTATGTCATATCAAATTTTCTACCAATTGAATCAGTGAAATGGGGTTTAACTTCCTACTTTTTTTTCATTGAAAATAGTTTTGAAGAATCAGTTTGTTTACAAAATTATGATGCCAATGTGTACAAATGAGCTTGTGTTTTTTGTCCCATCTACACAACTAGACACTGTTCTTTGGCATGCTGTCCCTCCTACACTACCGACTGGGAGAAACCATGCTGCAAAATGCTAGCGAACTTTATTGACTAACACCAGCATACATAATCCTTATATATTCAGATTATTTTTTTTTTTTCTTGGGAAAAAATTATAATGAATCAATTTGAATTAAAAAGATCAAGCATGAAGACAATGATTCTAATATCAAGATTTTTATTTTTGTATGAATATATTTTAAGTGCATCTTTTCTTTTCTGTGAAAATAGATTTGAAGAATCGGTTTGATTACAAAAATTATCATGATATTTACATCCTTAAATAATGGGGGGGTTGGGATGGCCTAGTGGTCTAGAGTGCCGGGCTTCAACCTCTATCTGGCCGGTCACCTCTGGCTTGCGGCTGTGGTTTCGAGCCCAGGTGTGAGCGTATGTGGCATGGAGATAGGGGCGCCTTCTCAACCTTGTGGGTTTCCTTCGGGCACTCCGGTTTCCTTCTACGCGCAAGCGAATTATTGAAATAAAAATTTAAAAACCATGTTAGTCCCAAAATGACCTAGTTTGTGTTGAGTGGTGAAACCCCATTTCTCTCTCTATCTCTCTTAAATAATGGACCCCAAACAAAAAATTAGTTTTATTTTTGCATCGATGAAATATAAAAAATTATTTATGTACGAAAATATTTTAAGTGCATTTTTTTTCTGTGAAAAAAGATTTAAAGAATCAGTTGTTACAAAAATACACAAGATATTTACATCTGTAAATAATGAACCCAAAACAAAACAGTATTTTCATTGTTACAAAAAATTCAAGAAAATCTGTAGATCGATAAAATATAAAAAATGAAGTAAAAAAAATACAGTCTTCATGTTATTATTAACTTAATAAATAAAATTGTCTCAAAATTTCCAGTCGCTATTTCAAAATTATTACAAAATAATAACGCCAAATATCAGTTCACCGGCATAGGCTTTGCAATGTACTGCTCTATATTATGGAGCGGAATGTCCCCCATAATTCTAAATCCTAACCTGGTAATGCGTATGCTAATATGCTTACTTCTATGCATGTAACTTCTTACTTACAAATGTTAAATTGGCTATTTAAACATGTAAAAATGCTTATTTACATTACTCATTTCTTAAATATTGCAGTTAGAATTTGCATTTTGTTCTCTTTCCATTATTAGTTTTAATTTATTGTAGTAATTTAGTTTCGTTAACATTTTGACATTTCACAAATGTTGCGCGGTAAAGCTGTCATAATTCTAAGCCTAATTTTGCTAACAGACGGCGCTGTTTACAATTGTATGGTGGCTCATTAGGAACACGTAAAAATGACCCGGTAAATAAATGGGCTATTTTATCGTGCATTTTCACAAATAATGCACTATCGATTGTTTTGGCTTTTTTGTTTTCTAAAAGAATAATATATACCAAGAACTCATTACTTCATGAATGAAAGTGAATAAATAATTATAAATCGGTCATGTTTAGTTTGGCTTATCTCTTCCCCTCAAAATTATGAAATGCTATACGCACACAAACAAAGTATTTATGATATTATTGAAGTTACCTATATCGGACTAGGCTTCCAAATCATCGGGAGTCGCGGTGCCTCGGTGAGTAAGTCACTGGCTCTGGTAACCAGGAGATCTCGGGTTTCCGGCTCGCTTTCCACCTGTTAGTGCCTGACAAGGAACTATGTCTTCATGGGACGAAAACCCAATTACGTACACCAAGAGTAGGCCATAGCGCCCCTGTCCGTATAAAACCCCTAGAAATTGCACACTTCATGACGTTTCCCCGTCTTCATTAGCATAGTCAGGGCATAATAGCAGGGTGTTAAACTTTATTTCATTTCTAAATCACCGGTTGTGTGTCTGGGGGTAGGGGTTTTGGGGATTGGGCCATTATTATGCACGAATTTAAAGATGGTTTAGTTCTACATTGTTTACACCCTCTCAAATTTCTATATTATGCACCCGTTGAGGGGTTCCGGGGTAATTGCCACCGCCCCTCTCCTCTTATATCTTAATGTTTCCAAATGAAATGGAGTTTAACATAATACTGTTCTGCTCCGAACTGAGCTAATACGCCATACAGTGTGCTATGAGGGAAATTTTGCTCGGACAGCGGCACTAAAGCCTACTCTTATATCGAATTTCAACTGTCAAGGGATTTTATGCCTACACTAGACAGCTATTCTTGCCAGCCCCCCCCCCCCCCCCCCGTCCTGCATCACTGATTAGGGGGGGGGGGGCATTCCGGAAAATCTGAATGAACTTTCTCGGCCAATGCAGGGATCGAACACTCGACCTCCAGGCTAGCGAGCCAGCGTCCTACTTACTCAGCCACCGTGACCCCCCCCCCCCAATTAATGTTACCATGCCTGTAAATTATTTGGAATCAATAAACTTATACCAATGATAACTGACAGGTACATAACATTAAAATTGATTAGACAACATAGGGTAGTATAGACAAATATTATTCTTTCAAGAGTTTGCATCCATTCATATTTTCACGTGCACGTATTATGCCATCACACTTGTCCGTAGTGTGTCTACAGATCCCAATTTGTAATCCGACTTTGATAAAACGTAAATTGTATATTGATATCCCAAAGATTTCGATAACAGTTAGTACTGTAGCTCCTGGTCGCATGAAAGTCGCACAAACAGCTTGTTTTTATTTTTTATTCAATTTCTTTAAAACTAAAATTGTATGTTATAAACGAAGAACTCGATTATATTAGGTTCAATTCTGGCGCGTTTGGACCGTATTTTCCTGGATTTTAACCCCTGGTTGAGCCAAAATCGCGTACATAGCTTGTGCGCCCCGAAGAGATCATAATTTTGATTAGCTGTATATAATATGTTTTAAACATAAACAACAATCAATGGTGAATTCAATTTTGGAGGAAATCGGTCCGTAAAATTGCTCCGCCCCTTTACGCAAGTACATGCAGTTATAAAGCATGTAATACATATACATGTTCACAATGGGCCACCATATAGTAAACAGCGCCACCTGTTAGCATAATACGCATTATGCTAACAGGTGGCGCTGTGTATTATATGGTAGTTCATTGGAGACAAGTACGATATCACTCTTTTCATTACCCGTCAGACATGACATTTTTATGTCAAAAATACTAAAATACTTTACGTACAAAGGCAAATTATTCTACATTTTTAAAATATATAAATAGGATTCTCTGTCGTGCATTTATCATAATAATACTGCTAAATTATCTATCGATTTAGCACATTGTGTTTCTAAAAGAACAATAAAATATATAGTAAGAACTAATTACGTCACGATCATAATTTTGATTAGCTGTATATGTTTTAAACATAAACAACAATCACTGGTGAATTCGATTTTGGAGGAAATCGGTCCGTAAAATTGCTCCGCCCCTTTACGCAAATACATACAGTTGCAAAGCATGTAATACATATACATGTTTACAATGGGCCACCATATAGTAAACAGCGCCATCTGTTAGCATAATACGCATTATGCTAACAGGTGGCGCTGTGTATTATATGGTAGTTCATTGGAGACAAGTACAATATCACTCTTTTCATTACCCGTCAGACATGACGACATTCTTATGTTAAAAATACTAAAATACTTTACGTACAAAGGCAAATTATTCTACATTTTTAAAATATATAAATAGGATTCTCTGTCGTGCATTTATCATAATAATACTGCTAAATTATCGATCGATTTAGCACATTGTGTTTCTAAAAGAACGATAAAATATATAGTAAGAACTAATTACGTCACGCACGCGAGTGAATAAATAAATATAAATAGGTAATCATTTTTCCCCTCAAATTTAAGAAATATTTTAGGCACATAAGTAAATTTTTTTTGATTTTATTTTAGCTTTTTATCGGGTCAAGCTTCCAAATGGTGGCTCGGTGGGTATGTCCCAGACTCGGTCTCGGGTTCGCTGTCGGTGTTGGAAGAGAAATTCCCTCGGGTTTTCCACGGGTTTAACGTCCTGTATTCTTCTGCACCTAACCTGGGCTACGGAAAGATGGGCATACGCCATACAGTGTGCTATGGGGGAAATTTTAACCGGGTAGCGGCGCTACGGCCAATGTGTACACGGGACCTCCGTTTTTCGTCCCTTCGGTTCCTGACGTGGAACAATGTCCAGTCGTTCTAATGGCGTGCACGTAAATGAACCCTGGACGTTGTTCTCGTCTTGAACTCGATTTCATTTAAAGATAAATCAAGGGAGAATAGATAGGCCCAAAATGCTGACTAATGTAAAGGGAATTTGCTGAAAATTTCAGTTTCATTCTGACTGAGAATTTAGCGATTGAATTTTGTACATAGCCTCAATCATCATTACTAAAGTTGGTAAGATACAAAAAAAACCCACATAGTCTCTATTATCTATTTTTTGATTTAATCATGAATCGGCATTGAGCATCAGATCGGATCTCTACAGTAAACATCGCAGGCTAAAGGTGACATCGACAATTGGTAATGCAGATTCTGCTCTTGCATAATGTATGTTTAATTTCCAAATCACCGGGTTGTCTTATGAGGTAGAGGGTCTCTTTGGGCATTGGGCGAACGATTCGCCCCTTAAATTGATCTTATTAATCTCATTCCAAAGTTTAGGTTTGTGGGTGGGTGAGGTGTGTCTGTGTGGAGTGGGCGGGGTGTGGCTTTGCTTAAATATTTATATCTGAATTATCATTTCCTGTTATACAATCCAATCTCAAATAAAATAAAATATTGTTTATAAACCAAAACAAACACAAAATAGCTTTTTTCTACCGGTGTATTTCTATATTATTTAGATAATATAAGAATAATTTACTTTTGTACGTAACATATTTTATATATCTTTAGTTCTTTCAAAAATATTGAGAACGAATATTGCAAAGGAGACTAAATCAATCGATAAGGCCGTATCGGGGGCAAATGCACGAGAAGTATCATATTTATTCATCTGAAAAATATGTAGAATAATTTGCCTTTGTACGTAAAGTATTTTAGTATTTTTGTCATGTCTGACGGGTAATGAAAAGAGTGATATTGTACTTGTCTCCAATGAACTACCATATAATACACAGCGCCACCTGTTAGCATAATGCGTATTATGCTAACAGGTGGCGCTGTTTACTATATGGTGGCCCATTGTGAACATGTATATGTATTACATGCTTTGTAACTGCATGTATTTGCGTAAAGGGGCGGAGCAATTTTACGGACCGATTTCCTCAAAAATCGAATTCACCAATGATTGTTGTTTATGTTTAAAACATATTATATACAGCTAATCAAAATTATGATCTCTTCGGGGCGCACAAGCTATGTACGCGATTTTGGCTCAACCAGGGGTTAAAATCCAGGAAAATACGGTCCAAACGCGCCAGAATTGAACCTAATATAACCGAGTTCTTCGTTTTAAAGAAATTGAATAAAAATTGTGATCCACAAGCTGTTTGTGCGACTTTCATGCGATCAGGAGCTACACTACTAACTGTTATCGAAATCTTTGGGATATCAATATACAATCTAAGTTTCATCAAAGTCGCATAACAAATTGAGATCTGTAGACACACGCACAGACAAGTGTGATGGCATAATACGTGCACGTGAAAATATGAATGGATGCAAACTCTTGAAAGAAAATATTTGTCTATACTACCCTATGTTGTCTAATCAATTTTAATGTTATGTACCTGTCAGTTATCATTGGTATAAGTTTATTGATTCCAAATAATTTACAGGCATGGTAACATTAATTGGGGGGGGGGGGCACGGTGGCTGAGTAAGTAGGACGCTGGCTCGCTAGCCTGGAGGTCGAGTGTTCGAACCCTGCATTGGCCGAGAAAGTTCATTCAGATTTTCCGGAATGCCCCCCCCCCCCTAATCAGTGATGCAGAACGGGGGGGGGGGCAAGAATAGCTGTCTAGTGTACGTATAAAATCTCTTGACAGTTGAAATTCGATATAAGAGTAGGCTGTAGTGCCGCTGTCCGAGCAAAATTTCCCTCATAGCACACTGTATGGCGTATTAGCTCAGTTCGGAGCAGAACAGTATTATGTTAAATTCCATTTCATTTGGAAACATTAAGATATAAGAGGAGAGGGGCGGTGGCAATTACCCCGGAACCCCTCAATGGGTGCATAATATAGAAATTTGAGAGGGTGTCAACAATGTAGAACTATACCATTTTTAAATTCGTGCATAATAATGGCCCAATCCCCAAAACCCCTACCTCCAGACACACAACCGGTGATTTAGAAATGAAATAAAGTTAAACACCCTGCTATTATGCACTGACTATGCTAATGAAGACGGGGAAACGTCATGAAGTGTGCAATTTCTAGGGGTTTTGTACGGACAGGGGCGCTATGGCCTACTCTTGGTGTACGTAATTGGGTTTTCGTCCCATGAAGACATAGTTCCTTGTCAGGCACTAACAGGTGGAAAGCGAGCCGGAAACCCGAGATCTCCTGGTTACCGAGCCAGTGACTTACTCACCGAGGCACCGCGACTCCCGATGATTTGGAAGCCTAGCCCGATATAGGTAACTTCAATAATATCATAAATACTTTGTTTGTGTGCGTATAGCATTTTATAATTTTGAGGGGAAGAGATAAGCCAAACCAAGCATGACCGATTTATAATTATTTATTCACTTTCATTCATGAAGTAATGAGTTCTTGCTATATATTATTCTTTTAGAAAACAAAAAAGCCAAAACAATCGATAGTGCATTATTTGTGAAAATACACGATAAAATAACCCATTTATTTATCGGGTCATTTTTACGTGTTCCTAATGAGCCACCATCCATACAATTGTAAACAGCGCCGTCTGTTAGCAAAATTAGGCTTAGAATTATGACAGCTTTACCGCGCAACATTTGTGAAATGTCAAAATGTTAACTAAACTAAACAGACTACAATAAATTAAAACTAATAATGGAAAGAGAACAAAATACAAATTCTAACTGCAATATTTAAGAAATAAGTAATGTAAATTAGCATATTTACATGTTTAAATAGCCAATTTAAAGGGACAATAACATTCTGGCTGGCTTGGTAGCTCCAGAAAATAAATAATGGCAGTGGCTAAATACCACGCTCCAAAATACCACGCTCGTCCCTATTGCTTCTATACAAATGTAACGTGGTACGAGATTTTGGTACCACGTTCTTTTTAATTATGGTGATTTTACCCGTTTAAAAGCTAATTTTGGAAATTACATTAATTATTTAAATAATTTCAATGTTTTATACTATTTATAGATCATATTTACACTTGATATTTAATATAATACAATTCAATCAGTCGGTTAAAATAATCGCCATTAATACACGGTGTACACGTTATTGTTACCTATTTAAAAAGGCCCCACGTGGTATATTGCACTACTGCGTAGATTTACTCAAACGTAGCAGTTAAAGATAGGTTGCCAGGCAACGAAACATACGCCCACAGCAGCTAAATCGTCCGGGCAGTCAACAAGGGTTGTCGCATATTTTTACTTTTTTTGGGAATGAAACATTTGTTATACACTAAAATCTGATTAAGAGTAACAACTCATTTTGTAATTATCTGAAAATCATTAGAATTTGTTTGCTTTTTATAAAGTTTTGCCCCACGCTAACAATTAGTATAGGAAACATTTAACATCATGGATTTAGCTGTTCAGTTATCAAAATTCATTGAAAATCAAAATACTTATTCGTTTCAACACCTTAAACTCTGTGTATCAATCTGAAGTCAATCGGATGATAAGTTTGGCATCTATAGCGTCACAAGGTTTTTTGAAGTGATCAAGGGAGATAACTCTGGAAGTAATTATTTGAAATCGCTGAAAATCAGTAGGCTTCTTTGTCTCATGACCTTAAACAGTGTGTGTAAATTTAAAGTCAATCAGATATTAACTTTGGCCTCTAGAGCATCCTCAAGAATTTTTGAAGTGATCAAGGGACACAACTCTGGCACTAATTATCAGAAATCGCTGAAAATCAATAGGCTTCTTCGTCTCATGACCTTAAACACTGTGTATAAATTTGATGTCAATCGGACATCATCTTTGTCCTCTAGAGCATCCACAAGATTTTTTGAAGTGATCAAGGGCCATAACTCTGGCATTAATTATCGGAAATCCGTGAAAATCAATAGGCTTCTTCGTCTTATGACCTTAAACACTGTGTATAAATTTAAAGTCAATCGGATATTAACTTTAGCCTCTCGAGCATTCACAAGATTTTTCAAAGTGATCAAGAGTCATAACTCTGGCAGTAATTATCGGATATTGCTGAAAATCAATAGGCTTCTTCGTATTATGACCTTGAACACTGTGTTAAAATTTAAAGTCAATCCAATATTAACTTTAGCCTCTAGAGCGTTCACAAGATTTTTCAAAGTGATCAAGGGTCATAACTCTGGCAGTAATTATCGGATATCGCTGAAAATCAATAGGCTTCTTCGTCTCATGACCTTAAACACTGTGTATAAATTTAAGGTCGATCGGATATTATCTTTAGCCTCTAGAGTGTTCACAAGATATTTCAAAGTGATCAAGGGTCATAACTCTGGCAGTAATTATCGGATATTGCTGAAAATCAATAGGCTTCTTCGTCTCATGACCTTAAACACTGTGTATAAATTTAAAGTCAATCGGATATTAACCCTGGCCTCTAGTGCGTTCACAAGAAATTGTGGACGATGGACGGACGGACGGACGGACGGACCGACGGACGGACGGACCGACAGACGGACGGACGGGGGCGACGGCAATATACGTCCACATTTCTATGTGGGCGTATAAAAACGTGGTATAATAAAGAATGAGAATGACACGAAAGAACAGTGAGTTGATAAGTAAAAAGAACGTGGTACAATAGAATCTGAGGCTGAGATAACAGTACCAAGTTCATTTACTGTTTCTATACAAACGAAACGTGGTACGCGACTTTGACTTATTTTAAATTATATAATGCTTATTTTTCAAATTATTTTATTATTTAATCCATTTTGTTGTTTTATAGGCCCTATTTTCATTTTATGTTAAAATAAATTTCAATACAAATAGCCGATCGGCCCGTTAATTACCATACCGTTAACAATATTGTGTAAAACAAACTTCTTGATATATTAGAATCCGAAGCGGGGATAACCCAATCAACCTCACATTACTGCTTCTGTACAATTGAAACGTGGTACGCGACTTTGGTACCACGTCCTTTTTAATTATTGGGATTTACATTATTTGAAGCAAATTTTCCAAATTGTAATGATGATATATTCCATACAGACGTGGTATAAAAACGTGGTATAATAGAATCCGAGACTGATATAATCGTACCACGCTCGTCTTATGTGTTCTATGCAAACGGAATATGGTGCGCGACTTCGGTAAATAAAGGAGTGGTATACTAGAATCAGAGACTGGGATAACCGTGACACAAATGGAACGTGGTGCGCGACTTCGGTACAAAAAAAAACGTGGTATAATAGATTCAGAGACTGGGATAATCATACCACGCTCGCCTTACTGTTTTTTTTAAAAAACGGAACACGGTACGCAACTTCGGTTCAAAAACGTGGTATAATAGAATACGAGACTCAGATAATCGTACTGCTTCTATACAAACGGAACGTGGTGCGCGACATCGGATTCTATTATACCACCTTTTTAAACCTAAGAAGCGTACCAGTATACGGCCTATAAAACATCAAAATGGATTAAATTATCAACATAATTTTAAAAATAAGCCAAATTGGTATACTAGAATCAGAGACTGGGATAACCGTGGCACGCTCGCCTTATACTGGCTCTATACAAACGGAACGTGGTACGCGACTTCGGTACAATAGAAACTTGGTATAATAGAATCCGAGACAGAGATAATCATAACACGCTCGCCTTATTACGTCTATACATGTATGAACGGAACGTGGTACCAGAGTCGCGTACCACGTCCCGTTTGTATAGAACTGGTAAGACTTCGGTCCAAAAAACGTGGCATAATAGAATCCGAAACTGAGATAATCGTACCACGCTCGCCTTACTGGTTCTATACAAACGGAACGTGGTACGCGACTTCGGTTCAAAAACGTGGTATAATAGAATCCGAAACTGAGATAATCATACCACGCTCGCGTTACTGGTTCTATACAAACGGAACGTGGTATAATAGATTCAGAGACTGGGATAATCATACCACGCTCGCCTTACTGGTTTTTTAAAAAACGGAACGCAGTACGCAACTTCGGTTCATAAACGTGGTATACTAGAATCAGAGACTGGGATAACCGTGGCACGCTCGCCTTAAACTGGCTCTATATACAAACGGAACGTGGTACGCGACTTCGATATAATAGAAACTTGGTATAATAGAATCCGAGACTGAGATAATCATACCACGCTCGCCTTACTGGTTCTATATGAACGGAACGTGGTACCAAAGTCGCGTACCACGTCCCGTTTGCATAGAACTAGTAAGACTTAGGTCCAAAAACGTGGTATAATAGAATCCGAAACTGAGATAATCGTACCACGCTCGCCTTACTGGTTCTATACAAACGGAACGTGGTACGCGACTTTGGTTCAAAAACGTGGTATAATAGAATCCGAAACTGAGATAATCGTACCACGCTCGCCTTACTGGTTCTATACAAGCGGAACGTGGTACGCGACTTCGGTTCAAAGACGTGGTATAATAGAATCCGAAACTGAGATAATCATACCACGCTCGCGTTACTGGTTCTATACAAACGGAACGTGGTATAATAGATTCAGAGACTGGGATAATCATACCACGCTCGCCTTACTGGTTTTTTTAAAAAACCGAACGCGGTACGCAACTTCGGTTCAAAAACGTGGTATACTAGAATCAGAGACTGGGATAACCGTGGCACGCTCGCCTTATACTGGCTCTATACAAACGGAACGTGGTACGCGACTTCGGTACAATTGAAACTTGGTATAACAGAATCCGAGACTGAGATAATCATACCACGCTCGCCTTACTTGTTCTATATGAACGGAACGTGGTACCAGAGTCGCGTACCACGTCCCGTTTGTATAGAACTAGTAAGACTTCGGTCCAAAAAACGTGGCATTATAGAATCCGAAACTGAGATAATCGTACCACGCTCGCCTTACTGGTTCTATACAAACGGAACGTGGTACGCGACTTCGGTTCAAAAACGTGGTATAATAGAATCCGAAACTGAGATAATCATACCAGATACGCGTACCACGTCCCGTTTCCATAGAACTAGTAAGACTTCGGTCCAAAAAACGTGGCATAATAGAATCCGAAACTGAGATAATCGTACCACGCTCGCCTTACTGGTTCTATACAAACGGAACGTGGTACGCGACTTCGGTTCAAAAACGTGGTATAATAGAATCCGAAACTGGGATAATCATACCACGCTCGCGTTACTGGTTCTATACAAACGGAACGTGGTATAATAGATTCAGAGACTGGGATAATCATACCACGCTCACCTTACTGGTTTTTTTTTAAAAAAAACGGAACGCGGTACGCAACTTCGGTTCAAAAACGTGGTATACTAGAATCAGAGACTGGGATAACCGTGGCACGCTCGCCTTACACTGGCTCTATACAAACCGAACGTGGTACGCGACTTCGGTACAATAGAAACTGAGATAATCATACCACGCTCGCCTTACTGGTTCTATATGAACGGAACGTGGTACCAAAGTCGCGTACCACGTCCCGTTTGCATAGAACTAGTAAGACTTAGGTCCAAAAAACGTGGCATAATAGAATCCGAAACTGAGATAATCGTACCACGCTCGCCTTACTGGTTCTATACAAACGGAACGTGGTACGCGACTTCGGTTCAAAAACGTGGTATAATAGAATCCGAAACTGAGATAATAATACCACGCTCACGTTACTGGTTCTATACAAACGGAACGTGGTATAATAGATTCAGAGACTGGGATAATCATACCACGCTCGCCTTACTGTTTTTTTGAAAAACGGAACGCGGTACGCAACTTCGGTTCAAAAACGTGGTATACTAGAATCAGAGACTGGGATAACCGTGGCACGCTCGCCTTACACTGGCTCTATACAAACCGAACGTGGTACGCGACTTCGGTACAATAGAAACTGAGATAATCATACCACGCTCGCCTTACTGGTTCTATATTGCATAGAACTAGTAAGACTTAGGTCCAAAAAACGTGGTATAATAGAATCCGAAACTGCGATACTCGTACCACGCTCGCCTTACTGGTTCTATACAAGCGGAACGTGGTACGCGACTTCGGTTCAAAAACGTGGTATAATAGAATCCGAAACTGAGATAATCATACCACGCTCGCGTTACTGGTTTTATACAAACGGAACGTGGTATAATAGATTCAGAGACTGGGATAATCATACCACGCTCGCCTTACTGTTTTTTTAAAAAACGGAACGCGGTACGCAACTTCGGTTCAAAAACGTGGTATACTAGAATCAGAGACTGGGATAACCGTGGCACGCTCGCCTCTTACTGGCTCTATACAAACGGAACGTGGTACGCGACTTCGGTACCAGAGTCGCGTACCACGTCCCGTTTGCATAGAACTAGTAAGACTTCGGTCCAAAAAACGTGGTATAATAGAATCCGAAACTGAGATAATCGTACCACGCTCGCCTTACCGGTTCTATACAAACGGAACGTGGTACGCAAATTCGGTTCAAACACGTGGTATAATAGAATCCGAAACTGAGATAATCATACCACACTCGCCTTACTGGAACGTGGTACGCAACTTCGGTTCAAAAACGTGGTATAATAGAATCCTAAACTGAGATAATCATACCACGCTCGCGTTACTGGTTCTATACAAACGGAACGTGGTATAATAGATTCAGAGACTGAGATAATCATACCACGCTCGCCTTACTAGTTTTTTAAAAAAACGGAACGCGGTACGCAACTTCGGTTCAAAAACGTGGTATAATAGAATACGAGACTGGAATAATCGTACTGGTTCTATACAAACGGAACGTGGTGCGCGACATCGGATTCTATTATACCACGTATTTAAACCTAAGAAGCGTACCAGTATACGGCCTATAAAACATCAAAATCGATTAAATTATCAACATAATTTAAAAAATAAGCCAAATTGGTATACTAGAATCAGAGACTGGGATAACCGTGGCACGCTCGCCTTATACTGGCTCTATACAACCGGAACGTGGTACGCGACTTCGGTACAATAGAAACTTGGTATAATAGAATCCGAGACTGAGATAATCATACCACGCTCGCCTTACTACGTCTATATGAACGGAACGTGGTACAAGAGTCGCGTACCACGTCCCGTTTGTATAGAACTAGTAACACTTCGGTCCAAAAAACGTGACATAATAGAATCCGAAACTGAGATAATCGTACCACGCTCGCCTTACTGGTTCTATACAAACGGAACGTGGTACGCGACTTCGGTTCAAAAACGTGGTATAATAGAATCAGAAACTGAGATAATCATACCACGCTCGCGTTACTGGTTCTATACAAACGGAACGTGGTATGGTATAATAGATTCAGAGACTGGGATAATCATACCACACTCGCCTTACTGGTTTTTTTAAAAAACGGAACGCGGTACGCAACTTCGGTTCAAAAACGTGGTATACTAGAATCAGAAACTGGGATAACCGTGGCACGCTCGCCTTACACTGGCTCTATACAAACGGAACGTGGCACGCGACTTCGGTACAATAGAAACTTGGTATAATAGAATCCGATACTGAGATAATGATACCACCTTCGCCTTACTGGTTCTATATGAACGGAACGTGGTACCAAATTCGCGTACCACGTCCCGTTTGCATAGAACTAGTAAGACCTAGGTCCAAAAACGTGGTATAATAGAATCCGAAACTGAGATAATCGTACCACGCTCGCCTTACTGGTTCTATACAAACGGAACGTGGTACGCGACTTCGGTTCAAAAACGTGGTATAATAGAATACGAAACTGAGATAATCACACCACGCTCGCGTTACTGGTTCTATACAAACGGAACGTGGTATAATAGATTCAGAGACTGGGATGATCATACCACGCTCGCCTTACTGGTTTTTTAAAAAAACGGAACGCAGTACGCAACTTCGGTTCAAAAACGTGGTATAATAGAATACGGGACTGAAATAATCGTACTGGTTCTATACAAACGGAACGTGGTGCACGACATCGGATTCTATTATACCACGTTTTTAAACCTAAGAAGCGTACCAGTATACGGCCTATAAAACATCAAAATCGATTAAATTATCAACATAATTTCAAAAATAAGCCAAATTGGTATACTAGAATCAGAGACTGGGATAATCGTGGCACGCTCGCCTTATACTGGTCTATACAAACGGAACGTGGTACGCGACTTCGGTACAATAGAAACTTGGTATAATAGAATCCGAGACTGAGATAATCATACCACGCTCGCCTTACTGGTTCTATATGAACGGAACGTGGTACCAAAGTCGCGTACCACGTCCCGTTTGCATAGAACTAGTAAGACTTAGGTCCAAAAAACGTGGTATAATAGAATCCGAAACTGAGATAATCGTACCACGCTCGCCTTACTGGTTCTATACAAGCGGAACGTGGTACGCGACTTCGGTTCAAAAACGTGGTATAATAGAATCCGAAACTGAGATAATCATACCACGCTCGCGTTACTGGTTCTATACAAACGGAACGTGGTATAATAGATTCAGAGACTGGGATAATCATACCACGCTCGCCTTACTGTTTTTTTTAAAAAACGGAACGCGGTACGTAACTTCGGTTCAAAAACGTGGTATACTAGAATCAGAGACTGGGATAACCGTGGCACGCTCGCCTTATACTGGCTCTATACAAACGGGACGTGTTACGCGACTTCGGTACGATAGAAACTTGGTATAATAGAATAAGAGACTGAGATAATCATACCACGCTCGCCTTACTGGTTCTATACAAACGGAACGTGGTACCGGAATCGCGTACCACGTCCCGTTTGAATAGAACTAGTAAGACGTGCGTGGCATGATTATCCCAGTCTGGGATTCTATTATACCACCTTTTTGAACCGAAGTCGTGTACCACGATCCGTTTGTATAGAACCAGTAATTTGAGCGTGGTACGATTATCGCAGTCTCTGCTTCTATTTTACATTGTACCACGTTTTTTGTAGAATCTGAGACTGAGATGATCGTACCACGCTCGCCTTACTGGTTCTATACAAACGGAAAGTGGTACGATCATCTCAGTTTCGGATTCTTACACGATCATCTCAGTCTCGTATTCTATTACATCACGTTTTTGAACCGAAGTCGCGTACCACGTTCCGAGCGTGGTACGATTATCTCAGTCCTGGATTCTATTATAAAACATTTTTTGTACCGAAGTCGCGTACCACGTCCCGTTTGTACAGAACCAGTAAGACAAGTGAAGTACGATTATCGCAGTCTCGGATTCTAGTTCGGTACCACGTCCTTTTCATTTATAGGGATTTAGCATTATATGTAGTACATTTTTTAAAATTATTTAATCCATGATTATCTGTTTCGGAGCGTGGTACGGTTATCTCGGTCTCGGATTCCATTATACCACGTTTTGCTTAACTATCAACTCAAGGTACTCTCGTATCATCCACGTATTTTATTATGCCCCGTTTTACTTGCCACGTTTTATTTCATATCTACCCACTATACCACAAGGCCTTTTTTTATATGGGGTACAGTATATGGCCTATAAAGGCACCGAAATGGATTAAATTATCAACATAATTTGAAACGTTTCGTTTTTGTAGACGGAGAAAGTCGAGTGAGGTACTGATATGCACGTTTTCATTAGCCCAGTCGGAGCACAACAGTAGGACGTTAAACATCATTTCATTTCATTTCCAATATACCACGTAGAGTCTTTCTAAATAGGGAATAGTTTATTAACTTTTACTCAGTATTAGATTGAACATAAAGTGTAAATGTGGCCTTTAAAAACATCAAAATGGATTAAATAATCAAAATTTGCTACATATAATGCTAAATCCCTATAAATAAAAAGGACTTGGTACCGAACTAGAATCCGAGACTGCAATAATCGTACCAAGCTCGCCTTACTGGTTCTATGAACGGGACGTGGTACACGACTTCGGTACAAAAAATGTTTTATAATAGAATCCAAGACTGAGATAATCGTACCACGCTCGGAACGTGGTACGCGACTTCGGTTCAAAAACGTGATGTAATAGAATACGAGACTGAGATGATCGTACCACGTTCCATTTGTATAGAACCAGTAAAGCGAGCGTGGTACGATCATCTCAGTCTGGTATTCTACAAAAAAGTGGTTCAATGTATAACAGAAGCAGAGACTGTGATAATCGTACCACGCTCAAATTACTGGTTCTATACAAACGGAACGTGGTACACGACTTCGGTTCAAAAATGTGGTATAATAGAATCCGAGACTGGGATAATCGTGCCACGCACGTCTACTAGTTCTATGCAAACGGGACGTGGTATAATAGAATCAGAGACTGAGATAATTGTATCACGCTCGCCTTACTGGTTCTATGCAAACGGGACGTGGTACGCGACTTCGGTTTAAAAAAACGTGGTATAATAGAATCAGAGACTGAGATAATCGTACCAAGCTCGCCTTACTTGTTCTAACCAGTAAGGCGAGCGTGGTATGATTATCTCAGTCTCGGATTCTATTATACCAAGTTTCTATTGTACCGAAGTCGCGTAACACTTCAGTTCAAAACACGTGGTATAATAGAATCAGAGACTGAGATAATCGTACCACGCTCTATTGTACCGAAGTCGCGTAACACGTTCCGTTTGCATAGAGCCAGTATAAGGCGAGCGTACCACGGTTATCCCAGTCTCTGATTCTGGTATACCAATTTGGCTTATTTTTAAAATTATGTTGATAATTTAACTCATTTTGATGTTTTATAGGCCGTATATTGTTCGCTTCTTAGGTTTAAAAACGTGGCATAATAGAATCCGATGTCGTGCACCACGTTCTGTTTGTATAGAAGTACGATTATCTCAGTCTCGTATACTATTATACCACGTTTTTGAACCGAAGTTGCGTACCGCGTTCCGTTTTTTTTAAAAAAAATCAGTAAGGCGAGCGTGGTATGATTATCCAAGTCTCTGAATCTATTATACCACGTTCCGTTTGTATAGAACCAGTAAGGCGAGCGTGGTATGATTATCTCAGTTTCCGATTCTATTATACCACGTTTTTGAACCGAAGTCGCGTACCACGTTCCGTTTGTATAGAACCAGTAAGGCGAGCGTGGTACGATTATGTCAGTTTCGGATTCTATTATACCACATTTTTTGGACCGAAGTAGCGTACCACGTTCTGTTTGTATAGAACCAGTAAGGCGAGCGTGGTACGGTTATCTCGGTCACGGATTCCATTATACCACACTTTGTTTAACTATCAACTCACCGTACTCTCGTATCATTCACGTATTTTATCATTCACGTATTTTATTATGCCCCGTTTTACTTGCCACGTTTTATTTCATATCTACCCACTATACCACAAGGCTTTTTTTTTATATAGGTTACAGTATATGGCCTATAAAATCATCAAAATGGATTAAATTATCAACATAATTTGAAAAATAAGCCAAAGTCGCGTACCACGTTTCGTTTTTGTAGACGGAGAAAGTCGAGTGAGGTACTGATATGCACGTTTTCATTAGCCCAGTCGGAGCACAACAGTAGGACGTTAAACCCCATTTCATTTCATTTCCAATATACCACGTAGAGTCTTTTTAAATAGGGAATAGTTTATTAACTTTTACTCAGTATTAGATTAAACATAAAGTGTAAATGTGGCCTATAAAAACATCAAAATGGATTAAATAATCAAAATTTACTACATATAATGCTAAATCCCTATAAATAAAAAGGACATGGTACCGAACTAGAATATACAAAGGGGACGTGGTACGCGACTTCGGTACAAAAAATGTTTTATAATAGAATCAAAGACTGAGATAACCGTACCACGCACGCCTTACTGGTTCTATACAAACGGAACGTGGTACGCGACTTCGGTTCAAAAAAGTGGTATAATAGAATCCGAGAGAGAGATAATCGTACTGGTTCTATACAAACGGAACATGGTGCGCCACTTCAGTTCAAAAAACGTGGTATAATAGAATCAGAGACTGAGATAATCGTACCACGCTCGCCTTACTGGTTCTATGCAAACGGGACGTGGTACGCGACTTCGGTTAAAAAACCGTGGTATAGTAGAATCAGAGACTAAGATAATCGTACCAAGCTCGCCTTACTTGTTCTATACAAACGGAACGTGGTACGAAACTTGGGTTCAAAAACGTGGTATAACAGAACCCGAGACTGAGATAATCGTACCACGCTCGCCTTACTGGTTCTATACAAACGGAACGTGGTACGCGACTTCGGTTCAAAAAACGTGGTATACTAGAATCAGAGACTGAGATAATCGTACCACGCTCGCCTTACTGGTTCTATACAAACGGAACGTGGTACGCGACTTCGGTTCAAAAAACGTGGTATAATAGAATCAGGGACTGAGATAATCGTACCACGCTCACCTTACAGGTTCTATACAACCGGAACGTGGTAAGCAACTTCGGTAGTATAGTATAGAATCCGAGACTGAGATAATCGTACCAAGCTCGCCTTACTGGTTCTATACACACGGAATGTGGTACGAAACTTGGGTTCAAAAACGTGGTATAATAGAATCCGAGACTGAGATAATCGTACTGGTTCTATAAAAAGGGAACGTGTTGCGCGACTTCGATGCAAAAAACGTGGTATAAAAGAATCCGAGAATGAGATAATCGTACCATACTTGCTTTACTGGTTCTATACAAACAGGGCGTGGTACGCGACTTAGGTACAAAAAATGTTTTATAATAGAATCCGAGAATGAGATAATCGTACCACCCTCGCCTTACTGGTTCTTTACAAACGGAACACGGTACGCAACTTCGGTTCAAAAACGTGGTATAATAGAATCCGAGACTGAGATAGTCGCACCACGATCGTCTAACTGGGTCTAGAAAAAACGTGGCCCGCGACTTCGATATAAAAAAATGTTGTATAATAGAATCCGAAACTGATATAATCGTACTACGCTCATTTTACGTGTTCTATACAAATGGAACGTGGTACGCGACTTCGGTACGAAAAAAGGTGGTATAATAGAATTCGAGACTGAGATAACCGTACAACGCTCATCCTACTGGTTCTATACAAACGAAAAGTTATACGCGACTTCGGTAAAAAAAAAAAAAGAGTGGTATTCTAGAATCAGAGACTGGGATAACCGTGGCACGCTCGCCTTGTACCGGTTCTATACAAACGGAACGTGGTACGCGACTTCAGTTCAAAAACGTGGTATAATAGAATCCGAGACTGAGATAACCGTATAACGCTCATTCTACTGGTTCTATACAAACGAAAAGTTATACGCGACTTCGGTAAAAAAAAAGAGTGGTATACTAGAATCAGAGACTGGGATAACCGTGGCACGCTCGCCTTGTACTGGTTCTATACAAACGGAACGTGGTACGCGACTTCGGTACAAAAAAAAAACGTGGTATAATAGAATCCGAGACTGAGATAACCGTACCACGCTGGCTTTACTACTTTTATACAAACGAAACGTGGTACGCGAATTTGTCGTATTTCTCAAATTATGTTGATTATTTAATCCAATGATATAATAGAATCAGTGACTGAGATAACCGTGCCACGCTCGCCCTATACTGGTTCTATACAAATGGAACGTGGTACGCGACTTCGGTACAAATGTAAATCCCTATAAATAAAGGGGCTCAATCGCTAATATCTGGGACCTCGACATTAACACAAATGGGTCGCAACGCATATATTAATGTAATATGAATGAAAATAAACTGATTTACATTCAATCGTTTCTGTTTTTACAGTAATTTCTAATCAGTTAGGTTCGGCGAAATCGAATGGCAATCTCTAGTCTATGTCGATTACGTTTATTGCACATGTTCTCCAGATAAGAATATGCGGTCACCGTTTAACATGACTTGTGGAATAAGTCTAGCCTCGTTCTTCGAGTCCCTAGTTACAAATGGCGCTGAAACGCATTATGTTACACGATAATTTATTTTATCATAAAGTGTAAATATGGCCTATAGTTATAACATCAAAATGGATTAAATAATCCACACAATTTGCAAAATCTGCTACGAATAATGTAAAATCTCTGTGATTAAAAAAAGACGTGGTACCAAAGCCGAGTACCACGTTTCAATTGTATATGAGAAGTAAGGCGAGCATAACACGTTTCAGTTGTATAGAAGTAGTAAGCCGGGCGTGGTAGGGTTATCTCAGTATCGGTTTCTAGTTACCGTTATCTTGGTTGCGGGTTCTAGTTTACCACGTTTTTGTACCCAAGTCGCGTACCACGTTTCGTTTGTATAGAGCCTGTCAGGCAAGCGTAGTACGGTTATCTCCGTCTCCGATTCTATTATACCACGTTTTTTGTACCGAAGTCATGTACACCGTTCCGTTTGTATAGAATTAGTAAGACGAGCACGTACGATTGTCTCAGTACATTTATTAGTATCCCTATGGTCATAAAGTGTAAATATGGCCTATAGTATAAAACATGAAAATGTATTAAATAATTAACACAATTTGCAAAATCTGATTTGAATAATGTATAAATCTCTATAATTAAAAAAAGACGTGGTACCAATTAGCCTAGTACCACGTTTCAATTGCATATGAGAAGTAAGGCGAGCATAATACGTTTCAGTTGTATAGAAGTAGTAAGCCGGGCGTGGTACGGTTATGTCAGTATCGGTTTCTAGTTACCGTTATCTTGCTCCCGGGTTCTAGTTTACCACGTTTTTGTACCGAAGTCGCGTACCACGTTTCGTTTGTACAGAACCTGCCAGGCGAGCATGGTACGGTTATCTCTGTCTCGGTTTCTATTATACCACGTTTTTTGTACCGAAGTCGCGTACCACGTTCCATTTGTATAGAACCAGTATACGGCGAGCGTGCTACGTTTATCACAGTCTCTGATTCTAGTATACAACGTTTTTTGTTCCGAAGTGGCCTATAAAATATCAAAATGGATCAAATAATCAACACAATTTGCAAAATCTGCATCGAAAAATGTAAAATCCCTATTATTAAAAAGGACGTGGTACCAAAGCCGCGTACCACGTTTCAATTGTATAGGGAAGTAGAGCGAGTTTACCACGTTTCAGTTGTATAAAAGTAGTAAGCCGGGCGTGGTTATCCCAGTCTTTGGTTCTAATTACGGTTATCTCGGTCTTGGATTCTATTTTACCACTTTTCTTGTATCGAAGTTGCGCACCACGTTCCGTTTGTGTACAACCAGTAGGCGAGCGTGCCGTGGTTATACCAGTCACTGATTCTAGCATACCACCTTTTTTTTTTACCGAAGTCGCGTACAACGTTCCGTTTATGTATAGAACAAGTAAGGCGAGCGTGGTACGATTATTTCAGTCTCGGATTCTATTATACCACGTTTTTGAACCCAAGTTTCGTACCACATTCCGTTTGTATAGAACAAGTAAGGCGAGCTTGGTACGATTATCTCAGTCTCTGATTCTATTATACCACGTTTTTTTTAACCGAAGTCGCGTACTACGTCCCGTTTGCATAGAACCAGTAAGGCGAGCGTGGTACGATTATCTCAGTCTCTGATTCTATTATACCACGGTTTTTTAACTGAAGTGGCGCACCATGTTCCGTTTGTATAGAACCAAAGTCGCGTACAACGTTCCGCTTGTATAGAATCAGCAAGGCGAGTGTGGTACGGTTGTCTCAGTCTTGGATTCTATTTTACCACGATTCTTTTTTACCGAAGTCGGGTACCACGTTCCGGTTTTATAGATGCAGCAAGGCGAGCGTGGTACGGTTATCTCAGCACCGGATTCTAATATACCACTTTTGTTTAACTATATTCGACTCAAGGTACTCTCGTATAATCCACATATTTTATTATACCCCGTTTTACTTGCCAAGTTTTATTTCATATCTACCCAATATACCACGTAGGGTCTTTTTAAATCGGATACAGTATATGGCCTATAAAAACATCAAAATGATCCAATTTGAAAAATAAGCCAAAGTCGCGTACCACGCTTCGTTTTTGTAGACAGAGAAAGTCGAGCGAGGTACTGATATGCCCGTTTTCATTAGCCCGGTCGGAGCGGAACAGTAGGACGTTAAACCCCATTTCATTTCATTTCCAATATACCACGTTGGGTCTTTTTAAATTTACACAGTATTATTACCGATCGGTTATCTGTATTGTAATTAATTTTAGCATAAAGTGTAAATATGGCCTATAAAAACATCAAAATGGATTAAATAATCAACATAATTTGAAAAATTTACTACAAATAATGTAAAATCTCTATAAATAAAAAGGACGTGGTACCGAAGTCGCGTACCACGTTCCGTTTGTATAGCACTAGCAAGGCGAACGTGGTACGGTTATCTCGGCCCCGGAATACCACTTTTTTTACTGTCAACTTATCGCCCTTTCTTATCGCCCCTATACATGATTATACAACGTTAGTTTTTGCCTTCCGGGTTTTGTTTCATATCTATTCATAGTCGCATACATAATATTCCAATATACCACGTAGGGTCTTTTTGAATAGGGTATAATAACGGTTACACCGTATTATAAACCGTATAGCATAGGTACGGCTCGATGCATTAACCGACCGATCGGCTATCTGTATTGTAATTTATTTTAAGATTAAGTGTAAATATCACCAATAAAAACATCAAAATTGATTAAATGATCAACATAATTTGCAAAATTAGCTTTATATAATGTAAAATCCCTATAATTAAATAGAAAGTGGTACCGAAAAAGCGTACCACGTTTCGTGTGTATAGAAGCAGTAAGACGAGCGTGGTATTTTGAAGCGTGGTATTTAGCCGCTGCCATAAATAATACCCTTATTCTAAGTACTAGATGTTTAAGTGTCCTACCTGTTGTGTAAATTATCCATTACAACCTATTTTACTTGTCCAGGGGGTTCGAAAATATTTTAAAATCCAAGTCACATTTGAAAAGGTTTACGTTAGACTTTTCAAATCAATTGGTTGAATTTTTCCAATTTTTTAAAATAGGTGTTTTAAGATGAAATTTATATCATCATTTAATTGGAATATTCTAAAATAATACAATTTGTTGACCAGAACGAAGATTGGGACATATTATTCATTTACAACAAGAGTGTTATTGGGGCTTTAACATTTGTAAGTAAGAAGTTACATGCATAGAAGTAAGCATATTAGCATAAGCATTACCAGGTTAGGATTTAGAATTATGGGGGATATTCCGCTCCATACTATATGGCCTATATTTAAGTACTTTTTTAAAATATAAATACTGAAGTAAAAAAGACGGTCTACGTGATATTATTAGCTTCATAAATATAGGAACGTTGTCTCAAAATTTCCAGTCGCCATCTCAATTACAATTATTTCAAAATAATAACATTAATATCAGCTCACACGACCCGGCTTCATTATAAACAATAGCAAAGCCTTCGACCGGAAGTAACTTGGGGGATAATGACTTCGCGCATGTACAACATAATTCATCGTCCAATGACAGAAACTGCACACTCGGCTAATCTCGACAGATTCCGTAAACTACGTAGACTGCATCTAGTCTCGGATGTATGACAGTAAGTGATATGTACCTACGCCCATACATTTGCGATGCGGCTACCGGTTTACTTTAACAGGAAAACTTGACGCTACTACACAAATTGGGAACCTATTCGGCTAGCGACCTATTCGACCGATCGAGCTGCAACCTGTTCGTTGGAAACCTATTTAGAGTAAAGACAACAGTCTCTATTTATCAACCAATAAAATCCAACGTTATGTCTATCAAATGAAAGTAGAATATATTATTTTTTATCCATTCCTTCAGCTCAGAATAGAAGTGTAATTTCGTCATTATCTTACAGCTGGATCGGTCGGATAGGTCGCTATCCAAATAGGTCGCCAACTTGTGTTTGGAATGGGCGCAGCCATGTTTCATCCGGGACCTTTAAAGTAGTTCCAATATGGCGGAATTCATCGTACAGCCGAGTTTAGATTCCGAAATCTTCCGAGGTTTGCCGAGTGAGAAACTGCAGGGCCCAATGACGTAATATATTGTTAATATATATACGTCATTGGCAGGGTCAGTTCAAAGCCCTGTATAGGGAAAGTTACGACAACTCATTTACAGGCGCCATTTTGGGTCCCAACTATGACGCCATAAAAACTATGACGTCATGGCGTCATATAGCTTTACTCAACAAAATGTGTTTTTTTCTTGGTATATCGTTTTACGGAATATAATTTATCCTACACAAATTGCAAAAGAATAGTTCGGATAGTCTCCAAACCATGGTGTACCCCTCTTAGTTAGTATTATCCTGTAGTTCAGATAGCCTCCAATCCATAATCTACACTGTAGTCCCTAAAACATGATGTACCCTGTAGTTCAGATAGAGTCTAAACCATGTTTACACTGGGATAAACCATAGTTTTGTAAACCATAGATCGGTCGTCAAATGAATATGAATTTTACGATATCCTGAAATGACATAGTTTCTCTTAAAGTTACATTATGGGAGATAAGATAAAGAGATGGCAGTTCTCACTATAATAGTTAAAAACTATATAGTGTAAAGGTAATTTGCTGAAAATTTCAGTCAAATTGGTCCACTATTAGCCGAGAAAAAAGCGTTAGAATTTTCACATAGTCTCGGTCATCATTAGTCAAATCATTAATATAAACAGCATAGTCTCGATTATCCACTTGATTGATTTAATTATCAACGGCCATTAAGCGGCATATAGGAATTCAATCCGCCAACATCGAAGGCTAGCCTTGACTTTAAGAGTTTATTATGGTCTGGATATGTTAATTAATGTCTAATTGATTATTTAGATAACATCTCAGGCCTAAAGAAAGACCTGTAATAAGCAGATTTTGCTCTTGCATAATGCTATTTAATGAATATATTGTTAACTCGCTTAAAATATATGGATGCTATAGCAGGCCCGTAGCTAGCCCAAAATTGTTAGAGGGGCAAAGACTTCTGGGGGCGCCGATGGAGCTTCTGTGGGCGCCGATGTACCTACCGTGGGAGGATCTATAGGGTGCTCTCCATAGGCGTATGTTAGGGGGCAGAATTTGGAATGCCCGCACCAATTTTGGGTTAGGCCTACAGACGTCTAGGGACCCTACGCTCACCTCCCCCAGGAAAATTGAGAAAATTTGACGACCTCAAACGCGTTTTCTTGCTATTCCAGTCCCTGAATTCAGTGGGTCGTCTGATATAACCTTACTATGGTGGCTGGGTCGAATTCCAATCAATTGTTTATATTCCACGGAGATGGGGAGGTCGTGAGCAAATTTTGAGCCTATGAATACAGCAACTGAAATGTGGTCCAATATAGTCTACCTTGGGTGGCGTACCATACTCCTTGCAGTGTTTCGTTTGATTAGAGTTAATCCCACTTAACACTGCTGTATTGGAAGAAAATTTCTGCTCCAAATAATAACTGGTCAATAGTCCGATTAACAACCAATAGCTAACTACGTAACAATGTCATTACGCGTTCAACAGAGCTCTAAATTGGACGATTTTATCATTAACCAGTGCATAGCAGAATGTTACAGAAAAAATAATTGCGTGACAAACAAGGCTATCTAAACGGGTACAATACCTTAAATCACTGTCCAAAGCTTTAGGGAAGACCCCAGATTAAACGAAAGGCTGTCATGTTGCTGGCCAGCAATGGCCGAGGATGGATTTCATAGGTTATTGTTCAGGAATATGGTGGCTTACCTTAACCCAATACAACCGCCGCATTATTATGCGTTTTTGGGGGGTTTTTTTTGGCTATTCTAAACAAAGAGTAAAGCAACTTCCAATTTTCCAATCTTTTTGTAACCGAAATCCCACTCTATTCCGACCTGAATTCCAACCATCCGATCGGAGTGTGGCAGCTGCATCCACAAATAATAACCGATGCCCGAAATATGTGGCACAAAGTAGTGTGGCTTCAGACAAAATGTTTTAATCCATTGTCAATTTAGTACTAATTCGCAATATTCTATTATAAGAAAAGTAAATTTAGAATTAGTGTTTTATTACATTTCAGGTACTTTTTTTTGCCACCCACATGAGAGCGACCTGTTTGAATTTTGAAGATTATCAAGCCATTTCGGGTGCCCAATTCATTCGTAGGCGCCTAACTTATCTCATTAGCATTATATTATGGGCGCCCTTACGGGATGAGGCACCCCACAAATCATGCCGTTTGAATTTTTAAGATTATCATATTATTGGTGTCCACGATCTCGGTATTATGGACGCCCCTCCGGATGAGGCCCCGACAAATCATGCCGTTTTGGGCGTCCCGTTGATCAAGTTGTGGGCGCCCAACCAATCTGATTCGACATTATGCACTATGTGCGGCCCGACATTATACGGCGCCTCACCAACCATTATGGCCGCCTCTCCGGGATAAGGCAATCCAAAGATCAAGCCGTTTTGGGCTCCCAATTCATTCGTGGGCACCTAACTAATCTCACTAGCATTATATTATGGGCGCCCATGATCAAGTCGTTGGCGCCCAACCAGTTCAATTCGGCATTATACACTATGTACAGCCCATTATTATAAGGTACCGCACCAATCATGATTGTTATTATGGGCGCCTCTCCGAGATAAGGCACCCCACAAATCAGGCCGTTTTGGACACCACATCAGTTGTTTTAATCGTGTGGGTTCTTATGAGACGGCTCATATATAGCGACATGATTGGCGAGGCGCCCATAAAACCAAGTGACATTGGTTGGGCGCCAATCTCGTCGTGGGCGCCCAACCAATGTCACTCGGCTTTATGTGTCGCCCATACAAATATGGAAACTTTGGTCGTTGACCTCGTGTTGCGCGCTTTGGCGCCCATTGATTTTTCCACAACGGCCAAAGGGCCCCCATAGGGGGCGCCGAAATTTTCCAGGGAGGGGGGCAGCTGCCCCCTTTGCCCCCCGATAGCTACGGGCCTGAATAGATTTGTTCTAGAAAGTTCTAGTTACACACTGTAAACGTCTAGTTACACACATAGACGTCTTATGTCAATAATTCATACTTTATTCAGCTCGACGAAAATAAAAAAAATTATACACAGTTGGTTAAACTTGAATGTAGATATAAATAATCTACGTTGCATATACATAATGTATGTACCTTTCGGTTATACACAGTTGGTTAAACTTGAATGTAGATATAAATAATCTACGTTGCATATACATAATGTATGTACCTTTCGGTTGAATCATATCATAAAAATATCTTACTCATAAAGTCTTACGTATTTGTCGACATTAAGGTTTAGGCCTACCTGTTCTATTGTTCCATTTAGCCTTTGAATTTTCTTGTTTCACATTTAGTAGGGATGAATGATTTTATAGATGGAACAAAAAGCCGATAAATGTTGGGATATGTGGAACAAACTCGAGACAATTTGTAACAAATCTGATATGTCTTTGATAGGGCCTACTGGTTGAGAACCAGAACAACATCATTCTTTTCATTGGAAATGTGGGGGGGGGGGGCAAATACCCAAAGGAGTCGGACAAACTCAAAACTAACTGCGTCCCCTTCATTGTCTAGGCCGGCCTGTGGAATAACATGTATTTGTATCTGTTAAATTTGTGTCGTTTATATATTAGATAAACACATGTCGCGCATAGACATAAACAAATTTCGATTTTTGAAATATTGATGATACAATTAATGATCGATGACCGAAAACTGACACACAGGAATGGCTCCAGACCAAAAAATCGCGCAATTTCAGGCGCTTATTTTGCCGGCTAGAAGGAAAAATGGTTTATCTCCCAAATTATTATATATATTTTGGTTTTTCAATTTAACCGTCTGCACAAAAAAATCTGATTTGTAAAAGCATATGCAAGTTAAATATATTTGATAGCGCTTTTATCTGAGAAATCTTTTACTTCATTTTTTTTATGAATTCGGCTATATAACAATAATGTACTCTTTGTGTTGTATAATAATTAATAATGATAGTATGTTCATCTATACTTTTCGTTTTAAACATGTATGATTTGTCGCCTATAGACTCTTTTTCGCGGAATTATATAGCATATCTATCAACATTTCATATCCCTGTCGGCGCAGGCAACTTCGACACAGCAATATAATTGGGCATAAAATAGATAGTGAGTAAGCAATGACTTGGGACCCAACATGGCGTCTTTTTACACTTGACGTCATATTTTCATGACGTCATATGAAATTTCTGGCTTCACAGTTGTCGCAACTTTATCTATATACGGCTTTGGGTCAGTTATCCATATTATATACGATCTATGACTAAACCGTTTATGTGAATGTACGAAGTGAATTACAAATGCCCAGTACTATTTAAACCATTGAATACACACAATAATTGTATCAGTCTTTGTCCCCAATTTCTGTCGCACCATACATAATTCCTGAAAATCACTATAATTAGCCTATCCCGTAAAACAGGTTGATGTAATTACCAGTATAAACCGCAAAACATCGGAATATACTGATCTCCTTTTCAGGACGATTTTCATTTACCAAACCCGAATGTTTCTTTCGCCCTGAGTCACACAATACACGACATGGGGTGAAAGGGTATTTATCCATCTTATAGCAACCTAGAACATTGCTATAAGTCCTCAAAAAGGCTTAAATCCGTTCTGCAAAAGCATACCCATCCACCCCGCACGATTTTTTTTGTCAGTTGTGATCTACCAAAAGTCCTCATAGCCACCTAAAAGCCTAATTGGTATTGAATAATTTAGGCGTTTAATCCTCTTTCATATGACACCATAGATTATTCCTTAAATACCCCGACATCAGAAATCCGTCTCCTAAAATCATGACCCCCACAAAGTTTTGTTTTTCTTCATTTCATTTCATTTTCTAACGTCCGCTGCTATTTTATTTATTTATGAAATGAAAGGGTGTTTATTCCTCTTTCATGTGGTACCATCTATTACTCCTGAGTGAAATCCCTCGGCTTGGTTAGTCTCTTATCATCCAAACAAATATTCTAGTATCTTATCATCCAAACAAATATTCTACGAATATTAGCCTGGATGGGTCCTCAAAATTTGACAGAAAGTCGGTCATTCTCTGGATTATCCAGTCTTTTAAGTTACCCCGTACTGAATCTATCAAAACAGCTCGTTTGTCAACAATGACACTCTCTAAAATTTTGTTTTATAGGTTTTAATGGAAATGGTAATTTTCTCTCGTAATGAATCAAACGTAGGGCTCTCACAATCCCTTTAATCGCGATGCATGCTGAACTTGTGTCGTCTCTATTTTGTTTCTAATAATAGATGTGCGAAGTGAATTGTGGGATATATTTTATCCCCGCTTTATAGAATCTATCAAAATCGGTCCGACTTCATAATATCTATCACTTACCGAGACTTTAGCCAAAAGGTTCCATTGCCCATGCGTAACCGGGAGTTTGTTTTTTTATGTGGTAGATTATCCAGTAATTTTCGTCAATAATTGAGAACCGACCCAGACTAGGGGGTTCTAGGTGACCGAGACTACGGCTTGGGATGAAATCCGTCCTCTAAAATCCCCCCCCCCCCAAGTCTATTTTACCAAATGAAAGAGTGATAAAAACTCTTTCATTACATGCCATGTATTGGGTGGCTCAAATAAATAAAATTGCTGCGGACGTTAGAAAATGAAATGAAATGTAGGAAAAAAAATAGACTGGAGGGGGGGGGGGATTTTCAGGGACGGATTTCATACTAAGCCGAGGGATTGCAGGAAAAAGAGGGATAAACAATCAATCATTTCATACCATGTAGAGGGCGGCTCAAATAAATAAAATGGCAGCGGACGTTAGAAAAACGAAATGTAGGGGACGGATTTCATACTAAAAATTTACCAAATTAGGCCCCTCCCCGGAAAAGTGTTTTTTCAAGATGGCGTCAAAAATGGCCATCGAAGCGTCCTAAAATGATCATAACCATTGACGTCAAGATTTGATGATCTTGGTGTTTTTTCCTCGGATTAATGTTGTGGTTAGTGGTCTGAGACCCGACAGTAGACGGGACTACTTCGTTGGATAATCCTACACTACAGGTATATAAGCCGGAGGGATGAATGGAAGTGGCCAGAATTGAGAGTAGATTTACAGAGTTGTTAAGGTATTGTTGTTTGTAGTTTAGCGGATAGACACCTATGGAGGGGGATCCTCGCCAAAACTCTCAATTTGTGAAAATACATATGTCGTTTTGTGAAAGTACATTTGTTAATTTGTCAAAATACAAAATACATTTGTCGATTTGTGAAAGTACATTTGTTAATTTGTCAAAATGCAAAATACATTTGTCGATTTGTGAAAATGCATTTGTTGATTTGTCATACAACAAAAATACATTTTTTCATGTGTGAAAATACACCTGTCGAACCTACAAAGCACAAATTTTGAAATAACACAGCTTAACTTTATAGTTTCCACATGTAATTTCAACATTTGTATTTTCAAGATATGTAATTTCAACATTTGTAGTTTCAACATTTGTAGTTTCAACAGTTGTATTAACGACACTTGCATTATCGAGCCTTGCATTAGCAAGCCATGCATTAGCGAACTATGACCATATTTGGGTTGATGACGTTGATCATTATGGAGGGGGATCCTTGCCAACGATGCTGCAAGGCCTGGATGTCGGTCAGGAAGAATTTCTTTTATTTTTTATCCCCTCCGTCATCTTAACTAAGAAAATGAGGGCTGACAAGTTACTTTTGTGTTAGGGTTAGTCCTTTCAGTGGCATATACTCTTTCAATTAACATTAGGTGGCACTAGAGTAGGAGCCCAGAGGGTCGAACCTAGACGAACGAGGTACCAATATCTGACCATATATATAGGCATCTACATACTAACCTGGGATGCACAGAAGTGGGCGTCTGTCGGGCCCAGTCAAATGGCGTTTGAGGTTTTTACATTTCAAGATGGTGGCACTTCCGGATTGAGCTACAAACTCCATTTTTATACGCCCACATTTTCATGTGGACATATTATGTCGTCGCCCCTGTCCGTCCGGACGTCCGTCCGGCAGGGCTCTAAAAAAGTTGAGTGTGCCTGCGCACACACTTGAAAATGTGCCTGCAGGGTCATACTCAAAAAGAGAGTATTCAATTGCCAGGTATATAGTATGATTGATTGTGGGTGGGTGGAGGGGGGCTTACGAAAGCTTCTTGGGTTGGACTCGGCAAAAGAAGAAATTATAAATAAATTTTAGTACCCTTTTTATTATGGTTTCTAAATTGTATTAATGTATTATAGATTACTTTGATAATAAAGATTATGTTTGATGTGCATATTGTTGTTGTTTGGGGTTGATATAAACATAGAATAGAAGACTACCGGCCGGTTCAAACAAGTTCCGTACTTTGCTCAGTATCCGATATATCAACATCTATAGCTTCGACAATGGCTGCCATTTTATCATGAGAACCGGACACCGAACGAAGGCTTAGAATCAGCAGGGTTTGAGAAAAAGAATGTCATGGACTTGTCTGTTTTTGACCGTAGGTCATTGCAGTCTTCGGCGGGGTGATTTCTCTGTATATGCACTTTATAATTTTGAAATAAAATAACATCACCACAAACTCGGCAAGAGACTTTGTTCTTTTTTCCACTTGATACTCGATAGGAAGCCATCGTTATTATAGAATTATCAGGTGTAAATGTGGTTACTACACGGCACTGGTGTTGACGGGTCGCCGAGGTCACAGGTGATAGTTCATACGTCGCGTGCTATTCTTTTAATCATCGACCGGCATTGGACTAGAATTGTCACTAAATTAAGCAGAGGTCACAGGTGATAGGTCATAAGTCACAGGTGGAATCGCTAACTTTGCGTGCTGATGTTTTTATCATCGACTAGCTTATTCTAGTCAATTATTATACGGTAATCAAAGGAAACAAAAAAAAAAATATATAGTATTCTTTATTTTACATGATTTACGTGACAGTAATAATTTGTTAAAAATGTGCCTGCAAAAAAGTTTTTTAAAGCAAATGTGCCTGCGCACGCCGTGCGCATGTGCGCGGAAATATCGATGCCTGCCGTCCGGACATCCGTCCGGACGTCCGTCCGTCCACAATTTTTTTGTGGACTCTCTACAGGTCACAATTCTTATCCGATTTTGACGAAACTTGAAATATAGGTTTATCCCCAAAATATCTCGGTTCCTTTCGATATTGGCATGTATCGGATCAAAACTTCATGGATTATGGCCCCTGATTGTACGAAAAAATCACGTTTTTAGCTTGTGGACCCTATAGAGGTCACAATTTTGAACCGATTTTGATGAAACTTGACATGCATGTTTGTAACCCAAAGATCTTGGTTCCTTTCGATATTTGCGGCTATCGGAATGTAATTTCCTGAATTATGGCCCCTGATTGTCCGAAAAATCACCCTTTTTAGCCTGTGGTCCCTCTGGAGGTCACAATTATTATTCGATTTAAAAAAACGTTTGATTATATCACCGTTACACCCTAAGGAAGGTTGAGTTCGAATTTCGGGAAAATCGGACGAAAATTGCCATACAAAATGGCCGTCGTTTGTACGCGAATACTGTTAAAAAATGGTATATCAAGGTTGTGGACCCTGTGGAGGTCACAATTTTGATGAAACTTGAAAGTCATGGTTATAACCCAAAGATCTTGCTTCCTTTCGATATTTGCGCATATCGGATCGTAACTTCCTGAATTATGGCCCCTGATTATACGTAAAATCGCCTTTTTTTTTTAGCTTGGAGGTCACAATTATTATTTGATTTAAAAAAACGTTTGATTATATCACCGTTACACCCTAAGGAAGGTTGAGTTCGAATTTCGTGAAAATCGGACCAAAATTGCCATACAAAATGGCCGCCGTTTGTACGCGAAAAAATGGTATATCAAGGTTGTGGAACCTGTGGAGGTCACAATTTTGATTCGATTTTGATGAAACTTGAAATTCATGGTTATAACCCAAAGATCTTGCTTCCTTTCGATATTTGCGCATATCGGATCGTAACTTCCTGAATTATGGCCCCTGATTATACGCAAAATCGCCTTTTTTTTAGCTTGGAGGTCACAATTATTATCCGATTTAAAAAAACGTTTGATTATATTACCGTTACACCGTAAGGAAGGTTGAGTTCGAATTTCGGGAAAATCAGACCAAAATTGCCATACAAAATGGCCACCATTTGTACGTGAATACTGTTAAAAAATGGTATATCAAGGTTGTGGACCCTGTAAAGGTCACAATTTTAATTTGATTTTGATGAAACTTGAAATTCATGGTTAAAACCCAAAGATCTTGGTTCTTTTCGATATTTGCGAATATCGGAGCGTAACTTCCTGAATTATGGCTCCTGGTTATACGCAAAATCACCCTTTCTTTAGCTTGTGGTCCCTCTGGAGGTCACAATTATTATCCAATTTAAAAAAACGTTTGATTATATCATCGTTACACTGTAAGGAAGGTTGAGTTTGAATTTCGGGAAAATCGGACCAAAATTGACAGACAAAATGGCCGCCGTTTGTACGCGAATACTGTTAAAAAAAATGATATATCATGGTTGTGGACCCTGTATAGGTCACAATTTTAATTTGATTTTGGTGAGGAAGGTTGAGTTCTAATTTCGTGAAAATTGCCGGACGAAATGGTCGCCGTTTGTACGCGAATAGTGTAAAAATATGGTATATCATGGTTGTGGACTCTCTACAGGTCACAATTCTTATCCGATTTTGACGAAAAGTCACATTTCTAGGTTGTGTACCGTCACACCATAATCATTGTCGGTTTCGAATTTCATTAATATCAGACTGGAACTGACCAACTAAATGGCTGCTCCCAATACAGTATGAAATACAGGACTTAATGATGTAGGAAAAATCACTTTCGGTATTGCTTGTTCTCTGTCCCTCTCTCGAAAATGTGGGCGTATTCTGCCTGGCAGTGCCAGCCTATCTTTTGTGTACGAATCAGTGGTTTCGTAGCTAGTACCTTAAAAACAAATTCAAGATGATTTGACCTATATTTCGTCGATTTTTTTGAAAATTTCGATCCTCAATTTCTCCAAGGGGAGATAATTTAGAAAATTTCTAAAGTATTTTTTCAAGTCGCATCATTAAGGTTTACTTACATATTAAATTTCATGAAAATCGTACAACTACTAAAGAAGTTGTCGAGTTGGTCTAAACTTCCGGTTCGAAATCAGAGCGACGAATTTTCGAAATTCGAAAATCCGAAATTGCAGATTTGAAGTAAATGTCTCAAAGTACTCATAGAAAAAAGAATTAATTAAATAGGTCAAATAGTCACAAAGTTACAGCATTGTAGGTCAAAAGCATTCGTTCGTAAAATTCGGTGATTTCGGATTCGAAAAACGTTTTGAAAATATATTTAATCAAGGTTCGCACCCCATTTTTGGGGGGGTAGGTCAAAGTTTCAGAAAGATCCTATGGTTAGATTCTGAGAAATCCGATTTGCAGAAAATACACAAAAAAAAATAATAATAATAATAATAACTAGTCCTTCGGATGGGACGAAAAACCAAGGTCCCGTGTACACATTGGAGTGCACGTAAAATATCCCTAAGCGGTTGGAATTCGATACTGTTGAATAAGCTCTATACGATGACTAAATGCGTAGATTGTAGTCACCCACACTTCATGTTTCGCTCAACAATGAAAGGGTGCCGTTTTCAGTGTTCGATCCTTTTGTTCTTCTACTCCTGATATGTTGGACTGTTGATCGATGGTTTCATATAAAAGACTACCAATAAGACTCTTTGTAGAAGAAGTTCCCAAAAAATAGTATGTTGACGTTACGAGAAAGACCTCTAAACATGCTCCAAATTGTAAAAATACGACTTTTTGGATTTTCAATCTCTTTATTTCGGCTATCCCTGATATTTAAAAAAAATGATACAATCATTTCACACAACAGGCTACCCATTAGACTCTCTATTGACAAAAGTTTCACCGCCCTCCCTTCATTATAACCGAAGTTATCGTGCCCTAAAGAATCAACAAATCAGCATGCTTATCTCGGCTTACCCTAAGCAGAAAATGCTCATCTTTGAACTCAATCATAACATTGACCTAGTGAACATCTACACCAAGTTTGAACATTCTAGCTTAATTAGAAGGAGAGTTATTGTGTTCCGAAGTCCGGGCCTTTCAAATTGCTTCTATTTTTCATTTTCAATTCAAAATTGTGACCATCACATGACCGAAATCAAAATTCTGCTCCCTACGATTTTTGGGCCATCCTTCAAGGATTCAGAAAATATAACTCCCGTGTCTGTAAGTAAGATAGCAAAAAAGCCTTAGTGATTTTTCACGTTTAAAGATGGTGGCACTTCCGGTTCGATCGACAAACTCCATATTTTGTGTACGAATCAGTAATTCCTTGTCTAGTATCAAAAATTTTTTTTAGGTCATTCTGACCTATATTTCGCCGATTTTTTTGAAAATTTTGATCCTTAATTTCAACAAGGGGAGATAATTTAGAAAATTTCTAATTATATTTTTGAAGTCACATTGGTAGGATCTACTTATATACTAAATTGAATGAAAATCGCACAACTATTAAAGAAGTTGTCAAATTGGTCTAAACTTCCGGTTCGAAATCACAGCGACGAATTTTCGAAATTCGAAAATGTGAAACTGCTGATGAAAATGATTTTTTTCAAGGTATTCAAAGAAAAAAGATTTAGTAAAATCGGTCAATAAACAATAAAGTTACGACTATGCAATGTCCATTTTGTCGTTCGTAAATTTCGGTGATTTCGGATTCGTAAAACGTTTTGAAAATATATTTAATCAACAGCTACCACCCATTTTTGGGGGGGTAGGTAAAAGTTTCATAAAGATACTGTGGTTAGATTCTGAGAAATCCGATTTGTGGATAAAACACAAAAAAAAAATAATAATAATCTTAACAGAAACAATAAGCTTTCATATGTAATATGAAAGCTTAATAATGATAACTAGACCTGCAAGCAGCACTGAACCGGCTTGCCGGAATCATACAGGAAGTTTCTTATACCATAGCCGATCCATTGAGCTACCAAACTATACTTTAGTTGTTTTGCTTCAGTGACACCCTCTATCATATGTAAAAGTAATATTTGCTGGCGAAAAGACCGGTCAAAATTGTAAATTATGGCAAAATTACGTCACTTCCGGTACCGAAAGATATTTTTATAGGTGAAAAATAAGTCGAAAATTCGCAACACACAAAATACAAACTTTGTTTTATACATATTGGGCAATAAATAATTACCCTATAACCCATAAACTGAAATTAAGAAGGTAAAAAACTTAAAAGTGACCCTGGGAAAATTGGCTATTATTCAACAAGGGAACATGCTAGAAGGCTTTTTTTGATATCAATATGATGGTATTGATTCAATCTTACTGCCCATTAGAGTCAGACGTTATCAAGTTAAACGAATAATAAATATAAATCCCTTCAAAAAAATGTTTGTTTTGAAGGCTAAAAATACGTTTTTTGCAAAAATTACATTACTTCCGGTGATATTGAAAATGTTAACTTAGTTCATAGAAGCCATAAATGGCATAAGGCATCAAATGGTAAAAAAATTATAAAAATCGAATAATAATTGAGACTTTTATAGACCAAAAACCTTGAAAAGTGACTTATAGAAGATCGCCTATTTCTCTGTAACCATACAAGTTAGAAACCATTTTGTGGTATCTGTATGGTCGTATGGCTTCATTCTATTCGTTGATGGGAATCAAATATCATAATTTTAAAAATATTATAAGGCAGACTCATTTGAATAAAATATTTGTTTTTTGGGTTAAAAATACAGTTTTTGCCCAAATGACGTCATTTCCGGTCACAGTGAAAATGTAAAATTGACTTGACCTAGTCCAAATTGGCATTAGGCATCAAATGGAAAAAAAATATTGCAAATCGAATGATAATTCACTCTTTTATAGGCAAAATAACGTGAAAAGTGATGCATGCAAAATTGCATATTTCTCGGCAACTGCTCATATTACAAACTAATTTTCGCATACATTCTCTTCGTCTGGATTATTGCTACGAGTTTATGAAAATTACAAATAAATATTTCAAAATATGAAGACGCTGAATGAATTGTAAATAACTGAATTTTACACTTTATTTTACATTTTATTCGAAATTGCCCGAAAATGAAATTAAAATTAAAAAATCTGAGCTAAGGATTTTGTGCATCTTTGCAGGGTGCATCCTTTTAGTTATATCAGTTTTGAAAAAAAAAATATATTTGCTTTCAAAAAGTGGTACCGAACTGTCAAAATTGTAGTTTTTGTTAATATTACGTCACTTTCGTTGCCGACAGAAAAATTTTACCGTAACAAAAAAAATTACAATTGGGACCACGGAGCATATGAACTTTGTTTTATACAAATCGAACAATAAATAATTTTTCTGGGTACGAAAAACTAAATTAGCCGATGGCGGCTAACGCAAATTACCCTGACAATTTTTTTTCTCATTTCTGCTCAAGTACGATGATATTTTAACCCTGTGTAAAATACCATCAAAATATATTCATAAATAAAAAAGGTATTCGTAAAAAAATTATTTTTTTTCAAAATATCGGACATTTGTTCGACTACTTCCGGTTTTACGATCATTGTCGCGATAGCTTTACGAAGCTCTTTCGATACTTAACTTTCTGTAAAAGAAGTGTCAGAAACATCCATTGAGTAGTTTTGGAAAAAAAGGTAAATTAAAGAGCGTTTACAAAAATTTAATGATTTTTCAATTTTTTTCAAAGTTTGATGCCATTTTTGGACCACCTATATTATTTCAATGCTTTTCATTTTGGATTCACTATATAGACAACCGATAGGACTTTGAGTAAGAAAAGTTTAAGAAAAATCTGCGGCGTCGTTTTTGAGAAAAGGGCGTCTCAGAATGTTAAAAAATCGGAAAATACTAGATTTTTGGCATACAATAATTTATTTCCCTACCATCGAAATCGTATTATTTAGATACCATATGATGGTCCATTAATAGGGCTTTCCAACAAGCCTTTAGTTCTTTTGGTCCGCTATTACCTAAGGGAGAAATCAAGTTTTTCGCAAGTGCGACAATGTTTTTAACCTTTTTTTTTCATTTTTTGAATACTTCCGGTATGGTTATTATTTTCGGAATAGTTTTAATAGCCGGTTTGGGCACTAAAATAGCCACAGGGCTCTGTAATGATATATTGCATTATCTGATCAGATAAAATGCCCCTGAGAAATCCTATGTTGAAAAGTGACAAAAATGCAAAAAATTTAAAATATCGAAAATTAAATTTCAATAACTACATACATATTATACATCGTTAGAATCGTAATTAGGTCAGCTATCTGAATATACAATCTTTGTTTGAAAATCTCTCAAAATAAAAAAATAGTAGAGCATTTTCCAAAATTTCACGATTTTTCGACTTTTTTCGATTTTCAGTCCGTTATTTCACCTATTCCAGACATTTCAAAGTCTTATTGGGTGGCATAATTCATAAGACTATCGAATGGACTCTCGATAGAGAAAGTTAAAAAAAAAAGTTGCGGTTAAGTTTTCGAGATACAGGCGTCCAAAAACGCTCCAAATCAGAAAATACTTGATTTTCAGCGTGCCATATTTTGCTTCCTGCTCATCGTATCCGTATGAATTGGGTATCATACGATAGTACAATCCTAGTGCAGTCCAATGGTACCCTAATTTCTTTAATCCGTTGATATCGGGCGGAGAAATCGAGTTTTTCCCCAAAATATCCATTTTTTGCATTTTTTTCAAAATATTGAACATTATTTCGACCACTTCCGGTTTAAAGATCCGTGTCGAAATTGCTTTATCAGTTGGTATTGGACTATAACTTCATGTTCCAGAAGTTTCAGAAACGTCAATTCTACCATAAAACGAAACCCGAGCTCGCAAAATGGGAAGAAAATTCGATAAAAATCGAAAAATAAAGGGCGATAACTCTGAATGAAACTTATATTACTGGAATCGGATGGACTTCAGGTATCCAAAAATGTAGGTCAAATTTGAAAATTTTGAAAAATGACAAAAATTGTCTCGTAAACAACATGTTTTCAATTTTCGAACGATAAAAGTCATAGACGAATGTTCGAAATTGAAATATGTGAGATAGCCATTGTCTCAGAAAAGAAAATGGATAAAGAATTGACGAAACTATGGCCGATTTTCAATTTTTAGACAACGTGCAAAGTTCGGTCACTTCCGGTATGCGCAGAAATTTCAAAAATATTTTATCAAGTAGCCACCACGTGGTTTCCCAATAGAAAATCTAATTTCAGATCGATATCTGTTTTCGATCATGGAGATCTAGGCCCCCGCGGTAAATAATAATAATAATAATTTTAGTAATCTCAATAGGCTTTCAGACGAAAGTCTGAAAGCCTAATAATTTTAGTAATCTCAATAGGCTTTCAGACGAAAGTCTGAAAGCCTAATAAGAATAATAATTTTAACAAAAACAATAGTGTTTCACACAAGCTACGCAGTGTGAAACCCTAACTAGACCTGCATGCAGGAATGACGGGTTTCACTGGTGCCAAGTTACTCTTAAACATGTCACTTTCGGTGCCAAGTTACACTTGAACATATGTCACTTCCGGTACCAACGAAACCACTAAACAGGTTTTCAAATTAACATTGCACACAAATAAAATGGACGTAGAATCAACCAATCAATCCAGCAATATCAGGTCATTTTATACATTTGTTACTTGTAAATGATCTTGACAAAATTAAATTACTTCCGGTGTTTATGAAAATGTTCAATTGGTCTTATGAAATCAGAAATGGCATACGATATCATATAGTGACAATTTTATGTAAATCGAAAAATAATTGCCACTTTTAAAGACCAAAAAACTTGAAAAGTGACTTGTAGAAAATCTGCTATTTCTCTGCAACCATACAAGTTAGAAACCGTTTTTTGGTATCTGTATGATCGTATGGGTTCATTCTATTTGTTGATTGGCATCAAATACCATAATTTGAAAAAGATTTCAAGACAGACTCATTTGAATAAAATATCTGTTTTGAAGGCTAAAAATTCAGTTTTTGCCAAAATGACGTTACTTCCGGTGATAATGAAAATCTTAAATTACTTGTATGAAATCCTAAATGGCATTAGGTATAACACGGTGTAACGTTTAGGAAAATCGAATAATAATTGACACTTTTATGGCCCAAAAACCTTCAAAAGTGGCCTGTAGAAAACCGTCTATTTCTCGGCAACCGAACAAGTTAGAAACAATTTTATGATATGTATATGACCATATGAGTTGTGTTTATATGTGAATTTAAACCAAAAGTTAAAATTATTAATACATATTAAGTAATTCTTGGTTGAATAAAACATTGATTTAAAAAGTTTAAAATGCAGTTTTTGACAAAATGACGTCACTTCCAGTGTCAATTTTAAATTGTAATCAACTTGACGCTTCATGCTTTTTGAATCAAATGATGTCACTTTTATAAAAATCCAATCATAATTGACTATTTTACAGGCAAAATAACGAAAACAGTGACTTGTACAGAACTGTCCATTTCTTGGTAACTGCTTATATTACAAACTAATTTTAACATACATTTTCTTCGTATGGATTATAGCTACAAGTTTATAAAAGTTACGAAGAAATATTTTAAAATCTGAAAAGCCTGAATAGGTTGTAAATGGGTCAATTTTACACCATTTTTAGCCATTTAATCGAATTTGCTCGAAAATGAAATCGAAATTAAAAAAACTGCTTCCGCCATTTTTTGCGCCTTGAAAGGGCACACTCTTTGAGTCAAATAATTTTTCCAAAAAATAATATTTGTTTTCGAAAAATGGTACCTAACTGTCAAAATTGTAGTTTTTGGTAAAATTATGCCACTTTCGGTGCCGACAGATAACACTTCCGGTAATAAAAAAAATGACAATTGAGACAACGAAGCATATGAACTTTGTTTTATACAAATCGAACAATAAAAAATTAATCTAGGACTGAAAAACTGAATTAGCCAATAGCGGCCAAGGAAAATTACTGAGACAAAATTTTTTAACATTTTTGCACTAGGCAGATGACTCTTTAATTCTGTGCACAATACGACTAAAAAATATTCATAAATAAAAAAGTTTTTTGTAAAATTTTAAATTTTCGAAATTTGGCGCCTAATATCTTCGAAGATTTGCCGAAAATCAAAAATCGAAAGTAGCGTAGCTATGTGCCCTGTCTCAGGCTATGCCAAAATGTATCGAAAGTTAAAATCCAATGATTATTGTTAAAATTACTGCAATATTTTCAAAAACGATAACTTCGGTGATTTCGGACATTTCGCATTGTCGCAGAACGTTCAAAATAGCTTTATCCTCTAAGTCACACCCACTTTCCCAGTAAAACTGAAGAAATCGTAACGATGCGACAAGCAGTTGCTGAGATCTACTCAAAACAAAAGAAGAATAATAATAATAACTAGACCTGCATGCAGGAATGACGGGTTTCACTGGTGCCACGTCACTTTCGGTGCCACGTTACCCTTAAGCATATGTCACTTCCGATACCAATGAAACCATCAAACAGGTTTCCACATAAGCATTGTAAACATCAAATAAAATGGACGAAGAATCAACCAAATCCAGCAATATCAATTCATTTTATATATATGTTACTTGTAAGTGATCCTGGCAAAATTTCATTACTTCCGGTGATAATGAAAATGTTCAATTAGTTTTATGAAATCAGAAATGGCATAAGGCAGCGTAATGGCGAAAATTGTATGTAAATCGAATGAGAATTGCCACTTTTATAGACCAAAAACCTTGAAAAGTGACTTGTAGAAAATCGTCTATTTCTCGGCAACCGTACACGATAAAAACTATCTTTTGGTATCTATATGATCGTATGGGTTCAATCCATTTGGTGATTGGAATCAAATATCATAATTTGAAATATATTACAAATCAGACTCATTTGAAAAAAATGTCTGTTTTGAAGGCTAAAAATACAGTTTTTGCCAAAATGACATTACTTCCGGTGATACTGAAAATGTTAAATTAGTTCTATGAAATCATAAATGACAGAAGATATCATATGGTGAAAATTTTATGAAAATCGAATAATAACTGACACTTTTATAGACCAAAAACCTTGAAAAGTGACTTAAGGAAAATCACCCATTTCTCTGCAACCGTACAAGTTAGAAACCATTTAATGGTATCTGTATGATCGTATGGGTTCAATCTATTTGATCAATAGAATCAAATATCACAATTTGAAAAAAATAACAAATACGACTCATTTGAATAAAATATTGTTTTTTGAAGGCTAAAATTTAAGTTTTGAGCAAATGACGTCATTTCCGGTGGCAGCGCAAGGGGTAAAATGGTTTGACATAGTCCACTATGGCATTAGGCATCCAATGGCGAAAGAAAATTGAAAATCGAATAATAATTGATTCTTTTACAGCCAAAATTACGTGAAAAGTGACTCATGCAAAATTGCCTATTTCTCGGCAACTGCTTATATTACAAACTAATTTTCACATACATTCTCTTCGTATGGATTATAGCTACAAGTTTATAAAAGTTACGTAAAAATATTTTAAAATCTGAAAAGCCTGAATGAGTTGTAAATAGGTCAATTTTACGCCTTTTTTCACCTCTTAATCCAATTTGCTAGAAAATGAAAAAGAAATTTAAAAAACTGCTTCCGACATTTTTTGCGCCTTTGAAGGACACACTCTTTGAGTCATATAATTTTTCAAAAAAATAATATTTGTTTTCAAAAAATGTACCTAACTGTCAAAATTGTAGTTTTTGGTAAAATTATGCCACTTCCGGTGCCGACAGATAACACTTTTGGTAATAAAAAAAATGACAATTGAGACAACGAAGCATATGAACTTTGTTTTATACAAATCGAACAATAAAAAATTAATCTAGGACTGAAAAACTGAATTAGCCAATGGAGGCCAAGGAAAATTACTGAGACAAAATTTTTTAACATTTTTGCGCAAGTCAGATGACTCTTTAATTCTGTGCACAACACGACTAAAAAATATTCATAAATAAAAAAGTTTTTTGTAAAATTTTAAATTTCCGAAATTTGGCGCCTAATATCTTCGAAGATTTGCCGAAAATCAAAAATCGAAAGTAGCGCAGCTATGTGCCCTGTCTCCAACTATGCCAAAATGTATCGAAAGTTAAAATAACATGATTATTGTTAAAATTACCGCAATATTTGTAAAAACGATAACTTCGGTGATTTCGGACATTTCGCATTGTCGCAGAACGTTCAAAATAGCTTTATCCTCTAAGTCACACCCACTTTCCCAGTAAAACCGAAGAAATCGTAACGATGCGACACGTAGTTGCTGAGATCTACTCAAAACAAAAGAAGAATAATAATAACTAGACCTGCATGCAGGAATGACGGGTTTCACTGGTGCCACGTTACCCTTAAACATGTCACTTCCGGTGCCAAGTTACCCTTGAACATATGTCACTTCCGGTACCAGCGAAACCACTAAACAGGTTCCCAAATTAACATTGCACACAAATAAAATGGACGCAGAATCAACAAAATCCAGCAATATCAATTCATTTTATACATTTGTTACTTGTAAATGATCTTGACAAAATTAAATTACTCCCGGTGTTAATGCAAATGTTCAATTAGTCTTATGAAATCAGAAATGGCATACGATATCATATAGTGAAAATTTTATGTAAATCGAATAATAATTGCCACTTTTAAAGACCAAAAAACTTGAAAAGTGACTTGTAGAAAATCTGCTATTTCTCTGCAACCGTACAAGTTAGAAACCATTTTTTGGTATCTGTATGATCGAATGGGTTCATTCTATTTGTTGATTGGCATCAAATACCATAATTTGAAAAAGATTTCAAAACAGACTCATTTGAATAAAATATCTATTTTGAAGGCTAAAAATTCAGTTTTTGCCAAAATGACGTTACTTCCGGTGATAATGAAAATCTTAAATTACTTGTATGAAATCACAAATGGCATTAGGTATAACATGGTGTAACGTTTATGAAAATCGAATAATAATTGACACTTTTATGGCCCCGAAACCTTCAAAAGTGACCTGTAGAAAACTGTCTATTTCTCGGCAACCGAACAAGTTAGAAACAATTTTATGATATCTATATGACCATCTAAGTTGTATTTATATGTGAATTTAAACCAAAAGTTAAAATTATTAATACATATTAAGTTATTCATGGTTGAATAAAACATTGATTTAAAAAGTTTAAAATGCAGTTTTTGACCAAATGACGTCACTTCCGGTGTCAATTTTAAATTGTAATCAACTTGATATGACGCTACATGCTTTTTGAATCAAACGATGTCACTTTTATAAAAATCCAATAATAATTGACTATTTTACAGGCAAAATAACGAAAACAGTGACTTGTACAGAACTGCCCATTTCTTGGGAACTGCTTATATTACAAACTAATTTTAACATACATTTTCTTCGTATGGATTATAGCTACAAGTTTATAAAACTTACGAAGAAATATTTTAAAATCTGAAAAGCCTGAATAGGTTGTAAATAGGTCAATTTTACACCATTTTTAGCCATTAAATCGAATTTGCTCGAAAATGAAATCGAAATTAAAAAAACTGCTTCCGACATTTTTTGCGCCATGAAAGGGCACACTCTTTGAGTCAAATAATTTTTCCCAAAAATTATATTTGTTTTCGAAAAATGGTACCTAACTGTCAAAATTGTAGTTTTTGGTAAAATTATGCCACTTCCGGTGCCGACAGATAACACTTCCGGTAATAAAAAAAATGACAATTGAGACAACGAAGCATATGAACTTTGTTTTATACAAATCGAACAATAAAAAATTAATCTAGAACTGAAAAACTGAATTAGCCAATGGCGGCCAAGGAAAATTACTGAGACAAAATTTTTTAACATTTTTGCACTAGTCAGATGACTCTTTAATTCTGTGCACAATACGACTAAAAAATATTCATAAATAAAAAAGTTTTTTGTAAAATTTTAAATTTTCGAAATTTGGCGCCTAATATCTTCGAAGATTTGCCGAAAATCAAAAATCGAAAGTAGTGTAGCTATGTGCACTGTCTCCGGCTATGCTAAAATGTATCGAAAGTTAAAATTCAATGATTATTGTTAAAATTACTGCAATATTTTAAAAAACGATACGCAGTGTGAAACCCTAATAACTAGATCTGCTACTGTCCCATGCAGATATGAAAGCTTTCATATTCATCGTCACGTGTCATAGATTATATCAAGTATCTCAAATAAAAGGATAAGAATAACAAACTATCAAAATTGGTCAAAAACTCGCGAAGTTACAAGTCTAAATATAGTATGAAACATTGCATAATCTGAAAACTAAAGGGAAATAACTGATACTTGTGTTGCTGTAATCGGGATGACTTCCCACTTCAAAACTTTCAGAAAAATGAAATGAAAATGGTAAGAAAACATCGAAAAATTAAATGAGAAAACTTTGAACAAAACTAAAAACTTTTGAATCATGTTGATTCCAATTGTTTGAATATTTACGTTAAATATGTAAATTTGGAAAATTATAAAGACATAATTATCAAAATCGGTCAAAACTCACAAAGTTACAAATTTAAATGTAGTGAGAAACATTGCACCCTCGGCAAAAAAATAATCTTTAAACTAAAGGGAAATAACCCAAAATTGTATAGCTGTAATCGGGCTTCCAAAATTAGAGATATGTTATATAATTATGGTTTCCAATATGTTTGGTTATAAGTAGGAAATCGTGACAACTTCTTAAGCATGTTTTAAACAAAGGGTCATAGACTGCAATATACAAGAATGGCACTTTGCAATAAAAAAAAACTGTTCAAAGCAAGATTTCTATGCAGAAATGAAATAATTAATAGAACCAGAAAAACATTTATCCACTATAATAAATAAGCAACATAGAGAAAATGAAATCAAATTGAATGGTTGTTTAACGTCCTACTATTTTGCTCCTAAAATTAGCTAATGAAGACGGGCATACGCCATAAAGTGTGCAATGAGGGAAATTTTACCCGGGCAGCGGCGTTACGACCTACGAGGTTGGACAGGCAACCATACTCCTTGTCACGTACAACCAAGAAATTGAAACAACGCCAGTTGACTCTATGACAGACGTTATGATACAGAGCGCACGTGCTAACCATTCAGTCACGCAACCTCCCTAAAATCTACAAATTGCTGACCTACAGATAGAAACATTTCAACCGGGCGAAATCTTCTATTTTACTAGTTTAATTTGCACGGTACCTTTAGTTATCAACCGAATATTACAAAACTTTTAAAAATAAGCTCCCCATAACCAGCTAAATCGTTCGCAATAAACGTTTTCCCCTTAAAATCGGCAAATTGCTGACTTTAAAGTGAGAAACATTACAACCGGGTGAATATTTCTGTTTTATCACTTTTACAGTATCTTTGATTACCAACCGATTATTACAAAACTTTAAAAATAAAAAAAAAGAGAGAAATGCGGCTTAACGTCCATTCGACACAAACTAGGTCATTTCGGGACTAACATATGTTTTTTAATTTTATTTAAAAACTCCCCTTGCGCGTACTGGTCTTTAGCTGTTGGGAGGAAACCGAATGGCACGGAGAAAACCCACAAGGTTGGACACCATACTCCATGTCACGTGCAATCTCGAAATCGAAACGACGCCCGTTGACTCAATGACAGACGTTACAATACAGCGTGCACATGTTAACCATTCAGCCATTCAGCCTCCCTTAAAAATAAGCTCCCCCTGACCAGCTTAATTGTTCGCAATAAACATTTGCCCTCTAAAATCGGCAAATTGCTGACTTTAAAGTGAGAAACATTATAACCGGGCGAAATTTTATGTTTTAACAGTTTAATTCGCACGGTATTTTAATTACCAACCGATTATTACAAAACTTTTGAAAATAAGCTCCAACTGACCAGCTTAATCGTATGCAATAAACGTTTGGCCTGAATTGAAAGTTCTGCAACGAGGAAGATCATCTCGATTTTCCGGCGTGGTCCCCCCTTGTCAGTGAGGCAGAACGGAGGGCCTGACAAGGACAGCTGTCTAGTCGTTCGGGTGGTACGAAAAACCAAGGTCGCGTGTACACATTGGAGTGCACGTAAAATATCCCTAAGCAGTTTGAATTCGATACTGTTGAATAAGCTCTATACAATGACTAAATGTGCAGATTGTAGTCACACACACTGCATGTTTCGCTTAACAATGAAAGGGTGCCGTTTTCAATGTTCGATCATTTTATTCTTCTACTCCAGATATTTTGGACTGTTGATCGAAGTTTTCATATAAAAGACTACCGATAAGACTCTTTGTAGAAGAAGTTCCCAAAAAGTATTATGTTGACTTTAAGAGAAAAGAACCTTTAAAGATGCTCCAAATCGTAAACATACGACTTTTTGGATTTTCGATCTCTTTTTTTCTGCTATCCCTGATATTTAAAAAAAAAGATACAACGATTTCAAACAACAGGCCAGCTATTACACTCTCGATTAACAAGAGTTTCACCGCCCTCCCTTCATTATACGTCCACATTCATAATGTGAACGTATTATGCCGTCGCCCCTGTCTGTGTGTGTGTGTGTATGTGTGTGTGTGTGTGTGTGTCTGTGGTTCGACTACAGGGCGCAATTCTTCATGGATTTTCTTCAAACTTGGTATACTTATTCCTTATACCCAAAGGAAGATCCCTATTGTTTTTGGGGCATGCCCGACCCCCAGGGGCCGAGCCACGCCCATTTCTAGTATTTGTTTGTTTGTCGTCTACAGGCCACATTTCTTAACCTTTAATCTTGAAAGTTTGCATACATATTCTTTGTACCCCAAGGAACATCCCTATCGTTTGGGGTGTATGCCCCACCCCCAGGGGCAGAGCCACACCCATTTTTTTTTCGTGTGTCTTTGTGTTGCCTACAGGGCGCAATTCTTACTGAATTTTCTTCAAACTTGGTATACGTATTCCTTATACCCTAAGGAAGATCTCTATTGTTTTTGGTGCATGCCCGACCCCCAGGGACAGAGCCACGCCCATTTCTAGTATGTATTTGTTTGTCGTCTACAGGCCACATTTCTTAACTTATAATTTTGAAACTTAGCATACACATTCTTTGTACCCTAAGGAACATCCCTATGATTTGGGGTGCATGCCCAACCCCCTGGGGCAGAGCCACACCCATTTTCTTATCGTGTGTCTTTGTGTCGCCTACAGGCCGCAATTCTTATTGGATTTTCTTTAAAACTTTGTATACTTACTCTTTATACTCTAAGGATGATCCCTATCGTTTGGGGTGTATGCCCCACCCCCAGGGGCAGAGCCACACCCATTTTTTTTTTCGTGTGTCTTTGTGTTGCCTACAGGGCGCAATTCTGTCTGGATTTTCTTCAAACTTGGTATACGTATTCCTTATACCCTAAGGAAGATCTCTATTGTTTTTGGTGCATGCCCAACCCCCAGGGACAGAGCCACGCCCATTTCTAGTATGTATTTGTTTGTCGTCTACAGGCCACATTTCTTAACTTATAATTTTGAAACTTAGCATACACATTCTTTGTACCCTAAGGAACATCCCTATCATTTGGGGTGCATGCCCAACCCCCTGGGGCAGAGCCACACCCATTTTCTTATCGTGTGTCTTTGTGTCGCCTACAGGCTGCAATTCTTATTGGATTTTCTTTAAAACTTTGTATACTTACTCTTTATACTCTAAGGATGATCCCTATCGTTTGGGGTGTATGCCCCACCCCCAGGTGCAGAGCCACGCCCATTCTTTTTTTTTCATGAGTCTTTGTGTCGCCTACAGGGCGCAATTCTTACTGGATTTTCTTTAAACTTGGTATACGTATTCCTTATACCCTAAGGAAGATCTATATTGTTTTTGGTGCATGCCAGACCCCAAGGGACAGAGCCACGCCCATTTCTAGTATGTATTTGTTTGTCGTCTACAGGCCACATTTCTTAACTTATAATTTTGAAACTTAGCATACACATTCTTTGTACCCTAAGGAACATCCCTATCATTTGGGATGCATGCCCAACCCCCTGGGGCAGAGCCACACCCATTTTCTTATCGTGTGTCTTTGTGTCGCCTACAGGCCGCAATTCTTATTGTATTTTCTTTAAAACTTTGTATACTTACTCTTTATACTCTAAGGATGATCCCTATTGTTTGGGGTGCATGCCCAACCCCCAGGGGCAGAGCCACGCCCATTTTCTTTTTGTGTGTCTCTGTGTCGTCTAGAAGCCGCAATTCTAACTGGATTTTCTTAAAATCAGCGTGGTACTTGGTTTATGTATTCCTTATAGCCTGAGGGCGTCCACTATTGATTTTGATGAATGTCCCGACCCCCAGGGGCAGAGCCACGCCCACTTTTTGCCTTTAGTGTTAGGAAGGCACAATTCTGAATGGATTATCTTGGTATAGTTATTCCTTATACCTAAGGACGACAACTATTAATGTTGGTGCACGGCCCTCAACGCTAAACAAACCAAACGCCTAGCCTTCTTGACAAAGTACCATATCAATCAAAGCAGGAATGTGGACGTATATTGTAGCGTTAGCGTTATGTTTATAACCGAAGTTATCTTGCCCTAAAGAATCAACAAATCAGCATGCTTATTTCTGCTTACCCTAGGCAGAAAATGCTCATCTTTGAACTCAATCATGACATTGACATAGTGAACGTCTACACCAAGATTGAACATTCTAGCTCAATTAGAAGGAGAGTTATTGTGTTTCAAAGTTTCGGCCCTTCAAATTGCTACTACTTTTCATATTCACTTCAAAATGGCAACCATCAATTGACCTAAATCAAAATTCTTCTCTGAACAATTTTTAGACCATCTTTCAAGGATTCAGAAGACATAACTCCCGTGTCTGTAAGTAAAATAGCAAAAAAGCCTTAGGGATTTTTCACCTTTCAAGATGGTGGCACTTCCGGTTCGATCAACAAACTTTATATTTTGTGTACAAATCAGTAATTACTTGTCTAGTATCCAAAAAAAAAATCAGGTCATTCTGACCTATATTTCGATGATTTTTTTGAAAATTTTGATCTTTAATTTCGTCAAGGGGAGATAATTTAGAAAATTTCTAATTATATTTTTGAAGTCACATCGGTAAGGTCTACATATATACTAAATTTCATGACAATCGTACAACTATTAAAGAAGTTGTCAAATTGGTCTAAACTTCCGGTTCGAAATCACAGCGACGAATTTTCGAAATTCGAAAATGTGAAACTGCAGATGAAAATGATTTTTTTCAAGGTATTCAAAGAAAAAAGATTTAGTAAAATCGGTCAAAAAATAACAAAGTTACGACTATGCTTTGTCCATTTCGTCGTTCGTAAATTTCGGTGATTTCGGATTCGTAAAACATTTTGAAAATATATTTAATCAAGGTTCGCACCCCATTTTTGGGGGGGTAGGTCAAAATTTCAGAAAGATCCTACGGATAGATTCTGAGAAATCCGATTTGCAGAAAACACACAAAAAAAAAATAATAATAATAATCTTAACAGAAACAATAAGCTTTCATATGTAATATGAAAGCTTAACTAGATCTGCTACTGTCCCATGCAGATATGAAAGCTTTCATATTCATCGTCACGTGTCATAGATTATATCAAGTATCTCAAATAAAAGGATAAGAATAACAAACTATCAAAATTGGTCAAAAACTCGCGAAGTTACAAGTCTAAATATAGTATGAAACATTGCATAATCTGAAAACTAAAGGGAAATAACTGATACTTGTGTTGCTGTAATCGGGATGACTTCCCACTTCAAAACGTTCAGAAAAATGAAATGAAAATGGTAAGAAAACATCGAAAAATTAAATGAGAAAACTTTGAACAAAACTAAAAACTTTTGAATCAGGTTGATCCCAATTGTTTGAATATTTACGTTAAATATGTAAATTTGGAAAATTATAAAGACATAATTATCAAAATCGGTCAAAACTCACAAAGTTACAAATTTAAATGTAGTGAGAAACATTGCACCCTCGGCAAAAAAATAATCTTTAAACTAAAGGGAAATAACCCAAACTTGTATAGCTGTAATCGGGCTTCCAAAATTAGAGATATGTTATATAATTATGGTTTCCAATATGTTTGGTTATAAGTAGGAAATCGTGACAACTTCTTAAGCATGTTTTAAGCAAAGGGTCATAGACTGCAATATACAAGAATGGCACTTTGCAATAAAAAAAACTGGTCAAAGCAAGATTTCTATGCAGAAATGAAATAATTAATAGAACCAGAAAAACATTTATCCACTATAATAAATAAGCAACATAGAGAAAATGAAATCAAATTGAATGGTTGTTTAACGTCCTACTGTTTTGCTCCTAAAATGGGCTAATGAAGACGGGCATACGCCATAAAGTGTGCAATGAGTGAAATTTTACCCGGGCAGCGGCGTTACGGCCTACGAGGTTGGACAGGCGACCATACGCCTTGTCACGTACAACCAAGAAATCGAAACAACGCCAGTTGACTCAATGACAGACGTTATGATACAGAGCGCACGTGCTAACCATTCAGTCACGCAACCTCCCTAAAATCTGCAAATTGCTGACCTACAGATAGAAACATTTCAACCGGGCGAAATCTTCTATTTTATTAGTTTAATTTGCACGGTACCTTTAGTTATCAACCGAATATTACAAAACTTTTAAAAATAAGCTCCCCCTGACCAGCTAAATCGTTCGCAATAAACGTATTCCCCTTAAAATCGGTAAATTGCTGAATTTAAAGTGAGAAACATTACAACCGGGCGAATTTTTCTGTTTTATCACTTTTACAGTATCTTTGATTACCAACCGATTATTACAAAACTTTAAAAATAAAAAAAAAGAGAGAAATGCGGCTTAACGTCCATTCGACACAAACTAGGTCATTTCGGGACTAACATATGTTTTTTAATTTTATTTAAAAACTCCCCTTGCGCGTACTGGTCTTTAGCTGTTGGGAGGAAACCGAATGGCACGGAGAAAACCCACGAGGTTGGACACCATACTCCATGTCACGTGCAATCTCGAAATCGAAACGACGCCCGTTGACTCAATGACAGACGTTACGATACAGCGTGCACATGCTAACCATTCAGCCATTCAGCCTCCCTTAAAAATAAGCTCCCCCTGACCAGCTTAATTGTTCGCAATAAACATTTGCCCTCTAAAATCGGCAAATTGCTGACTTTAAAGTGAGAAACATTATAACCGGGCGAAATTTTATGTTTTATCACTTTTACAGTACAGTACCTTTGATTACCAACCGATTATTACAAAACTTTAAAAATAAAAGAGAAAGAGAGAAATGCGGCTCAACGTCCATTCGACACAAACTAGGTCATTTCGGGACCAACATGTGTTTTTTTAATTGTATTTATAAACTTTAGCCGTGGGAGGAAACCGAAGGACACGGAGAAAACCCACGAGGTTGGACACCATACTCCATGTCACGTGCAACTTGGAAATCGAAACGACGCCGGTTGACACAATGACAGACGTTACGATACAGCGCGCGTATGCTAACCATTCAGCCTCCCTAAAATCTGGAAATTGCTGACTTATAGCAAGAAACATTTTAACCGGGCGAAATTTTATGTTTTAACAGTTTAATTCGCACGGTATTTTAATTACCAACCGATTATTACAAAACTTTTGAAAATAAGCTCCAACTGACCAGCTTAATCGTATGCAATAAACGTTTGGCCTGAATTAAAAGTTCTGCAACGAGAAAGTTCATCTCGATTTTCCGGCGTGGTCCCCCCTTGTCAGTGAGGCAGAACGGAGGGCCTGACAAGGACAGCTGTCTAGTCGTTCGGGTGGGACGAAAAACCAAGGTCGCGTGTACACATTGGAGTGCACGTAAAATATCCCTAAGCAGTTGGAATTCGATACTGTTGAATAAGCTCTATACAATGACTAAATGTGCAGATTGTAGTCACACACACTGCATGTTTCGCTTAACAATGAAAGGGTGCCGTTTTCAATGTTCGATCCTTTTATTCTTCTACTCCAGATATTTTGGACTGTTGATCGAAGTTTTCATATAAAAGACTACCGATAAGACTCTTTGTAGAAGAAGTTCCCAAAAAGTATTATGTTGACTTTAAGAGAAAAGAACCTTTAAAGATGCTCCAAATCGTAAACATACGACTTTTTGTTTACAGTACCTTTGATTACCAACCGATTATTACAAAACTTTAAAAATAAAAGGGAAAGAGAGAAATGCGGCTCAACGTCCATTCGACACAAACTAGGTCATTTCGGGACCAACATATGTTTTTTAATTGTATTTATAAACTTCCCTTGCGCGTACGGGTCTTTAGCCGTGGGAGGAAACCGAAGGACACGGAGAAAACCCACGAGGTTGGACACCATACTCCATGTCACGTGCAACTTGGAATTCGAAACGACGCCGGTTGACTCAATGACAGACGTTACGATACAGCGCGCGTATGCTAACCATTCAGCCTCCCTAAAATCTGGAAATTGCTGACTTATAGCAAGAAACATTTTAACCGGGCGAAATTTTATGTTTTAACAGTTTAATTCGCACAGTATTTTAATTACCAACCGATTATTACAAAACTTTTGAAAATAAGCTCCAACTGACCAGCTTAATCGTATGCAATAAACGTTTGGCCTGAATTGAAAGTTCTGCAACGAGGAAGATCATCTCGATTTTCCGGCGTGGTCCCCCCTTGTCAGTGAGGCAGAACGGAGGGCCTGACAAGGACAGCTGTCTAGTCGTTCGGGTGGGACGAAAAACCAAGGTCGCGTGTACACATTGGAGTGCACGTAAAATATCCCTAAGCAGTTGGAATTCGATACTGTTGAATAAGCTCTATACAATGACTAAATGTGCAGATTGTAGTCACACACACTATATGTTTCGCTTAACAATGAAAGGTGCCGTTTTCAATGTTCGATCCTTTTATTCTTCTACTCCAGATATTTTGGACTGTTGATCGAAGTTTTCATATAAAAGACTACCGATAAGACTCTTTGTAGAAGAAGTTCCCAAAAAGTATTATGTTGACTTTAAGAGAAAAGAACCTTTAAAGATGCTCCAAATCGTAAACATACGACTTTTTGGATTTTCGATCTCTTTTTTTCAGCTATCCCTGATATTTAAAAAAAGATACAACGATTTCACACAACAGGCCAGCTATTACACTCTCGATTAACAAGAGTTTCACCGCCCTCCCTTCATTATAACCGAAGTTATCTTGCCCTAAAGAATCAACAAATCAGCATGCTTATTTCTGCTTACCCTAGGCAGAAAATGCTCATCTTTGAACTCAATCATGACATTGACATAGTGAACGTCTACACCAAGATTGAACATTCTAGCTCAATTAGAAGGAGAGTTATTGTGTTTCAAAGTTTCGGCCCTTCAAATTGCTACTACTTTTCATATTCACTTCAAAATGGCAACCATCAATTGACCTAAATCAAAATTCTTCTCTGAACAATTTTTAGACCATCTTTCAAGGATTCAGAAGACATAACTCCCGTGTCTGTAAGTAAAATAGCAAAAAAGCCTTAGGGATTTTTCACGTTTCAAGATGGTGGCACTTCCGGTTCGATCAACAAACTTTATATTTTGTGTACAAATCAGTAATTACTTGTCTAGTATCCAAAAAAAAAATCAGGTCATTCTGACCTATATTTCGATGATTTTTTTGAAAATTTTGATCATTAATTTCGTCAAGGGGAGATAATTTAGAAAATTTCTAATTATATTTTTGAAGTCACATCGGTAAGGTCTACATATATACTAAATTTCATTACAATCGTACAACTATTAAAGAAGTTGTCAAATTGGTCTAAACTTCCGGTTCGAAATCACGGCGACGAATTTTCGAAATTCGAAAATGTGAAACTGCAGATGAAAATGATTTTTTTCAAGGTATTCAAAGAAAAAATAATTAGTAAAATCGGTCAAAAAATAACAAAGTTACGACTATGCTTTGTCCATTTCGTCGTTCGTAAATTTCGGTGATTTCGGATTCGTAAAACGTTTTGAAAATATATTTAATCAAGGTTCGCACCCCATTTTTGGGGGGGTAGGTCAAAATTTCAGAAAGATCCTACGGATAGATTCTGACAAATCCGATTTGCAGAAAACACACAAAAAAAAAAAATAATAATAATTTTAACAAAAAATAATAATAATTTTAACAAAAACAATAGTGTTTCACACAAGCTACCCAGTGTGAAACCCTAACTAGATCTGCAAAGCAGATATTAAAGCTTTCATATTAACAGTCACTTCCTGTCACATGGCATGGGTCATGTAAATAATCTCATCAACAAACAAAAAATCATTAAAATCGGTCAAAATGTAGCGAAGTTTTTATGATTTTTCAATCGTAAACAACTTTATCGGCACGAAAAACATCAAAGACAAAATTCGAAAATGTGAAATTTTCAAATAACAATATTTCGACCCTGATCCCGGCTATCCAGAAATGTATTCATTTTGGAAATAGGAGACATATTCTCCAAACTACGGCCTATTGCTTTCATTCACGTGCTCGTTAATGTCGATTTTTCACCTTTTCTCATATTCAGTTCGAAATGGTGACCATCACGTGACCGAAATCAAAATTCTGATCTGATAGAAATTAGGCATTCCTTCAAGGATTCCGAAAATGTAACTCCCATGTCTGTAAGTAAAATATCGCAAAAGCCTTTGTGATTTATCACGTTTCAAGATGGCGGCACTTCCGGTTCGATCTACATACTCAATATTTTGTGTACGAATCAGTATTTACTTATCTATTGTCCCCCCAAAAAATCAGGTCATTCTGATTATCTCCCCTTTTTCTAGATTATCACCCCTTGGTGAAATTAGGGATCAAATATTTCAAAAAAATTTCTATATTTCTTCGATTTTTTTGAAATATTTGATCCCTAATTTCACCAAGGGGAGATAATCTGGAAAATATCTAAGGACATCTTTAAAGTTGCATCGGTAAGATCTACTTACATACTAAATTTCATGAAAATCGTACAACTATTAAAAAAGTTGTCAAGTTGGTCTCAACTTCCGGTTCGAAATCACAGTGACGAATTTTCGAAATTCGAAAATCTGAAATTGCAGTTGAAAATTATTTTTGTCAGGGTACTCAAAGAAAAAAGAATTAGTAAAATAGGTCAAATAGTCACAGAGTTACAGTAATGTAGGTCAAATTCACTAGTTCGTAAAATTCGGTGATTTCGAATCCTTATAACGTTTTGAAAATATATTTAATCAATACTCACCACCCATTTTGGGGGGGGGGGAAGGTCAAAGTTTCAGAAACATCCTATGGTTAGATTCTGAGTAATCCGATTTGCAGGAAACACATGTTGACTCTACGAGAAAGATCTTTAAACATGCTCCAAATTGTAAAAATACGACTTTTTGGATTTTCAATCTCTTTTTTTCGGCTACCCCGGACATTTAAGAAAAAATGATACAATGATTTCACACAACAGGTTAGCTATTAGACTTTCGATTGACAAGAGTTTCATCGCCCTCCCTTCATTATAACCAAAGTTATCATGCCCTAAAGATTCAACAAATCAGCATGCTTATCTCTGCTTACCCTAGGCAGAAAATGCTCATCTTTGAACTCAATCAAGACAGTGACCTAGTGAACGTCTACACCATGTTTGAACATTCTAGCTCAATTAGGAGAGTTATTGTGTTCCAAATTCTCGGCCCTTCAAATTGCTTCTATTTTTCACTTTCACTTCAAAATGGCGACCATCAATTGACCTAAATAAAAATTCTACTCCAAACGTTGTTTAGGCCATCCTTGAAGGATTCAGAAAATATAACTCCCGTGTCTAAGTAAAATAGCAAAAAAGCCTTTTTGATTTTTCACGTTTCAAGATGGCGGCACTTCCGGTTCAATCCACAAACTCAATATTTTGTATACGAATCAGTATTTACTTATCTAGTATCCCAGGCATACGATATCATATTGTGAAAATTTTATGTAAATCAAATAATAATTGCCACTTTTAAAGACCAAAAAACTTGAAAAGTGACTTGTAGAAAATCTGCCATTTCTCTGCAACCGTACAAGTTAGAAACCATTTTGTGGTATCTGTATGATCGTATGGGTTCATTCTATTTGTTGATTGGCATCAAATATCATAATTTGAAAAAGATTTCAAAACAGACTCATTTGAATAAAATATCTGTTTTGAAGGCTAAAAATACAGTTTTTGCCAAAATGACGTTACTTCCGGTGATAATGAAAATCTTAAATTACTTGTATGAAATCCCACATGGCATTAGGTATAACATGGTGTGACGTTTATGAAAATCGAATAATAATTGACCCTTTTATGGCCCCGAAACCTTCAAAAGTGACCTGTAGAAAACCGTCTATTTCTTGGCAACCGAACAAGTTAGAAACCATTTTATGATATCTATATGACCATATGAGTTTTGTTTATATGTGAATTTAAACCAAAAGTTAAAATTATTAATACATATTAAGTTATTCTTGGTTGAATAAAACATTGATTTAAAAAGTTTAAAATGCATTTTTTGACCAAATGATGTCACTTCCGGTGTCAATTTTAAATTGTAATCAACTTGATATGACTCTATGTGCTTTTTGAATCAAATGATGTCACTTTTATAAAAATCCAATCATAATTGACTATTTTACAGGCAAAATAATGAAAACAGTGACTTGTACAGAACTGCCAATTTCTTGGTAACTGCTTATATTACAAACTAATTTTAACATACATTTTCTTCGTATGGATTATAGCTACAAGTTTATAAAAGTTACGAAGAAATATTTTAAAATCTGAAAAGCCTGAATAGGTTGTAAATAGGTCAATTTTACACCATTTTTAGCCTCTTAATCGAATTTGCTCGAAAAAGAAAACGAAATTAAAAAAACTGCTTCCGACATTTTTTGCGCCATGAAAGGGCACACTCTTTGAGTCAAATAATTTTTCCAAAAAATAATAAATGGTACTTAACTGTCAAAATTGTAGTTTTTGGTAAAATTATGCCACTTCTGGTGCTAACAGATAACACTTCCGGTAATAAAAAAAATGACAATTGAGACAACAAAGCATATGAACTTTGTTTTATACAAATCGAACAATAAAAAATTAATCTAGGACTGAAAAACTGAATTAGCCAATGGCGGCCAAGGAAAATTACTGAGACAAAAAATTTTAACATTTTTGCACTAGTCAAATGACTCTTTAATTCTGTGCACAATACGACTAAAAAATATTCATAAATAAAAAAGTTTTTTGTAAAATTTTAAATTTTCGAAATTTGGCGACTAATATCTTCGAAGATTTGCCGAAAATCAAAAATCGAAAGTAGCGTAGCTAGGTGCCCTGTCTCAGGCTATGCCAAAATGTATCGAAAGTTAAAATCCAATGATTATTGTTAAAATTACTGCAATATTTTCAAAAACGATAACTTCGGTGATTTCGGACATTTCGCATTGTCGCAGAACGTTCAAAATAGCTTTATCCTCTAAGTCACACCCACTTTCCCAGTAAAACCGAAGAAATGGAAAGGATGCGACACGTAGTTGCTGAGATCTATTCAAATTGGAATCTGAATAATAATAATAATAAGAATGATAATTTTAACAAAAACAATAGTGTTTCACACATGCTACTTAGTGTGAAACCCTAACTAGATCTGCTACTGTCCCATGCAGATATGAAAGCTTTCATATTCACAGTCACGTCCTGTCACATGTCATGGGTCATATGAATCATCCGAACAAGGAAAAAAATCATTAAAATCGGTCACAATCTAGTGAAGTTAATGTGATTTTTCACTCGTAAAGAATTTTGTCAGCACGAAAAACATCAAAGGCAAAAATCGAATTTTTGAAATATTCAAATACCGTAACCCGGCTATCCTGAAATGTATTAATTTCAGACATCGGAGACGCATTGAACATACTATGCTCTATTGTGTCTGTTTACAAGTCCGTAAATGTCGATTTTTCACTATGTTTCATATTCACTTCAAAATGGTGACTACCAGTTGACCTAAATCAAAATTCTACTTTGAACTTCATCCAGACATTGACCTAGTGAATGCCTATACCAAGTTTGAACATTGTACCCCAATTAGAAGAAGAGTTATTGTGTTCCAGAGTCATCAAGGTATTGGCCTAATAAACACCCACACCAAGTCTAGCTGAATTAGAAAGAGAGTTATTGTGTTCCAAACTAGATCATTTCGGGACTAACATATAGTTCGATTTTATTCCAATATTTAGCTTGCGCGTAGAGGTCTTTAGCAGTGGAAGGAAACCGGGGGAAATGAAGAAAACCCACCAAGTTGGACAGGCGACCTTACTCCTTCAGCCACCAAACCCCCCTTTGAAATCAGACACGTGCAATATGTCTTATAAGAAGAATAACAAGTCGCTCACATACAAAATGGTAAATTAATGAGCTTCGGTCAAAAGGTTGAGCTACTGTTTTAGAGTATTTAATTGTTTTAAAGAGACACGTTAAGGGTTGTTCATAGTTAAATGAAAGTTTAATTTTAAATAAGACGAACGTCTACCAATAAAATGAGGATTTAATAATATTAAAATAAAGTTTTAAATTAAGAATAATTAATTATTGGTCTAATGCAATGAAATGCTTTGATTTGACGGATGAAATGTACGATGGGTGTCCACACTATGTGGCTAAGGCGTTGACCTGCTAGCAAGGAGGTCGGGTGTTCGATCCCTGCATTGGCCGAGAAAGTTTATCTCGATTTTCTGGCGTGTCCTCCCACCGGCGTGTACACATTGGAGTGCACGTAAAAGATCCCTTAGCAGTTGGAATTCGATAATGTTGAATAAGCTTTATACGATGACTAAATGTGCAGATTGTAGCCACCCACACTGCATGTTTTGCTTAACAATGAAAGGGTGCCGTTTTCAATTTTCGATCCTTTTATTCTTCTACTACTTGGACTGTTGATCGATGGTTTCATATAAAAGACTACCGATAATACTCTTTGTAGAAGAAGTTCCCCCAAAATATTGTTGACTTTAAGAGAAAAGGACCTTTAAAAATGCTCCAAATCGTAAAAATACGACTTTTTGGATTTTCTATCTCTTTTTTCTGCTATCCCTGATATTTAAAAAAAATGATACAATGATTTCACACAACAGGCTAGCTATTAGACTCTCGATTGACAAGAGTTTCACCACCCTCCCTTCATTATAACCGAAGTTATTGTGCCCTAAAGAATCAACAAATCAGCATGCTTATCTCTGCTTACCCCAGGCAGAAAATGCTCATCTTTACACTCAATCATGACATTGACCTAGTGAACGTCTACACCAAGTTTAAACATTCTAGCTTAATTAGAAGGAGAGTTATTGTGTTCCAAAATCTCGGCCCTTCAAATTGCTTCTATTTTTCATTTTCAATTCAAAATGGTGACTCCCAGTTGACCTAAATGAAAATTCTATTCCCGACGTTTTTTAGGCCTTCCTCCAAGGATTCAGAAAATATAATTCCCGTGTCTGTAAGTAAAATAGCTAAATGGCGTTTGAGGTTTTTACATTTCAAGATGGTGGCACTTCCGGGTTGAGCTACAAACTCAATTTTTTGTGTATGAATCAGTGGTCTCGTAGCTAGTAACCCCCAAAAAATTCAAGATGATTTGACCTATATTTCGCCGATTTTTTTGAAAATTTCGATCCTCAATTTCTCCAAGGGGAGATAATTTAGAAAATTTCTAAAGTCATTTTTCAAGTCGCATCATTAAGGTTTACTTACATATCAAATTTCATGAAAATCGTACAACTACTAAAGAAGTTGTCGAGTTGGTCTAAACTTCCGGTTCGATATCACAGCAACGAATTTTCGAAATTCGAAAATCCGAAATTGCAGATTTAAAGTAAATGTCTCAAGGTACTCATAGAAAAAAGAATTAATTAATATAAATAGGTCAAATAGTCACCAAGTAACAGCATTGTAGGTCAAATGCATTCGTTCGTAAAATTCGGTGATTTCAGATTCGTAAAACGTTTTGAAAATATATTTAATCAAGGTTCGCACCCCATTTATGGGGGGGTAGGTCAAAGTTTCAGAAAGATCCTATGGTTAGATTCTGAGAAATCCGATTTGCAGAAAATACACCAAAAAAAAAAATTATAATAATAATAACTTTAACAGAAACAATAAGCTTTCATATGTAATATGAAAGCTTAACTAGATCTGCTACTGTCCCATGCAGATATGAAAGCTTTCATAGTCATCGTCACGTGTCATTTATTGCATCAAGTATCCTAAATAAAAGGATAAGAAGAAAAAATTATCAAAATTGGTCAAAAACTCGCGAAGTTACAAGTCTAAATATAATATGAAACATTGCACCCAGGCATAACAATAATCTGAAAACTAAAGGGAAATAATTGAAACTTGTATTACTGTAATGAGACGGATGAGAAAATGAAATGAAAATGGCGGGAAAAAAAAAATTAAAAATGGTAGGTTGGACAGGCGACCTGCTTACTCCTTGTCACGTACAACCGGGCATTCGAAAACACGCTAGTTAACTCAATGACAGGCGCGCGTGCTAACCATTCAGCCCCCCTCCCCCCTTTGAAATCAGACACGTGCAATATGTCATGTAGGAAGAATAACAAGTCGCTCACAACAAAATGGTAAATTAATGAGTTTAGGTCAAAAGGTTGAGCTACTGTTTTAGAGTATTTAATTGTTTTAAAGAGAGACGTTAAGGATTGTTCATAGTTAAATGAAATTTAATTTCAAATAAGACGAGCGTCTACCAATAAAATTAGGATTTAATAATATTAAAATAAAGTTTTAGATTAAGAATAATTAATTATTGGTCTGATGGCAATGCAATGTTTTGATTTGACGGATGAAATGTACGATGGGTGTCGACACAAAGTGGCTAAGGCGTTGGCTTGCTAGCCAAGAGGTCGGGTGTTCGATCCCTGCATTGGCCAAGAAAGTTCATCTCGATTTTCTGGCGTGCCCCCCCCCACCCCCGTGTACACATTGGAGTGCACGTAAAAGATCCCTTAGCAGTTGGAATTCGATACTGTTGAATAAGCTCTATACGATGCCTAAATGAGCAGGTTGTAGCCACCCACACTGCATGTTTTGCTTAATAATGAAAGGGTGCCGTTTTCAATTTTCGATCCTTTTATTCTTCTACTCCTGATATTTTGGACTGTTGTCGATGGTTTCATATAAAAGACTATCGATAAGAGTCTTTGTAGAAGAAGTTCCCAAAAAATATTATGTTGACTTTAAGAGAAAAGGACCTTTACAATGCTCCAAATCGTGAAAATACGACTTTTTGGATTTTCAATCTCTTTTTTTCGGCTATCCCTGATATTTAAAAAAATGATACAATGATTTCACACAACAGGCTAGCTATTAGACTCTCATTTGACAAGAGTTTCACCGCCCTCCCTTCATTATAACCGAAGTTATCGTGCCCTAAAGAATCAACAAATCAGCATGCTTATCTCTGCTTACCCTTACATTGACCTAGTGAACGTCTACACCAAGTTTGAACATTCTAGATTAATTTGAAGGAGAGTTATTGTGTTCCAAATTCCCGGCCCTTCAAATTGCTTCTATTTTTCATTTTTAATTCAAAATGGTGACCATCACGTGACCGAAATCAAAATTCTGATCAGATAGATTTTTAGGCCATCCTACAAGGACTCAGAAAATATAACTCCTGAGTCTGTAAATAAATAGCAAAAAAGCCTTAGTGATTTTTCACGTTTAAAGAAAGATGGTGGCACTTCCGGTTCGATCGACAAACACCATATTTTGTGTATGAATCAGTAATTCCTTGTCTAGTATCGAAAAAAAAAAATTAGGTCATTCTGACCTATATTTCGACGATTTTTTTGAAAATTTTGATCCTTAATTTCACCAAGGGGAGATAATTTAGAAAATTTCTAATTATATTTTTGAAGTCACATCGGTAAGATCAAATTGGTTTAAACTTCCGGTTCGAAATCACAGCGACGAAGTTTCGAAATTCGAAAATGTGAAACTGCAGATAAAAATAATTTTTTTCAAGGTATTCAAAGAAAAAAGAATTAGTAAAATCGGTCTAAAAATAACAAAGTTACGACTATGCATTGTCAGCTTTTTCGTTCGTAAAATTCGGTGATTTCGGATTCGTAAAACGTTTTGAAAATATATTTAAACAACGTTCGCATCCCATCTTTGGGGGGGTAGGTCGTAGTTTCAGAAAGATCCCATGGTTAGATTCTGAGAAATCCGATTTGCAGAAAATACACAAAAAAACAAAATAATAATAATCTTAACAGAAACAATAAGCTTTCATATGTAATATGAAAGCTTAAATATAGTATACAGATGAAAACGTTTTTGGCATGATTGAAATACTGGTTCGGTATAATAATTATATATAATGTTGAGAAAAAAACAAAAAAAATAATACTATCTGAGCCCACTGATTCAACAGAATATTAATAATGATTCACCTAACAACCCTGAAGATGCAATTATACTTGTTATTAAAAAAAATACCAATAAAGACATATTATAAGAGATGTCAAATAAGTATACATTTATTTTATAGAAAGAAATACAGTACTAAAAAATAAGAAATGAATGCAATTTTATATACTTCCTCATACAGTATTCAACAACACCACTCGATGGCATTAAATAGATATTAAATAGATTAAAATGATTCAGCGATACTTTGATTTAATCAAATATGGAGGACCGAGACTTAGCTTTGATCAAAAGGTACAGTGGTTGAAATTGTTGAAAATGTCTGTCAAACCTTCAAAGGCTAAAATCTTTGCTTGCAATAGAGTAATTTGAATGAAATTTTCAAATTATTCATTTTACATTATTTACTTTTGAACTATTATAGCAAGAATGGCTAGTTCTTTATCTAAATCTTATATAATGTATCTTTAATGAAAAATGTATATAATAATAATAACATCATTTATATATAGTGTATTAATACTGGAGAATGGTTTCTAATCTGCTTTTCAGAATTTTATATCCACAGAATCGGGCCCGTTGCCAGCTCACAAAATTGGGGGTGGGGGGTACAGAATTTTTTGGAGGGGCTGTGGATGTGACCGGCTAAGAATACTCCTAAGAAAGCATCAATTTGGGGGGGGGGGGGGGCTAAACCGCACAGACTACATGTATTTACACACAGATCAGGTCTTGTGTCCGTATACACTGTACAAAATTAAAAGATATATGCCAGTAAAGAAAAGTACATATAAGAGAAAAACAGTTAACTAAATAAAATGGTTCCAGTAATATGAATAAGAAATGAAATGGAGTTAAACGCCGTCCTACTGTTCTGCTCTTATACATGTACTGGACTAATGAAGACGGGCATACGCTATACAGTGTACATTTTGTACTACGAGGAAAATTTTGCCTGGGCAGAGCACTATGGCCTACACTTATATCAAATTCCAACTGCCAAGGGACCTTTTTACGTGCACACCAATGTTAGACAGGAATTTGGTTTTTCGTCACATTTGAATGACTCGACAGCAGTCCTTGTACCTTGTCAGCCCCTCTGCCTGCACCACTGACAAGGGGAAACCACGTCTGAATTGAATTGGAATAAAAAAGGAAAATAAAAACATATATGTCAACTTAAAATAGCTAAATATGATATGAACATTTATCGACATGTACAGTACATTTAATTAAAACATGTTTAAAATATTTAATGTAAAAACCACTTACAAAAATACATATGTATACAGGTTTAGGCCTACTCATAAAAATCACAATTTCATCAATATGATTTGGCTGTCACTTTCATATTCGAACAATTTTCACAAATCCATACTAGAAAACTTTCACTTCTAAAAAATACATCTATCTGTAGTTTCTATATACATGTACTGGGTTAAGGAAGACGTGCGTGCGCTATGCAGTTTATTATGAGGGAAATTTTGCCTGGGCACAGCACTATGGCCTACTCTTATATCGAATTCCAACTGCCAAGGGGTCTTTTTACATGCACACCAATGTCCAAACCGCTTACAAAAATACATATGTATGTATACAGGTGTAGGCCTATTCATAAAAAATCACGTAATTTCATCAATATCATTTGACTGTCACTTTCATATTCGAACAATTTTCACAAATCCATACTAGAAAGCTTTCACTTGTAACAAATACAACTATCTGTAGCCTAATGCAGCCTGATTTGCATCCACAGAGATGCAAAGGTGTTTAAAGTCATGAGACGAAGAAGCCTATTGATTTTCAGCTATATCCGATAAATACTGCCAGAGTTATGACCCTTGATCACTTTGAAAAATCGTGTGAATGATCGAGAGGCTAAAGTTAATATCCGATTGACTGTAAATTTATACACAGTGTTTAAGGTCATAAGACGAAGAAGTCTATTGATTTTCACGGATTTCCGATAATTAGTGCCAGAGTTATGACTCTTGATCACTTTGAAAAATCTTGTGAACGCTCTAGAGGCTAAAGTTAATATCCGATTGACCTTAAATTTACACACAGTGTTTAAGGTCATGAGACGATTTTCAGCGATTTCTGATAATTAGTGCCAGAGTTGTGTCCCTTGATCACTTCAAAAAAATCTTGTGGATGCTCTAGAGGCCAAAGTTAATATCTGATTGACTTTAAATTTATACACAGTGTTTAAGGTCGTGAGACGAAGAAGCCTATTGATTTTCAGCGATCTCTGATAATTATTGTCAGAGTTATGGCCCTTGATCATATCAAAAAATCCTGTGGACGCTCTAGAGGCCAAAGTTAATATGCGATTGACTTTAGATTTACACACACTGTTTAAGGTCATGATACGAAGAAACCTACTGATTTTCAGCGATTTCAAATAATTACTTCCAGAGTTATCTCCCTTGATCACTTCAAAAAACCTTGTGACACTATAGATGCCAAACTTATCATCCGATTGACTTCAGACTGATACACAGAGTTTAAGGTGTTGAAACGAACAAGTATTTTGATTTTCAATGAATTTTGATAACTGAACAGCTAAATCCATGACATTAAATGTTTCCTATACTAAATGTTAGCGTGGGGCAAAACTTTATAAAAAGCTAACAAATTCTAATGATTTTCAGATAATTACATAATGAGTTGTTACTCTTAATCAGATTTTAGTGTATTACAAATGTTTCATTCCCCAAAAAAGTAAAAATATGCGACAACCCTTGTTTACTGCCCGGACGATTTAGCTGCTGTGGGCGTATGTTTTGTTGCCTGGCAACCTATCTTTTAACGTGCGCCGCCATTTTATTTATTTGGGCCACCGAATATATGGCATTGAATGAAGTTTATTCATCTTTCATATGGTACCATTGATTTTTCCTAAAATCCCTCGGCTTAGTATGAAATCCGTCTCGAAAATCACTACCGCTGCTATTTTATTTATTGGTATGAAATGATTATTCATCATTACCTCACCCTCCAGTATATTTTTTTGTGATATTTCATTTCATTTTCTAACGTCTGCTGGCATTTTATTTATTTGAGCTACCCAATACATGGCATGGAATGAAAGAGTGTTTATCCCTCTTTCATGTGGTACCATTGGTTATTCCTGAAATCCCTCGGCTTAGTATGAAATCCGTCCAGGAAAATCACTAACCCCCACCCAGTCTATTTTTCTGTTATATTTCATTTCATTTTCTAACGTCCGCTGCCATTTTATTTATTTGAGCTACCCAATACATGGCATTGAATGAAAGAGTGTTTATCCCTCTTTCATGTGGTACCATTGGTTATTCCTGAAATCCCTCGGCTCGGTATGAAATCCGTCCCCGAAAATCTCTACCCACCCGACCCTCAGTATATTGTTTTGTTATATTTCATATTCAGCTGCCATTTTGTTTATTTGAGCCACACATGGTATGAAATGAAAGAGTGTTTATCCTCCTTTCATTTGGTACCATTCATTATTACCTCTTGTAGTTATCAAGTACAAGGTATGCCTAAACATGATTCGAAATTCTGGAAGTGAACATTTAAGTATAGAAGAAAACTGAAACACAAGAATTCAGATTGTGTTAAACATACAATAGACAAAAGAGGGGTAAGTAAGTAAGAGGGGTTGTTATTACTGATGCTTAAAATTTGGTTGAATATAGTTTTTATACGCCCACATTGAACTATGGTCGTATATTGTCGCCCCTGTCCGGCGGTCCGTCCGGCGGTCTGGCGTCCACAATTGCTTGTGGATGCTCTAGAGGCCAAAGTTAATATCCGATTGACTTTAAATTTATACACATTGTTTAAGGTCATGAAACCAAAAAGCCTATTGATTTTCAGTGATTTCTGATAATTACTGCCAGAGTTATGGCCCTTGATCACATCAAAAAATCCTGTGGACGCTGTAGAGGCCAAAGTCAATACCCGATGACTTTAAATACACACACACTGTTTAAGGTCATGAGACGAAGAAGCCTACTGATATCGAGCGATTTCAAATAACTACTTCCAGAGTTGTCTCCCTTGATCACTTCAAAAAACCTTGTGATGCTATAGAGTCTTAACTTATCGTCCGAATGACTTCAGATTGATACACAGAGTTTAAGGTGTTGAAACGAACAAGTATTTTGATTTTCAATGAATTTTGATAACTGAACTGCTAAATCCATGATATTAAATGTTTCCTATACTAATTGTTAGCGTGGGGCAAAACTTTTATAAAAAGCAATCAAATTCTAATGATTTTCAGATAATTACATAATGAGTTGTTACTCTTAATCAGATTTTAGTGTATTACAAATGTTTCATTACCAAAAAAAGTAAAAATATGTGACAACCCTTGGTGACAACCCTTGTTGACTGCCCGGACGATTTAGCTGCTGTGAGCGTATGTTTCGTTGCCTGGCAATCTATCTTTAAAGTTCCAGGAATAGAGATTATTAAATATTATGTCGGATGATATTAATGAAGGTGTGAAAAAGGGCTCGAGTCCAGCATATGTTCTGTCTCTAGATGTGGGAACAACAACTTTACGAAGTCATATCTATGACAAGCTATGTAATGTTAAAGGTTCAAGCAGTAAAAAGGTAATCAGACGTCCATTGTCTACACAAAATCATATACATGTAGTTTAATTATATGTATGTTTGTCCCACTTTGCCAAACTAAAGGTTCAGACCGTCATCATACAGAATCAAATGCATGTTTTTTAATTTTTACACGCCCACATTAAAATGTGATATAAAATAATTAATAGAATACAATATCAAAAAAAACATTGTTTTATCCATTTCGTCAGTAAAAATACTAACTTCCTCAAGGTAAAGAAAACTATTAAATACAAAATGACTGGAAGTCAGTTATGACATCATAGAAAGTTATGACATTGTGGGCATGATGACCTCATAGACTTAGATACATAACATGAAAGGTTAACTTAAATAAAACTTAGGTAAAATTAAGGAAGAATTATGCATGATTATTAATGATTTTGAAACCCCCTGGATTTAACTCATTTAAACCATAAGGCCAAACTGAATTAAGTCTATGAATCCACAGACTTTCTGCTGTGTTCAATTTTTTCTGATCTTTATAAAGTTAATTCAAATTTATACACAGTGTTTAAGGTCCTGATACAAAAAATCCTATTGAATTTCAACGAATTCTGATAATTACTGTCAGAGTTATCTCCTTTGATCACTTTGAAAAATCTTTTGTAACGCTCTAGAGACCAAACTTATCATCCAATTGACTTCATATTGATACACAGTTTAAGGTCTTGAGACGAACAAGTATATTGATTTTCAATGAATTTTGATAACTGAACGGCTAAATCCATGACTTTATATGTTTCGTATACTAGCATGGGGCAGAACTTTATAAAAATCAAACAAATTCTAATGATTTTCTGATAATTACTGACTGCCCGGACGATTTAGCTGCTGCCTGGCAACCTATCTTTATAAATCATTTGGGTTATATTTCGTACAAATGATATATCTTTATTTTGACCTAAATCAAAGAGGTTTAGCGGCTTTAAAGAATTCCATGTAATTTTAAAAAAGCAATACAATCAGAGCAATTGATGTAGCATGTGAAATTTCATGTAATCTTAATTAAATGTCTTACTTTTTTTAAAATAGATAAAAGTAATTCATCCAAATGTTGGTTGGAGTGAAATGGATCCTGAACTACTGGTTGATCAAGTTAAAGATTGTATCAACGAAAGTATTAGAGGTAGCACATGCATTGTTTAACTCTGACTATTCCACATAATGCATAATATAGTCATGGCATTAGCTTGACATCCAAAGTACACAATCTGTCAATGCAATAATACTAACTAAATCAAAAGAACTACTAGACTTCAGCCCAGTCTCCAGTAATGTCTATTAAAACATAGTTATGACGTCACCCTTTGATGTTTTTATCCAGTATATAGAATGTACGGTTTTCTTAAACAATCGTCCAATATTTATAAAACTGTCCATTATTTATTGAAATAATGGACAGTTTTTATACGTCCACATTGAAATGTGGACGTATATTGTCGTCGCCCCTGTCCGTCCGGCGTCCACAATTGCTTGTGGACGCTCTAGAGACTAAAGTTAATATCCGATTGACTTTAAATTTATACACAGTGTTTGAGGTCATGAGACAAAGAAGCCTATTGTTTTTCAGCGATTTCCGATAATAACTACCAGAGTTATGGCCCTTGATCACTTCAAAAAATCTTGTGGACGCTCAAGAGGCCAAAGTTAATATTCGATTGGCTTTAAATTATACACAGTGTTTAAGGTCATAAGACGAAGAAGCCTATCGATTTTCAGCGATTTCCGATAATTAGTGCCAGAGTTATGGCCCTTGATCACTTCAAAAAATCTTGTGGACGCTCTAAAAGCCATAGTTAATATCCGATTGACTTTAAATTTATACACAGTGTTTAAGGTCATAAGACGAAAAATCCTATTGATTTTCATTGATTTCCGATAATAAGTGCCAGAGTTATGGCCCTTGATCACTTCAAAAAATCTTGTGGACGCTCTAAAAGTAGGGTTGGGTAAATATGAACTTTTTTCCATGACTTGTGGTTTCTATGGCCATTTTGGACACTGAATACGAATCTGTCGAAATTTTTGACCTAGGATGACCTTTGACCCTGGATAATTCATTTTTTTCAAAATGGCGGCCAAATTTCACGTTTTGCGTCAAATATATCATAAACATACCGTCAAACACCTCTATAGATAGGTTTTAGAGGTAGGAAAGAATGAAAAACAACATTTCAGAACAGAATCCGTCGGAATTTTTGACCTAGGATGACCTTTGACCCTGGATAATTCAATGTTTTTCAAAATGGCAGCCAAATTTCATGTTTTTGGTCGAATATACTGTCTAATACCTCCATATATAGGTTTAAGAGGCAGGGAATCATGAAATACAACATTTCAGAACAGTTGAGAAGTATCTAAGCTTTCAAATTGTCAAAATCTACGAAAAATCATGAGAAGAGCGTCATTTTGTAGCAAAATTTGACAACTATTTTTAATTCAGCACCGGGTAGGCTACTTTCCAGATTGAAACGGTTGACATAGTAAACAAATTTTCACCCAACAGTTCAGTTTATATCACCAAATACTCCTCTAAGAAGTAAATCAATGTCAATAGCAACGTCACTTTCTGGCCATAAAGCGTAATTCTACCAATTTGAGTTTCTTCATTTTGAAAAGACGTGTTTCGTGGTCTTTCATACGTCGCTGTTGTCTAATATCAAATGCACTTGTTAGCCCCGGGTAGTTGATTTCCTGAATTTATTCTTTTTCGCTAAGACTAACTTTTTAGACAATTTTAAAGGGACAATCCCGATAAGAACAGAGTCTCAAAAATTAAAGTCTGAGTATTTATGAAATTTATGGACCAAAATATAGTGGCATGGTGTATTTACCTTGTCTCAAAATTTCAGCTCAAAATATTGAGTCGTTTGGACGTGAACGTCGACACTGCTTATCCGGACACGTAACCCTTTTAAGATTTCAGGTCAATTTTTTCATTGGGTACCCTGATAATCGATTAATGTTTCTTGAGAGGTCTATACAGTGAATGACCCATGCCCTGTACTTGATAACAAAAGGTAAATTTCACCTACATATTAGTTTTATAGAAAAAAAGCCTGGTTTTATCCAGATACTGAACGGATTCTTGTTCAGTGTCCAAAATGGCCATAGAAACCACAAGTCATAATTGGATAACTGCAATTAAGCTATTATTTACCCAACCCTACTAAAAGCCAAAGTTAATATTCGATTGACTTTAAATTTATACACAGTGTTTAAGGTTATAAGACGAAGAAGCCTATTAATTTTCAGCGATTTCCGATAATTAGTGCCAGAGTTATGGCCCTTGATCACTTCAAAAAATCTTGTGGACGCTCTAAAAGCCAAAGTTAATATCCGATTGACTTTAAATTTATACACAGTGTTTAAGGTCATAAGATGAAGAAGCCTATTGATTTTCAGCGATTTCTGATAATTAGTGCCAGAGGTGTAGTCCTTGATCACTTCAAAAAATCTTGTGGATGCTCTGGAGGCCAAACTTAATATGCGATTGACTTCAGATTGATACACAGAGTTTAAGGTGTTGAAACGAACAAATATTTTGATTTTCAATGTATTTTGATAAATGAACAGCTAAATCCATCATATTAATTGTTTCCTATACTAATTGTTAGTGTGGGGCAAAACTTTATAAAAAGCAAACAAATTTTAATGATTTTCTGATAATTACATAATGAGTTGTTACTCTTAAGCAGATTTAGTGTATAACAAATGTTTCATTATCGAAAAAAGTAAAAATATGCGACAACCCTTGTTGACTGCCCGGACGATTTAGCTGCTGTGGGCGTTTGTTTCGTTGCCTGGCAACCTATCTTTTTTATATCTTATTTCATTTTTTAACGTCCGCCGCCATTTTATTTATTTGGGCCACCGAATATAGGGCATTGAATGAAGTTTATTCATCTTTCATATGATACCATTGATTATTCCTAAAATCCCTCGGCTTAGTATGAAATCCGTCTCGAAAATCACTACCGCTGCTATTTTATTTATTGGTATGAAATGATTATTCATCATTACCTCACCCTACAGTATATTTTTTTGTGATATTTCATTTCATTTTCTAACGTCTGCTGGCATTTTATTTATTTGAGCTACCCAATACATGGCATGGAATGAAAGAGTGTTTATCCCTCTTTCATGTGGTACCATTGGTTATTCCTGAAATCCCTCGGCTTAGTATGAAATCCGTCCAGGAAAATCACTAACCCCCACCCAGTCTATTTTTCTGTTTTATTTCATTTCATTTTCTAACGTCCGCTGCCATTTTATTTATTTGAGCTACCCAATACATGGCATTGAATGAAAGAGTGTTTATCCCTCAACAACAACTCTTGTTGACTGCCCGGACGATTTAGCTGCTGTCGGCCTATGTTTCGTTGCCTGGCAACCTATCTTTATTAATAATACACTTACCTGAAAAATGAACATGTATTTTTTATAATTTATTCTCTGAACAAATTAAATTACAGTACTTGAAATTACTTTAAAAAGTCATAGTTACCGAAATGTCACATGACCGAATATTGATTTCACATATTTGTCTACATAAAGAATTCCACTTACCGGTAAATGCGTCTGTTATGTCACTTGTCAGTTTAATAGTACATTAAGCACTAGATCATACGTTTTTATATGCCCACTTTCAATGTGGACACTCCGCAAATTATAACTTGAAAAATAGGTATATATCTGAAAGATCTTGGTTCCTTTGGGATTACTGCAGCTTAGTGTTAAAGACGCTGGCTCACTAATCTGGAAGTCGGGTGTTCGATCGTTGGCATTTGCCGAGAAAGTTCATTCAGACATTACGGCGTGGTTTCCCCTTGTCATTGATGCTGGACGGAGGGCCTGGCAAAGACAGCTGTTTAGTCTTTTAGATGTGATGAAAAATGGAGGTCCCCTGGACGCTTTGGCGTGGCACGTAAAAGAACACTTGGTAGTTAGAATTCGATATAAGAGTAGGCCGTAGCGCCGCTGCCCGGACAAAATTTTCATCATAGCACACTGTATGGCGTATGCCCGTCTACGTTAGCCCTTAGGAGCAGAACAGTAGGATCTTAAGATCCATTTCATTTCATTCCTTTGTTCCTTTCGATACTGGCATGTATGGGACCGTATCTTCATCGAATATGGCCCCTGATTGTACACACTAGAGGTCACAATATCCAGCTCATTTTGGTGAAACTGTACATGTGTGTTTATAAACCAAAGATCTTGTTTCCTTGAGATATTGGCGCATATCCGACCGTAACTTCCTGGGTTATTGCCCCTGATTGAAAAAAAACAGGTGTTCTGAGTCGGTGTAAACTATAGAATGCCAGTCAAGTCGTCCACAAGCAAAGTCGTCCACACGAAAAACCTGGTTAAGTTGTCCACACCCGTTGGTGGAGTCGTCAACACCAGGGTTCAATTTAAGCGGTATCGCATCGCAAAAAGCGACCCAAATTGCGGTAAAAGCGATAGAATTATTTTATTCATTAGCCAAAAATTGCTTTCGAACTTGTGAAGTGCGATTCATTATTACATTGTGGATAAATGTGGAATATAATTAGGCCTCCGAAAAAATCAATTTATAAATGCAGGACTAACTTGTTTAATATTCCAAGTTATGGTTGTGATTAATTTGAACCAGTTTTTATTTCAATATATCCGGTAACTAGAAGACAATGCGGACTCAGTTTTTAACCCCTTTTGGACGGATGACATGTTGACACGCAAATATTTTCCATGCCCAGAGACGGTTGACGTGTTGGCACGTCACACGTGACACCCTGAATCAGTCCTCATTTAAATATGCTAAATTTAGCACGGGGAATCCCCTTTTGCCTTGCGATCATAAACTAGTTATCTCCCGTTGTTCTAGATGGCATCACTTGTATTTTATCGTGCAATTTTCTCTTAGTCGTACAGAACTTTATTTTATAGCCATTTCAGTTATGGTTGTCACATGATCATTGTCTATCATCGACGGATGAATAAAAAATTTTTGCAAGTTACATGACTGTTACGTGAAGGCAGGCGCGGATCCAGGATTTTTTGCAGGGGGGGGTCTAGGTTTGATAAAAGGCACTCAACCAATTAACGGGGGGTTTGGGCCCTCCCCCAGAAAAATTTGGTAAATTAGATTCAATTTGGTGCATTCTGACAGAAGGTAAATTCCAAAATTACAGTCTAAAAGTCGGCAATAAAATCGCATAAAAAATTTTCAAGTCTGAGCAGGGGGGGGGGGGGTCCGGACCCCCCCTCTTGATCCGCGCCTGGAAGGACTACAAATTGTGTTATAACGAAATACCACGGCATTTTCTGATTTTAACTTCGGCATTTTCTGATACTGACAATCGTCAATAAACACTAATCAAACAATCAAATTACTAAAATCATAACGACAATTAACAAACAATACAAGAATACTTCATTAAAAAAAAATATCGGTGAACAACAAAACAATGATCATACGATCATACAAACAATACGATATTAACTTTATTATAAAAACATCCCAACCTCCCATGCAATATGCAAATATTTGTGTATGCATGCTGTCATCTATGGTGGCCTATCATTATCATTCAGGATTTAACAAAATTTCTTTAAAAACCTAAATAAAATGAAAAGCAAAGTCAAAATTAAAAGTAAATTAAAAGCAAAAATTAAATCAAAAGCGAAAGTTAAATCAAAAGTCAAAATTAAATCAAAAGTCAAAAGTCAAAATTAAATCAAAAGTCAAAATTAAATCAAAAGCAAAAGTTAAATAAAAAGTAAAAATTAAATCAAAAGCAAAATTAAAAATAAAAGTAAAATCAAAATGTAAATTAAAATCAAAACACAAATTAAAAGTAAAAGTAAAACCAAAATGTAAATTAAAATCAAAACACAAATGATAACTAAAATCATTTTTAAAAGTAATTTAAAATGTAAAACAAAAATAAAAGTCAAAAGCAAAACAAAAATATTTGTCGGCCTATAGTTATCATTCAACTTTTTTTTTCACGCAAAAGTAAAATGAAAAAATATTGGTCGGCCTATTGTTATCATTCAACGTCCTTGACCCCAATCTGTAACCGTCGGTTATTTCCGATCGCCTTGACTCGACGATTTGTTCTCCCGCTGTACAAATAAAACTGAATCAGAACAGTATTTCCTTATGGGGTGTGAAACATATAAAGATTTGAGAAAGCAATATATATCCAACCGTAAACGTTACTGATTAAACCTTTATCTTTTAATAATCTCTTCAATCCATCAAGTACCATAGCCCCAAGTGTTGCAGAATTTGTGATTTATATGTCCACCTGTATCTTTTTTATGCGCGCATGTTAGTGTTTTTTGTTTTTTAGGGTTTCACACTGAAACACTATTGTTTTTGTTAAAATTATTATTAGGGTTTCACACTGCATAACTTGTGTGAAACACTATTGTTTTTGTTAAAATTATTAGGCTTTCAGACTTTCGTCTGAAAGCCTATTGAGATTACTAAAATTATTAGGCTTTCACACTGCGTAGCTTGTGTGAAACACTATTGTTTTTGTTAAAATTATTATTCTTATTATTATTATTCAGATTCCAATTTGAATAGATCTCAGCAACTACGTGTCGCATCGTTATGATTTCTTCGGTTTTACTGGGAAAGTGGGTGTGACTTAGAGGATAAAGCTATTTTGAACGTTCTGCGACAATGCGAAATGTCCGAAATCACCAAATTATCGTTTTTTAAAATATTGCAGTAATTTTAACAATAATCATTGAATTTTAACTTTCGATACATTTTGGCATAGCCAGAGACAGGGCACATAGCTACGCTACTTTCGATTTTTGATTTTCGGCAAATCTTCGAAGATATTAGGCGCCAAATTTTGAAAATTTAAAATTTTACAAAAAACTTTTTTATTTATGAATATTTTTTAGTCGTATTGTGCACAGAATTAAAGAGTAATCTGACTAGTGCAAAAATGTTAAAAAAATTTGTCTCAGTAATTTTCCTTGGCCGCCATTGGCTAATTCAGTTTTTCAGTCCTAGATTAATTTTTTATTGTTCGATTTGTATAAAACAAAGTTCATATGCTTCGTTGTCTCAATTGTCATTTTTTTTATTACCGGAAGTGTTATCTGTCGGCACCGGAAGTGGCATAATTTTACCAAAAACTTCAATTTTGACAGTTAGGTACCATTTTTCGAAAACAAATATTATTTTTTGGAAAAATTATTTGACTCAAATAGTAAGTGCAGGGGGACCGCACTACACGAAAAACAAAAACCTATAAGATTAACCTGCTAAAAATATCAAATCAAGTGAATGGATCCGGGAGCCAGCCGTAAGCGTCCACTGCGCTGTACAGTCCCGGGCCTGTTATGGTACAGGCTTCACTAAAAATGATTTGAAAAAAAAAGAGGTAACAGAAATAATGCGAACGATCTTGATAATGGTCGTCTCTTCAATGGCGATAGTCTGCCAGTTGACGTCAGATGTCAAAACGTCAAACAATTTCAACAATAAGGGCGATAATCCGGATAGAATCTCGGAAAACGTCAAAATAATAAGTGTAGCGAGCAAACAGGAGCAAAGCCCTACAACGACAACACTCTACAGCACGAAGGGCCAAAACTCCACTCCAACAGCAAGTGCAGGGGGACCGCACCACACGAAAAACAAAAACCTACAAGATTAACCTGCTAAAAATATCAAATCAAGCGAATGGATCCGGGGGCCAGCCGTAAGCGTCCACTGCGCTGTACAGTCCCGGGCCTGTTATGGTACAGGCTTCACTAAAAATGATTTGAAAAAAAAAGAGGTAACAGAAATAATGCGACCGATCTTGATAATGGTCGTCTCTTCAATGGCGATAGTCTGCCAGTTGACGTCAGATGTCTAAAATTTCAACAATAAGGCGCAAAAAATGTCGGAAGCAGTTTTTTAATTTCGATTTCATTTTCGAGCAAATTCGATTAAATGGCTAAAAATGGTGTAAAATTGACCTATTTACAACCTATTCAGGCTTTTCAGATTTTAAAATATTTCTTCGTAACTTTTATAAACTTGTAGCTATAATCCATACGAAGAAAATGTATGTTAAAATTAGTTTGTAATATAAGCAGTTCCCAAGAAATGGGCAGTTCTGTACAAGTCACTGTTTTCGTTATTTTGCCTGTAAAATAGTCAATTATTATTGGATTTTTATAAAAGTGACATCATTTGATTCAAAAAGCATGTAGCGTCATATCAAGTTGATTACAATTTAAAATTGACACCGGAAGTGACGTCATTTGGTCAAAAACTGCATTTTAAACTTTTTAAATCAATGTTTTATTCAACCATGAATAACTTAATATGTATTAATAATTTTAACTTTTGGTTTAAATTCACATATAAATACAACTCATATGGTCATATAGATATCATAAAATTGTTTCTAACTTGTTCGGTTGCCGAGAAATACAGGTCACTTTTGAAGGTTTCGGGGCCATAAAAGTGTCAATTATTATTCGATTTTCATAAACGTTACACCATGTTATACCTAATGCCATTTGTGATTTCATACAAGTAATTTAAGATTTTCATTATCACCGGAGGTAACGTCATTTTGGCAAAAACTGAATTTTTAGCCTTCAAAACAGATATTTTATTCAAATGAGTCTATTTTGAAATCTTTTTCAAATTATGGTATTTGATGCCAATCAACAAATAGAATGAACCCATACAATCATACAGATACCAAAAAATGGTTTCTAACTTGTACGGTTGCAGAGAAATAGCAGATTTTCTACAAGCCACTTTTCAAGTTTTTTGGTCTTTAAAAGTGGCAATTATTATTCGATTTACATAAAATTGTCACTATATGATATCGTATGCCATTTCTGATTTCATAAGACTAATTGAACATTTTCATTAACACCGGAAGTAATTTAATTTTGTCAAGATCATTTACAAGTAACAAATGTATAAAATGACTTGATATTGCTGGATTGATTGCTTGATTCTACGTCCATTTTATTTGTGTGCAATGTTAATTTGGAAACCTGTTTAGTGGTTTCGTTGGTACCGGAAGTGACATATGTTCAAGTGTAACTTGGCACCGAAAGTGACATGTTTAAGAGTAACTTGGCACCAGTGAAACCCGTCATTCCTGCATGCAGGTCTAGTTCTTATTATTATTATTAGGGTTTCACACTGCGTAGCTTGTGTGAAACACTATTGTTTTTATACGCCCACATTGAAATGTGGTCGTATATTGTCGTCGCCCCCGTCCGTCCGTCCGTCCGTCCGGCGTCCACAATTGCTTGTGGACGCTCTAGAGGCTAAAGTTAATATCCGATTGACTTTAAATTCATACACAGTGTTTAAGGTCATGAGACGAAGAAGCCTATTGTTTTTCAGCGATTTCCGATAATAACTACCAGAGTTATGGCCCTTGACGACTTCAAAAAATCTTGTGGATGCTCTAGTGGCCAAAGTTAATATCCGATTGGCTTTAAATTTATACACAGTGTTTAAGGTCATAAGACGAAGAAGCCTATTGATTTTCAGCAATTTCCAATAATTAGTGCCAGAGTTATGGCCCTTGATCACTTCAAAAAATCTTGTGGACGCTCTAAAAGCCAAAGTTAATATCCGATTGACTTTAAATTTATACACAGTGTTTAAGGTCATAAGACGATGAAGCCTATTGATTTTCAGCGATTTCCAATAATTAGTGCCAGAGTTATGGCCCTTGATCACTTCAAAAAATCTTGTGAACACCCTAAGAGCCAAAGTTAATATCCGATTGACTTTAAATTTATACACAGTGTTTAAGGTCATTAGACGAAGAAGCTTATTGATTTTCAGCAATTTCCGATAATTAGTGCCAGAGTTATGGCCCTTGATCACTTCAAAAAATCTTGTGGACGCTCTAAAAGCCAAAGTTAATATCCGATTGACTTAAAATTTATACACAGTGTTTAAGGTCATAAGATGAAGAAGCCTATTGATTTTCAGCGATTTTCGATAATTAGTGCCAGAGTTATCTCCCTTGATCACTTCAAAAAATCTTGTGGACGCTCTAAAAGCCAGAGTTAATATCCGATTGACTTTAAATTTATACACAGTGTTTAAGGTCATAAGATGAAGAAGCCTATTGATTTGCATCAATTTCCGATAATTAGTGCCAGAGTGATGGCCCTTGATCACATCAAAAAATCCTGTGGACACTCTAGAGGCCAAAGTTAATATCCGATTGACTTTAAATTTACACACACTGTTTAAGGTCCCGAGAGGAAGAAGCCTGCTGATTTTCATCAATTGCAAATAATTACTTCCAGAGTTATCTCCCTTGATGACTTCATAAAACCTTGTTGCTCTGTAGATGCCAAACATATCATCCGATTGACTTCAGATTGATACACAGAGTTTAAGGTGTTGAAACGAACAAGTATTTTGATTTTCAATGAATTTTGATAACTGAACAGCTAAATCCATGATATTAAATGTTTCCTATACTAATTGTTAGCGTGGGGCAAAACTTTATAAAAAGCAAACAAATTCTCATGATTTTCTGATAATTACATAATGAGTTGTTACTCAGATTTTAGTGTATTACAAATGTTTCATTACCAAAAAAAAGTAAAAATATGCGACAACCCTTGTTGACTGCCCGGACGATTTAGCTGCTGTGGGCGTATGTTTCGTTGCCTGGCAACCTATCTTTGTTAAAATTATTATTCTTATTATTATTATTCAGATTCCAATTTGAATAGATCTCAGCAACTACGTGTCGCATCGTTACGATTTCTTCGGTTTTACTGGGAAAGTAGGTGTGACTTAGAGGATAAAGCTATTTTGAACGTTCTGCGACAATGCGAAATGTCCGAAATCACCAAATTTTCGTTCTTTGAAATATTGCAGTAATTTTAACAATAATCATTGAATTTTAACTTTCGATACATTTTGGCATAGCCGGAGACAGGGCACATAGCTACGCTACTTTCGATTTTTGATTTTCGGTAAATCTTCAAAGATATTAGGCGCCAAATTTTGAAAATTTAAAATTTTTCAAAAAACTTTTTTATTTATTAATATTTTTTAGTCGTATTGTGCACAGAATTAAAGGGTCATCTGACTAGTGCAAAAATGTTAAAAAATTTTGTCTCGGTAATTTACCTTGGCCGCCATTGGCTAATTCAGTTTTTCAGTCCTAGATTAATTTGTTATTGTTCGATTTGTATAAAACAAAGTTCATATGCTTCGTTGTATCAATTGTCATTTTTATACGCCCACATTTTCATGTGGACGTATATTGTCGTCGCCCCTGTTCGTCCGTCCGTCCGTCCACAATTGTTTGTGAACAGTCTACAGGTCACAATTTTTATCCGATTTCAATGAAACTTAAAATATAAGTTTATCACCCTAAGATCTCGGTTCCTTTCGATATTGGCATGTATCGGACCGTAACTTCATAGGTTATGGCCCCTGATTGTACGAAAAATCACGTTTTTATACGCCCACATGGAAATGTGGTCGTATATTGCCGTCGCCCCCGTCCGTCCGTCTGTCGGTCCGTCCGTCCGTCGGTCCGTCCGTCCATCGTCCACAATTTCTTGTGAACGCTCTAGAGGCTAAAGTTAATATCCGATTGACTTGAAATTTATACACGGTGTTTAAGGTCGTGAGACGAAGAAGCCTATTGATTTTCAGCGATATCCGCTAATTACTACCAGAGTTATGACCCTTGATCACTTTGAAAAATCTTGTGAACGCTCTAGAGGCTATAGTTAATATCCGATTGACTTTAAATTTATACACAGTGTTTAAGGTCAGGAGATGAAGAAGCCTATTGATTTTCGGTGATATCTGATAATTACTGCCAGAGTTATGACCCTTGATCACTTTGAAAAATCTTGTGAACGCTTTAGAGGCTAAAGTTAATATCCGATTGACTTGAAATCTATACACGGTGTTTAAGGTCGTGTGACGAAGAAGCCTATTGATTTTCAGCGATATCCGATAATTACTACCAGAGTTATGACCCTTGATCACTTTGAAAAATCTTGTTTACGCTTTAGAGGCTAAAGTTAATATCCGATTGACTTTAAATTTATACACAGTGTTTAAGGTCATGAGACGAAGAAGCCTATTGATTTTTGGTGATATCCGATAATTACTACCAGAGTTATGACCTTTGTTCACTTTGAAAAATCTTGTGAACGTTCTAGAGGCTAAAGTTAATATCCGATTGACTTTAAATTTATACACAGTGTTTAAGGTCTTGAGATGAAGAAGCCTATTGATTTTCAGCGATATCTGATAATTACTACAAGAGTTATGACCCTTGATCACTTTGAAAAATCTTGTGAACGCTCTAGAGGCTAAAGTTAATATCCGATTGAATTTAAATTTATACACGGTGTTTAAAGTCATGATACAAAGAAGCCTATTGATTTTCAGCAATATCCGAAAATTACTGCCAGAGTTATGACCTTTGATCACTTTGAAAAATCTAAAGTTAATATCCGATCGACTTTAAATTTATACACACTATTTACGGTCATGATACAAAATAGCCTATTTATTTTCAGCGATATCCGATAATTACTGCCAGAGTTATGACCCTTGATCACTTTGAAAAACCCTGTGAATGCTCTACAGGCTAAAGTTAATATCCGATTGACTTTAAATTTGTACACATTGTTTAGGGTCATGATACGAAGAATCCTATTTGATTTTCAGTGATAATTTCTGGCAGTTGATCACTTTGAAATATCTTGTGGACAAAGTCCTTGAGACAAACCATCAAAACTATTCTAATCATTTCTGATAATTATTTAATGGGCTATAAAAGAAACAATATGCGACAACCCTTGTTGACTGCCCGGACGACTTAGCTGTTGTGGGCGTATGTTTCGTTGCCTGGCAACCTATCTTTTAGCTTGTGAACAGTGTAGAGGTCACAATTTTGAACCGATTTGGATGAAACTTGAAATGCATGTTTATAAACCAAAGATCTTGGTTCCTTTCGATATTTGCGCCAATTGGATCGTAACTTCCTGAATTATGGCCCCTGATTGTTCGAAAAATCGCCCTTTTTAGCTTGTGGTCCCTCTGGAGGTCAAAATTGTTATCCGATTTAAAAAACCGTTTGGTTATATCACCGTGCCATGGTAATGAAGGTTGAGTTCGAATTTCGTGAAAATGGGACCAAAATTGACGGACAAAATGGCCGCCATTTGTACGCGAATAGTGTGAAAATATGTTATATCAAGGTTGTGAACAGTGTAGAGGTCACAATTTTGAACCGCTTTGGATGAAACTTGAAATGCATGTTTATAACCCAAAGATCTTGGTTCCTTTCAATATTTGCGCCAATCGGATCGTAACTTCCTGAATTATGGCCCCTGATTGTCCGAAAAATCGCCCTTTTTAGCTTGTGGTCCCTCTGGAGGTCAAAATTGTTATCCGATTTAAAAAACCGTTTGGTTATATCACCGTGCCATGGTTATGAAGGTTGAGTTCGAATTTCGTGAAAATCGGACCAAAATTGACGGACAAAATAGCCGCCATTTGTACGCAAATAGTGTGAAAATATGTTATATCAAGGTTGTGGACCTATCTTTTAGCTTGTGAACAGTGTAGAGGTCACAATTTTGAACCGATTTGGATGAAACTTGAAATGCATGTTTATAACCCAAAGATCTTGGTTCCTTTCAATATTTGCGCCAATCGGATCGTAACTTCCTGAATTATGGCCCCTGATTGTCCGAAAAATCGCCCTTTTTAGCTTGTGGTCCCTCTGGAGGTCAAAATTGTTATCCGATTTAAAAAACCGTTTGGTTATATCACCGTGCCATGGTTATGAAGGTTGAGTTCGAATTTCGTGAAAATCGGACCAAAATTGACGGACAAAATAGCCGCCATTTGTACGCAAATAGTGTGAAAATATGTTATATCAAGGTTGTGGACCTTATAGAGGTCACACTTTTGAACCGATTTGGATGAAACTTGACATGTATGTTTATAACCAAAAGATCTTGGTTCCTTTCAATATTTGCGCCCACCGGATTGTAACTTCCTGAATTATGGCCCCTGCATTGTCCGAAAAATTGCCCTTTTTAGCTTGTGGTCCCTCTGGAGGTCAAAATTGTTATCCGAATTAAAAAACCGTTTGATTATATCACCATTTAATGGTTATGAAGGTTGAGTATGAATTTTGTGAAAATCAGACCAAAATTGACGGACAAAATGGCTGCCGTTTGTACGCGAATAGTGTGAAAATATGTTATATAAAGGTTGTGGACCTTATAGAGGTCACAATTTTGAACCGATTTTGATGAAACTTGACATGTATGTTTATAACCCAAAGATCTTGGTTCCTTTCGATATTTGCGCCCATTGGATCATATCTTCCTGCATTATGTCCCCGGATTGTCCGAAAAATCGCCTTTGTTCGCTTTTGGTCCCTCTGGAGGTCAAAATTATCTGATTTAAAAAACCGTTTGACTATATCACCGTTACATGGTAATGAAGAGAGAGTTTGAATTACGTGAAAATCGGACTAGAATTGACGGACAAAATGGCCGCCGTTTGTACACGAATAGTGTGAAAATATGTTATTTGACAGTTATTTACGATCTTCAAAAACAAATATTATTTTTTTGAAAAATTATATGACTCAAAGAGTGTGTCCTTTCAAGGCGCAAAAAATGGCGGAAGCAGTTTTTATACGCCCACATTTTCATGTGGACGTATTATGTCGTCGCCCCTGTCCGTCCGGACGTCCGTCCGTCCACAATTTGTTTGTGGACTCTCTACAGGTCACAATTCTTGTCCGATTTTGACGAAACTTGAAATATAGGTTTATCCCCAAAAGATCTCGGTTCCTTTCGATATTGGCATGTATCGGATCAAAACTTCATGGATTATGGCCCCTGATTGTACGAAAAATCACGTTTTTAGCTTGTGGACCCTATAGAGGTCACAATTTTGAACCGATTTTGATGAAACTTGACATGCATGTTTGTAACCCAAAGATCTTGGTTCCTTTCGATATTTGCGGCTATCGGAATGTAATTTCCTGAATTATGGCCCCTGATTGTCCGAAAAATCACCCTTTTTAGCTTGTGGTCCCTCTGGAGGTCACAATTATTATTCGATTTAAAAAACCGTTTGATTATATCACCGTTACACCCTAAGGAAGGTTGAGTTCGAATTTCGGGAAAATCGGACGAAAATTGCCATACAAAATGGCCGCCGTTAGTACGCGAATACTGTTAAAAAATGGTATATCAAGGTTGTGGACCCTGTGGAGGTCACAATTTTGATTCGATTTTGATGAAACTTGAAATTCATGGTTATAACCCAAAGATCTTGCTTCCTTTCGATATTTGCGCATATCGGATCGTAACTTCCTGAATTATGGCCCCTGATTATACGCAAAATCGCCTTTTTTTTAGCTTGGAGGTCACAATTATTATTCGATTTAAAAAAACGTTTGATTATATCACCGTTACACCCTAAGGAAGGTTGAGTTCGAATTTCGGGAAAATCGGACGAAAATTGCCATACGAAATGGCCGCCGTTTGTACGCGAATACTGTTAAAAAATGGTATATCAAGGTTGTGGACCCTGTGGAGGTCACAATTTTGATTCGATTGTGATGAAACTTGAAATTCAAGGTTATAACCCAAAGATCTTGCTTCTTTTCGATATTTGCGCATATCGGATCGTAACTTCCTGAATTATGGCCCCTGATTATACGCAAAATCGCCTTTTTTTTTTAGCTTGGAGGTCACAATTATTATCCTATTTAAAAAAACGTTTGATTATATTACCGTTACACCGTAAGGAAGGTTGAGTTCGAATTTCGGGAAAATCAGACCAAAATTGCCATACAAAATGGCCACCGTTTGTACGTGAATACTGTTAAAAAATGGTATATCAAGGTTGTGGACCCTGTAAAGGTCACAATTTTAATTCGATTTTGATGAAACTTGAAATGCATGGTTATAACCCAAAGATCTTGGTTCCTTTCGGTATTTGCGCATATCGGATCGTAACTTCCTGAATTATTCGAATTTCGTGAAAATGGTACCAAAATTGCCGGACGAAATGGTCGCCGTTTGTACGCGAATAGTGTAAAGATATGGTATATCATGGTTGTTGACTCTGTACAGGTCACAATTCTTATCCGATTTTGACGAAAAGTCACATTTCTAGGTTGTGTACCGTCACACCATAATCATTGTCGACTTCGAATTTCATGAATATCAGACTGGAACTGACCAACAAAATGGCTGCTCCCAATACAGTATGAAATACAGGACTTAATGATGTAGGAAAAATCACTTTCCGTATTGTTTGTTCTCTATCCATCTCTCGAAAATGTGGGCGTATCCTGCCTGGCAGTGCCAGCCTATCTTTTTAATTTCTATTTCATTTTCTTGCAAATTGGATTAAGAGGTGAAAAAAGGCGTAAAATTGACCTATTTACAACCCATTCAGGCTTTTCAGATTTTGAAATATTTTTACATAACTTTTATAAACTTGTAGCTATAATCCATACGAAGAAAATGTATGTTAAAATTAGTTTGTAATATAAGCAGTTGCCAAGAAATGGGGAGTTCTGCATAAGTCACTGTTTTCGTTATTTTGCCTGTTATATAGTCAATTATTATTGGATTTTTATAAAAGTGACATCATTTGATTCAAAAAGCATGTAGCGTCATATCAAGTTGATTACTATTTAAAATTGACACCGGAAGTGACGTCATTTTGTCAAAAACTGCATTTTAAACTTTTTAAATCAAAGTTTTATTCAACCAAGAATTACTTAATATGTATTAATAATTTTAACTTTTGGTTTAAATTCACATATAAACACAAGTCATATGGTCATATAGATATCATAAAATTGTTTCTAACTTGTTCGGTTGCCGAGAAATAGGCGGTTTTCTACAGGTCACCTTTGAAGGTTTTGGGGCCATAAAAGTGTCAATTATTATTCGATTTTCATAAACGCTACACCATGTTATACCTAAGGCCATTCGGGATTTCATACAAGTAATTTAAAATTTTCCTTATCACCGGAAGTAACGTCATTTTGGCAAAAACTGTATTTTTAGCCTTCAAAACAGATATTTTATTCAAATGAGTCTGTTTTGAAATCTTTTTCAAATTATGGTATTTGATGCCAATCAACAAATAGAATGAAGCCATACGATCATACAGATATCACAAAATGGTTTCTAACTTGTACGGTTGCCGAGAAATAGCCGATTTTCTGCAAGTCACTTTTCAAGTTTTTTGGTCTTTAAAAGTGACAATTATTATTCGATTTACATAAAATTTTCACTATATGATATCGTATGCCATTTCTGATTTCATAAGACTAATTGAACATTTTCATAACAACGGGAGTAATTTGATTTTGTCAAGATCATTTACAAGTAACAAATGTATAAAATGAATTGATATTGCTGGATTTGGTTGATTCTGCGTCCATTTTATTTGTGTGCAATGTTAATTTGGAAACCTGTTTAGTGGTTTCGTTGGTACCAGTAGTGACATATGTTCAAGGAAAACTTGGCACCGGAAGTGACATGTTTAAGGGTAACGTGGCACCAGTGAAACCCGTCATTCCTGCATGCAGGTCTAGTTCTTCTTTTGTTTTGAGTAGATCTCAGCAACTGCTTGTCGCATCGTTACGATTTCTTCGGTTTTACTGGGAAAGTGGGTGTGACTTAGAGGATAAAGCTATTTTGAACGTTCTGCGACAATGCGAAATGTCCGAAATCACCAAATTATCGTTTTTGAAAATATTGCAGTAATTTTAACAATAATCATTGAATCTTAACTTTCGATACATTTTGGCATAGCCGGAGACAGGGCACATAGCTCGCTACTTTCGATTTTTGATTTTCGGTAAATCTTCAAAGATATTAGGAGCCAAATTTTGAAAATTTAAAATTTTACAAAAAACTTTTTTATTTATGAATATTTTTTAGTCGTATTGTGCACAAAATTAAAGGGTCATCTGACTAGTGCAAAAAAGTTAAAAAAAATTTGTCTCAGTAATTTACCTTGGCCGCCATTGGCTAATTCAGTTTTTCAGTCCTAGATTAATTTTTTATTGTTCGATTTGTATAAAACAAAGTTCATATGCTTCGTTTTATCAATTGTCATTTTTTTTATTACCAAAGGTTTTATCTGTCGGCACTGGAAGTGGCATAATTTTACCAAAAACTACAATTTTGACAGTTATTTTCCTTCTTCGAAAACAAATATTATTTTTTGGAAAAATTATTTGACTCAAAGAGTGTGCCCTTTCAAGGCGCAAAAAATGTAGGAAGCAGTTTTTTTAATTTCGATTTCATTTTCGAGCAAATTCGATTAAGAGGCTAAAAATGGTGTAAAATTGGCCTATTTACAACCTATTCAGGCTTTTCAGATTTTAAAATATTTCTTCGTAACTTTTATAAACTTGTAGCTATAATCCATACGAAAAAAATGTATGTTAAAATTAGTTTGTACTATAAGCAGTTACCAAGAAATGGGCAGTTCTGTACAAGTCACTGTTTTCGTTATTTTGCCTGTAAAATAGTCAATTATGATTGGATTTTTATAAAAGTGACATCATTTGATTCAAAAAGCACGTTGCGTCATATCAAGTTGATTACAATTTAAAATTGACACCGGAAGTGACGTCATTTGGTCAAAAACTGAATTTTAAACTTTTTAAATCAATGTTTTATTCAACCAAGAATAATTTAATATGTATTAATAATTTTAACTTTTGGTTTAAATTTACATATAAACACAACTCATATGGTCATACAGATATCATAAAATTGTTTCTAACTTGTTCGGTTGCCGAGAAATAGACGGTTTTCTACAGGTCACTTTTGAAGGTTTCGCGGCCATAAAAGTGTCAATTATTATTCGATTTCCATAAACGTTACATCATGTTATACCTAATGCCATTTGGGATTTCATACAAGTAATTTAAGATTTTCATTATCACCGGAAGTAACGTCATTTTGGCAAAAACTGTATTTTTAGCCTTCAAAACAGATATTTTATTCAAATGAGTCTGTTTTGAAATCTTTTTTCAAATTATGGTAGTTGATGCCAATCAACAAATAGAATGAAGCCGTACGATCATACAGATACCACAAAATGGTTTCTAACTTGTACGGTTGCAGAGAAGTGGCAATTTTTTATTCGGTTTACATAAAATTTTCACTATATGATATCGTATGCCATTTCTGATTTCATAAGACTAATTGAACATGTTCATTAACACCGGAAGTAATTTAATTTTGTCAAGATCATTTACAAGTAACAAATGTATAAAATGAATTGATATTGCTGGATTGATTGGTTGATTCTGCGTCCATTTTATTTGTGTGCAATGTTAATTTGGAAACCTGTTTAGTGGTTTCTTTGGTACCGAAGTGACATATGTTCAAGGGTAACTTGGCACCGGAAGTGATATTTTTAAGAGTAACTTGGCACCAGTGAAACCCGTCATTCCTGCATGCAGGTCTAGTTTTTGTTTATTGTTGGGGGTTTTTTTGGGCATCAATTTACAGACAGACAAAAAAAACCAAAAACAACGATAAACAAAACAAAAAACCCCAAAAAAACAACAATAAACAAAAAAAAACCCAAAAACACCAACATGCGCGCATAAAATAGATACTGGTAATATAGCCTAATATTAGGTGGACATATAAATCACAAATTCTGCAACACTTGGGGCTATGATGCTTGATGGATTGAAGAGATTATTAAAAGATAAAGGTTTAATCAGTAACGTTTACGGTTGGATATATATTGCTTTCTCAAATCTTTATACGTTTCACACCCCATAAGGAAATACTGTTCTGATTCAGTTTTATTTGTACAGCGGGAGAACAAATCGTCGAGTCAAATCGATCGGAAATAACTGACGGTTACCGATTGGGGTCAAGGACGTTGAATGATAACGATAGGTCGACCAATATTTTTTCATTTTACTTTTGCGTGAAAAAAAAAAGTTAAATGATAACTATAGGCCGACAAATATTTTTGTTTTGCTTTTCACTTTTATTTCTGTTTTACATTTTAAATTACTTTTAAAAATGATTTTAGTTATCATTTTGTGTTTTGATTTTAATTTACATTTTTATACGCCCACATAGAAATGTGGACGTATATTGCCGTCGCCCCCATCCGTCCGTCTGTCGGTCCGTCCGCCCGTCCGTCCATCGTCCACAATTTTTTGTGAACGCACTAGAGGCCAGGGTTAATATCCGATTGACTTTAAATTTATACACAGTGTTTAAGGTCATGAGACGAAGAAGCCTATTGATTTTCAGCAATATCCGATAATTACTGCCAGAGTTATGACCCTTGATCACTTTGAAAAATCTTGTGAACGCTCTAGAGGCTAAAGTTAATATCCGATTGACTTTAAATTTATACACAGTGTTCAAGGTCATGATACGAAGAAGCCTATTGATTTTCAGCAATATCCGATAATTACTGCCAGAGTTATGACCCTTGATCACTTTGAAAAATCTTGTGAATGATCAAGAGGCTAAAGTTAATATCCGATTGACTTTAAATTTATACGCAGTGTTTAAGGTCATAAGACGAAGAAGCCTATTGATTTTCACGGATTTCCGATAATTAGTGCCAGAGTTATGGCCCTTGATCACTTCAAAAAATCTTGTGGATGCTCTAGAGGACAAAGATGATGTCCGATTGACTTCAAATTTATACACGGTGTTTAAGGTCATGAGGCGAAGAAGCCTATTGAATTTCAGCGATTTCTGATAATTAGTGCCAGAGTTGTGTCCCTTGATCACTTCAAAAAATCTTGTGGATGCTCTAGAGGCCAAAGTTAATATCTGATTGACTTTAAATTTATACACGGTGTTTAAGGTCATGAGACGAAGAAGCCTATTGATTTTCAACGATCTCTGATAATTATTGCCAGAGTTATGGCCCTTGATCATATCATAAAATCCTGTGGACGCTCTAGAGGCCAAAGTTAATATCCGATTGACTTTAAATTTACACACACTGTTTAAGGTCATGAGACGAAGAAACCTACTGATTTTCAGCGATTTCAAATAATTACTTCCAGAGTTATCTCCCTTGATCACTTCAAAAAACCTTGTGACACTATAGATGCCAAACTTATCATCCGATTGACTTCAGATTGATGCACAGAGTTTAAGGTGTTGAAACGAACAAGTATTTTGATTTTCTATGAATTTTGATAACTGAACAGCTAAATCCATGATATTAAATATTTCCTATACTAATTGTTAGCATGGGGCAAAACTTTATAAAAAGCTAACAAATTCTAATGATTTTCAGATAATTACATAATGAGTTGTTACTCTTAATCAGATTTTAGTGTATTACAAATGTTTCATCCCCCCAAAAAGTAAAAATATGCAACAACCCTTGTTGACTGCCCGGACGATTTAGCTGCTGTGGGCGTATGTTTTGTTGCCTGGCAACCTATCTTTGTTTTACTTTTACTTTTAATTTGTGTTTTGATTTTAATTTACAATTTGATTTTACTTTTATTTTTAATTTTGCTTTTGATTTAATTTTTACTTTTTATTTAACATTTGCTTTTGATTTAATTTTAACTTTTGATATAATTTTGACTTTTGATTTAACTTTCGCTTTCGATCTAATTTTTGCTTTTAATTTACTTTTAATTTTGACTTTGCTTTTCATTTTATTTAGGTTTTTAAAGAAATTTTGTTAAATCCTGATGATAATGATAGGCCACCATAGATGCATACACAAATAAAACTATCTTATTTGCATATTGCATGGGGGGTTGGGATGTTTTTATAATAAAGTTAATATCGTATTGTTTGTATGATCGTATGATCATTGTTTTGTTGTTCACCAATGTTTTTTTTTTTTAATGAAGTATTCTTGTATTGTTTGTTAATTGGTGTTATGATTTTAGCAATTTGATTGTTTGATTAGTGTTTATTGTCAGTATCAGAAAATGCCGTGGTATTTCTTTATAACACAATTTGTAGTCCTTCACGTAACAGTCATGTAACTTGCAAACGTTTTTATTCATCCATCGATGATAGACAATGATCACGTGACAACCATAACTGAAATGGCTATAAAATAAAGTTCTGTACGACTAAGATGATATAGCCTTCAATATTTGTTAACATTAACACCCTGTCAATATACGTATGTAACTAACTTACGAAAATTAAATGGTAATAGATAGGGTGAGTCTGTCGTTCAGATTGCCTGTCAATAGTGTATAAAATAAAAAATCGATTTAGAACTGCTTCATTGGCATAATGCCAACCGAGATGTCACGTATCATTGGAATTCTCCAATGGAGATTCTGTTGGGGAAAACATCCACTGTTTCTCTCTCTCCGTGTATGCGATGTTCCATGAGGGAATTACATCCAATGACGATTTAAATTTACCTAACAACTGGTCAGTGAATCCATCAATGTATTATCCAGGTATTATTTTAATATCTACCGGTACCTGAAATTCACACGGACAGAGTGTGGAAGACGTGCAATTCTGAAACCATGCCGAGACTGTCTTCAATGCCACGTGGCTTATTTTAATGCACCTTTCATGAATAATCAACAAGCTCGTTTTGAAAATTTTACCAGTTTATAGAAAGAACCCGCTAATCCAGGCAAAGAGAGAGAAATGTGGTTTAATGTCCACTCAAAACAAACTATAGGTCATTTCGGTACTGACATATGGTTTAATTTTATTTTATTTCAATAATTTGTTTGGGAGTAGGGTTCATTAGTAGTGGGTAGAATCCGGAGTACTCAGAGAAAACCCACAAGGGTGGACAGGCGACCCTACTCCACCAAGTAGTTCTTTTACAGCATGATGAGAGTTATCGTCCAAGATCCCCATTAGTGCCAGTCTAGTGCCTAGGTCTTAGCCTACAAGAACAACTGCCTAAAGCGAGTAAAGTCGCTCGACAGTCGCTGAGCTATTAAAAAAGTTAATGTCGAATCTTATTAAAAATCTTCGACTTGTAGTAATTTGTTTCACTGATGAATAAAAAGTTCATACCCGTTTACCATAGAATCAAATCATCTACAGATTTGCAAGGTCCCCCTCCCCACTACTCACCCCAACGAGCATGCAGAAGGACAGATTGGAAAAATATAAAAATTCCGAGAAAACTCATCAAAAATAATTATTAAATTTCAGTTTTTATCATGGTTCAAATCACATCAAATATACACTTTTGTGTTCTAGGATACTCATAGATTCGTAAAAACGCTATGGTACACCATTTTGACGTCTAAAAGTAGCAAAACAGATCGTAAAATGATAACGATGTTATACAGACTTTTTCCGTATGAGAGAAATTCGATACGTGCTACTGTATTCGTGTGCCGTAACACGTATGAGAAATGCACACACATTGATGATGTCACAAGCAAAATCGATACGAATACGTGATACGGACCAGAAATTTATACCTGCCAAAAGTCTCCAGTATTTGCCCAACGTGTGCCGTAACACGTATGAGAAATGCACACACAATGATGATGTCACAAGCAAAATCGATACGGATACGTGATACGGACCAGGAATTAATACTTGCCAAAAGTCTGTAGTGTTTGCCCAACGTGGGCGTCAGAGTGTTTCTTCTCTCCGAAAATACTTATAGCGACAACCTGACCTTGGGTATAGCTGCGTCTCGAGGGCCACCCATCCAAAAGCGGCGGTAGTGTAGAGGGAATCAGTAACGTCTACCATTACACTAACGAATGTGTAAATGTGTGTATGTAATATAAAAGAACCGAATTTGATTGCATTTGAACGCCTTTTTAGGGAGACCATATACAATATGTAAAGATGAAAAAGTTATACAAATGTACCAATTTACAGACAGACAATACAAACCATACATACAATATATTGTATATTGAAAATAAAAACAGGACAAAAAGGAAAAAAAAAACAACATGTGCGTGTAAAATAGATACGGGTAATATATCCAAATATTAGGTGGACATATAAATCACAAATTCTGCAACACTCTGGGCTATGATGCTTGATGGATTTTAGTTTTCATTTGTGTTTTGATTTTAATTTACATTTTGGTTTTACTTTTACTTTTAATTTGTGTTTTTATTTTAATTTACATTTTGATTTTACTTTTATTCTTAATTTTGCTTTTGATTTAATTTTGACTTTCGATTTAACTTTTGCTTTAATTTTGACTTTTGCTTTAATTTTTGCTTTTAATTTTACTTTTAATTTTGACTTTGCTTTTCATTTTATTCAGGTTTTTAAAGAAATTTTGTTAAATCCTGAATGATAACGATAGGCCACCAAAGTCATCCAATGATAACTGTAAATTTTCCTGCGGTTAGACGCCTCTGACCAATCAAAAAATTGTTGTTTGATCACTTACACCCCTCAATCGAGAAAATCAAGCTTCTCGTGCGATTTTCTATAATTTAACTATAAGTGTGTGTTTTAATGGTTTCCAAATAAAAAAGAATTTACATACATGTAAATAAAAATAAATATGACACTACCATTAAGGAAATGTGTAGAATTCTGATTCAAAAGTATCGGTATAAAATTGAATATAAAACACGATGTCACACCTGTGCAGAGCCAGAGGACAGCCCATCACGCCCCCCTCGAATTTCTATCACACATTCGACTAATTTACGCTAACTTTGTTACAAAAAAAAAACTTGTCAATACTAATCAAACAATCAACAATGATCATACAAACAATACGATTAACTTTAGTACAAAAACAACCGTGATTCGATCTGAAATCAAATAACAAAATAGTACTAGCTATTTCTTCCATACGATTAAATTGTGTACGAGTCTTATTCTTAGTTGTGGACGACTCTACCAACGGCTGTGGACGACTTTGCTTGTGGACGACTTCACTGGTACCAAACCTATACAGGCCACATTTTTTATTCAATTTTAAAAACTGTTCAAATATATCACCGATACAGTTACACCATATTGAGTTTGAATTTTGTGAATTGGATTTTGCCTTTGATCCTGTGTCCTGTCACTTTTATCAGAGTATATATTCAATTTCAAATCAAAGTTTGGATGGCTAATTCCCTCCATATTAACCACAGCACAATACTAAAAATATGAATAATATCTAAATCATTTTCGTAAGCATCCTTTCCGTCACAACTTTGACTGCTATTATCCCTCATATCAAGACCATCAAAAATTTTACATCTATTATCTTCCATATCGAGTACATTACCAAATGTAATCAGTATCCACATACTTATCACATTTATTCTCATTATTAATATTTGTTTTCCACTCTCGTCCCTTCAGTAAGATAAGGTCGTAAGTGACAAAATCTGAAAAATCACTTTTTGTTCAAATAAAATGACTAATAATACTATATCTATCTTACACTAGAAAATGGTCACAATCGAAGGTTTTTTTAAGTGCATTATGGGTAATTAAGAAAAGGTCGTAAGTGCATATGGTTAAGTTTCAAAAAGCTAAAAAAAATTATTAGAACATCATTTAGTGTTGTTATTTTGAAACCTTTAAATGCGATTATCTCGAAATGAAATAATTGACACTTACGACCTTATCTTACTCAAGGGACGTTATGTTATAAACATGTCGTCTCCATATTGAATATTTTGGACTGTCTGTGTAAGCTTGCATTGTTTGACTTGAGTGTTTCTCTCATGCATTCCTGAGCATGTGTATGTTGTTTTAAGAACATGTCCATTATTTTGTGACTTGTTCTTTTAGAAAACTATCCATTATTTGTATCTCTATGGTGCTATGATTTAAGTTTGATAATAGCTAACGCCCCTCAGTTTTTCTTTCTATTTACATAATGGACAGTCTTCGTCCATTATCCATCATTTACTATTGGTTTAGTCAAATAGCCAAATTTAAAAGATATGTTATATTTTATTGTTTCAGCCGCTGGTATTGAAGCTAATAAAGTCACATGTTTAGGTATTGCTACACAACGAGCTACTTTTCTCACCTGGGACAGGTAAAATCTTTATTTTTATACGCCCACATTGAAATGTGGTCGTATATTGTTGTCGTCCCCGTCTGTCCGTCGATCCGGCATCCAAAATTGCTTGTGGGTGCTCTAGAGGCCAAATCTATTATGCGATTGACTTCATGAGACGAAGAAGCCTATTGATTTTCAGCGATTTCCGATAATTAGTGCTAGAGTTATGACCCCTTGATCACTTCAAAAAATCTTGTGGATACTCAAGAGGCCAAAGTTAATATCTGATTGACTACAAATTTATACACAGTTTTTAAGGTCATGAGACAAAGAAACCTATTGATTTTCAGCGATTTCTGATAATTAGCGCCAGAGTTATAGTCCTTGATCACTTCTAAAAATCTTGTGGATGCTCTAGAGGCCAAACTTAATATGCGATTGACTTCAGATTGATACACAGAGTTTAAGGTGTTGAAACAAACAAATATTTTGATTTTCAATGGATTTTCTTAACTGAACAGCTAAATCCATCATATTAAATGTTTCCTATACTAATTTTTAGTGTGGGGCAAAACTTTATAAAAAGCAAACAAATTCTAATGGTTTTCTGATAATTACATAATGAGTTGTTACTCTTAATCAGATTTTAGTGTATTAGTATTATAAATGTTTCATTAACGAAAAAAGTAAAAATACGCGACAACTCTTGTTGACTGCCCGGACAATCTAGCTGCTGTGGGCGTATGCTTCGTTGCCTGGCAACCTATCTTTTCCTCTTTTCGAATTTTGACCCTGGGCTTAATTTCAGAAGAAATGTTTTTGTCCCCCGCCTTTCGAAGAAAGTTAGGGGACTATTAAAATGGGTTCGTCCGTCTGTGGACACAATAACTCTCTTCCTAATTGAGCTAGAATGTTCAAACTTGGTGTATGTGTTTATTAGGTCAATGCCTTGATTGAGTTCGAAGATGAGCATTTTCCGCTTAGGGTAAGCTAGAATGTTCAAACTTGGTGTATGTGTTTATTAGGTCAATGCCTTGATGGAGTTCGAAGATGAGCATTTTCCGCTTACGGTAAGCAGAGATAAGCAATTCGATTGGTTTATGCTTTGGGACATGATAACTTTAGTTCTAATTAAGTGAGATTGATGAAACTTAGTGTATAGTTTCATTACAGTGATACCTTGACTAAGATCGATAATGAGCATTTTCTGCTCAGGGTAAGCAGAGTGATACGCAATTTGATTGGTCGAGACTTTGGAACACAATAACTCTCCTTCTAATTGAGTTAAAATGTTCAAAATTGGTGTGTATATGCTTATTACTGTATATGCTTATTACTTTGGGACAAGATAACTTAGGTTCATCTTGATTGATGATTTGTATGCCAATACAATGACTGCATTCTCATTCAGTAATGGATTCGACAGTAACAGTGTATAGAAAGGTTTGACTCGGACATGAGGGCCCTTTTGTCAAGCGTGGGGGCCCTTTTGTCCGCCTTTTGGGTCCCCCTAACTAGGGTACATTTTCATTTTTATACGCCCACATTTTCATGTGGACGTATTATGTCGTCGCCCCTGTCCGTCCGGACGTACGTCCGTCCGTCCGTCCGGACGTCCGTCCGTCCACAATTTGTTTGTGGACTCTCTACAGGTCACAATTCTTATCCGATTTTGACGAAACTTGAAATATAGGTTTATCCCCAAAAGATCTCGGTTCCTTTCGATATTGGCATGTATCGGATCAAAACTTCATGGATTATGGCCCCTGATTGTACGAAAAATCACGTTTTTAGCTTGTGGACCCTATAGAGGTCACAATTTTGAACCGATTTTGATGAAACTTGACATGCATGTTTGTAACCCAAAGATCTTGGTTCCTTTCGATATTTGCGGCTATCGGAATGTAATTTCCTGAATTATGGCCCCTGATTGTCCGAAAAATCACCCTTTTTAGCTTGTGGTCCCTCTGGAGGTCACAATTATTATTCGATTTAAAAAACCGTTTGATTATATCACCGTTACACCCTAAGGAAGGTTGAGTTCGAATTTCGGGAAAATCGGACGAAAATTGCTATACAAAATGGCTGCCGTTTGTACGCGAATACTGTTAAAAAATGGTATATCAAGGTTGTGGACCCTGTGGAGGTCACAATTTTGATTCGATTTTGATGAAACTTGAAATTCATGGTTATAACCCAAAGATCTCGCTTCCTTTCGATAATTGCGCATATCGGATCGTAACTTCCTGAATTATGGCCCCTGATTATACGCAAAATCGCCTTTTTTTTTAGCTTGGAGGTCACAATTATTATTCGATTTAAAAAAACGTTTGATTATATCACTGTTACACCCTAAGGAAGGTTGAGTTCGAATTTCGGGAAAATCGGACGAAAATTGCCATACAAAATGGCCGCCGTTTGTACGCGAATACTGTTAAAAAATGGTATATCAAGGTTGTGGACCCTGTGGAGGTCACAATTTTGATTCGATTGTGATGAAACTTGAAATTCAAGGTTATAACCCAAAGATCTTGCTTCTTTTCGATATTTGCGCATATCGGATCGTAACTTCCTGAATTATGGCCCCTGATTATACGCAAAATCGCCTTTTTTTTTAGCTTGGAGGTCACAATTATTATCCGATTTAAAAAAACGTTTGATTATATTACCGTTACACCGTAAGGAAGGTTGAGTTCGAATTTCGGGAAAATCAGACCAAAATTGCCATACAAAATGGCCACCGTTTGTACGTGAATACTGTTAAAAAATGGTATATCAAGGTTGTGGACCCTGTAAAGGTCACAATTTTAATTCGATTTTGATGAAACTTGAAATGCATGGTTATAACCCAAAGATCTTGGTTCCTTTCGGTATTTGCGCATATCGGATCGTAACTTCCTGAATTATTCGAATTTCGTGAAAATGGTACCAAAATTGCCGGACGAAATGGTCGCCGTTTGTACGCGAATAGTGTAAAGATATGGTATATCATGGTTGTTGACTCTGTACAGGTCACAATTCTTATCCGATTTTGACGAAAAGTCACATTACTAGGTTGTGTACCGTCACACCATGATCATTGTCGACTTCGAATTTCATGAATATCAGACTGGAACTGACCAACAAAATGGCTGCTCCCAATACAGTATGAAATACAGGACTTAATGATGTAGGAAAAATCACTTTCCGTATTGTTTGTTCTCTATCCATCTCTCGAAAATGTGGGCGTATCCTGCCTGGCAGTGCCAGCCTATCTTTTTTGATGGTTTTAGCATTTTTATACGCCCACATTTTTATGTGGACGTATATTGTCGTCGCCCCTGTCCGTCCGTCCGTCCGTCCGTCCACATTTTTTTTGTGAACAGTCTACAGGTCACAATTTTTATCCGATTTCAATGAAACTTAAAACATAGGTTTATCACCATAAAATCTCGGTTCCTTTCGATATTGGCATGTATCGGACTGTAACTTCATGGGTTATGGCCCCTGATTGTACGAAAAATCACGTTTTTTAGCTTGTGAACAGTGTAGAGGTCACAATTTTGAACCGATTTGGATGAAACTTGACATGTATGTTTATAACCCAAAGATCTTGGTTCCTTTCGATATTTGCGCCCATCGGATCGTAACTTCCTGAATTATGGCCCCTGATTGTCCGAAAAATCGCTCTTTTTAGCTTGTGGTCCCTCTGGAGGTCACAATTGTTATCCGATTTAAAAAATCGTTTGATTATATCACCGTTGCATGGTTATGAAGGTTGAGTTCGAATTTCGTGAAAATCGGACCAAAATTGACGGACAAAATGGCCGCCGTTTGTACGCGAATAGTGTGAAAATATGTTATATCAAGGTTGTGGACCTTATAGAGGTCACAATTTTGAACCGATTTTGATGAAACTTGACATGTATGTTTATAACCCAAAGATCTTGGTTCCTTTCGATATTTGCGCCCATCGGATCGTAACTTCCTGAATTATGGCCCCTGATTGTCCGAAAAATTGCCCTTTTTAGCTTGTGGTCCCTCTGGAGGTCAAAATTGTTATCGGATTTAAAAAACCGTTTGATTATATCACCGTTCCATGGTTATGAAGGTTGAGTTCGAATTTCGTGAAAATCGAACCAAAATTGACGGACAAAATGGCCGCCATTTGTACGCGAATAGTGTGAAAATATGTTATATCAAGGTTGTGAACAGTGTAGAGGTCACAATTTTGAACCGATTTGGATGAAACTTGAAATGCATGTTTATAACCCAAAGATCTTGGTTCCTTTCGATGTTTGCGCCAATCGGATCGTAACTTCCTGAATTATGGCCCCTGATTGTCCGAAAAATCGCCCTTTTTAGCTTGTGGTCCCTCTGGAGGTCAAAATTGTTATCCGATTTAAAAAAACGTTTGATTATATCACCGTTCCATGGTTATGAAGGTTGCTTTAGAATTTCGTGAAAATCGGACCAAAATTGACGGACAAAATGGCCGCCATTTGTACGTGAATAGTGTGAAAATATGTTATATCAAGGTTGTGGACCTTATAGAGGTCACAATTTTGAACCGATTTGGATGAAACTTGACATGTATGTTTATAACCCAAAGATCTGGGTTCCTTTCGATATTTGCGCCCATCGGATCGTAACTTCCTGAATTATGGCCCCTGATTGTCCAAAAAAATTGCCCTTTTTAGCTTGTGGTCCCTCTGGAGGTCAAAATTATTATCCGATTTAAAAAAACGTTTGACTATATCACCATAACATGGTAATGAAGAGAGAGTTTGAATTACGTGAAAATCGGACTAGAATTGACGGACAAAATGGCCGCCGTTTATACACGAATAGTGTGAAAATATGTTATATCAAGGTTGTGACCCTATAGAGGTCACAATTTTGAATCGATTTTGATGAAACTTGACATGTATGTTTATGACCCAAAGATCTTGGTTCCTTTCGATATTTGCGCCCATCGGGTCATTACTTCCTGAATTATGTCCCCTGATTGTACGAAAAATCACCCTTTTTAGCTTGTTGTGCCTCTGTAGGTCACAATTATTATCTGATTTAAAAAAAAAAACGTTTGATTATAAAAACCAAACAAATTCTAATGATTTTCTGATAATTCCTTAATATGCGACAACTCTTGTTGACTGCCCGGACGATTTGGCTGCTGTGTGGGCGTATGTTTCGTTGCCTGGCAACCTATTTTTCTTTATAAAACACTTTTGGATGACACTTTGTGTACAGTTTGATTGCTCGATACGTTTGAAAAAAATAAATGTGCAATTAATTTAATATGTGTCATATATTTATTTTGGGATTTCGGTGTGGACATCAGACTCACTGTTGACTTGTTATCACTGACATGGTCATATTCGAAATTAAGTCCAGGGCTTAAATACAAGAATTCCCGGTTTGCAACAGTTTGGCAAACTATGGAGAATATATATGTGAATATAAGTGATAAAGCCACTACAAGTCTTATTTGTTACCTACTATAGAACATTTGTAAAAAATAATGATATTCTTTTATATAAGATTATGTGGTTTAGTCTGAAGAGTTCAATATGAACGAAATTAGTCGCATAAAAAATTCAGATGACCGCAAGAATCGCCCATTTCTATCTAATCTATGTAGTTTAGAGCTTTTTATACGACCACATTATTATGCAGTCATCCCAGTCTGTCTGGACGTTCGGACATCTGTCCATCCACAATTGTTTGTGGACTCTCTACAGGTCACAATTCTTATCCGATTTTGACGAAACTTGAAATATAGGTTTATCCCCAAAAGATCTCGGTTCCTTTCAATATTGGCATGTATCGGATCGGAACTTCATGGATTATGGCCCCTGATTGTACGAAATATCATGTTTTTATACGCCCACATTTTCATGTGGACGTATATTGTCGTCGCCCCTGTTCGTCCGTCTGTTCACAATTGTTTGTGAACAGTCTACAGGTCACAATTTTTATCCGATTTCAATGAAACTTAAAACATAGGTTTATCACCCTAAGATCTCGGTTCCTTTCGATATTGGCATGTATCGGACTGTAACTTCATGGGTTATGGCCCCTGATTGTACGAAAAATCACGTTTTTTAGCTTGTGAACAGTTTAGAGGTCACAATTTTGAACCGATTTGGACGAAACTTGAAATGCATGTTTATAACCCAAAGACCTTGGTTCCTTTCGATATTTGCGCCAATCGGATCGTAACTTCCTGAATTATGCCCCCTGATTGTCCGAAAAATCGCCCTTTTTAGCTTGTGGTCCCTCTGGAGGTCAAAATTGTTATCCGATTTAAAAAACCGTTTGATTATTTCACCGTTCCATGGTTATGAAGGTTGAGTTTGAATTTCGTGAAAATCGGACCAAAATTGACGGACAAAATGGCCGCCATTTGTACGCAAATAGTGTGAAAATATGTTAAATCAAGGTTGTGAACAGTGTAGAGGACACAATTTTGAACCGATTTGGATGAAACTTGAAATGCATGTTTATAACCCAAAGATCTTGGTTCCTTTCGATATTTGCGCCAATCGGATCGTAACTTCCTGAATTATGGCCCCTGATTGTCCGAAAAATTGCCCTTTTTAGCTTGTGGTCCCTCTGGAGGTCAAAATTGTTATCCGATTTAAAAAACCGTTTGATTATATCATTGTTCCATGGTTATGAAGGTCGAGTTCAAATTTCGTGAAAATCGGATAAAAATTGACGGACAAAATGGCCGCCATTTGTACGCGAATAGTGTGCAAATATGTTATATCAAGGTTGTGAACAGTGTAGAGGACACAATTTTGAATCGATTTGGATGAAACTTGAAATGCATGTTTATAACCCAAAGATCTTGATTCCTTTCGATATTTGCGCCAATTGGATCGTAACTTCCTGAATTATGGCCCCTGATTGTCCGAAAAAATGCCCTTTTTAGCTTGTGGTCCCTCTGGAGGTCAAAATTGTTATCCGATTTAAAAAAACGTTTGATTTTATCACCGTTCCATGGTTATGAAGGTTGAGTATGAATTGTGTGAAAATCGGACCAAAATTGACGGACAAAATGGCCGCCGTTTGTACGCGAATATTGTGAAAATATGTTATATAAAGGTTGTGGACCTTATAGAGGTCACAATTTTGAACCAATTTTGATGAAACTTGACATGTGTGTTTATAACCCAAAGATCGTGGTTCCTTTAGATATTTGCGCCCATTGGATCATAACTTCCTGAATTATGTCCCCGGATTGTCAGAAAAATCGCTTTTGTTCGCTTTTGGTTCCTCTGGAGGTCAAAATTATTATCCGATTTAAAAAAACGTTTGACTATATCACCGTTACATGGTAATGAAGAGAGAGTTTGAATTACGTGAAAACCGGACTAGAATTGACGGACAAAATGGCCGCCGTTTGTACACGAATAGTGTGAAAATATGTTATATCAAGGTTGTGGACCCGATAGAGGTCACAATTTTGAATCGATTTTGATGAAACTTGACAGGTATGTTTTAAACCCAAAGATCTTGGTTCCTTTCGATATTTGCGCCCATCGGGTCATTACTTCCTGAATTATGTCCCCTGATTGTATGAAAAATCACCCTTTTTAGCTTGTGGTGCCTCTGGAGGTCACAATTATTATATGATTTAAAAAAAAAACGTTTGATTATAAAAACCAAACAAATTCTAATGATTTTCTGATAATTCCTTAATATGCGACAATTCTTGTTGACTGCCTGAACGATTTGGCTGCTATGTGGGCGTATGTTTCGTTGCCTGGCAACCTATTTTTAGCTTGTGGACCCTGTAGAGGTCACAGTTTTGAACCGATTGTGATGAAACTTGACATGCATGTTTATAACTCCAAAATCTTGGTTCCTTTCGATATTTGCACCCATCGGATCGTAACTTGCCGAATTAATAAGGCCCTGATTGTCCGAAAAATCGCCCTTTTTAGCTTGTGGTCCCTCTGGAGGTCAAAATTATTATCCAATTTGAAAAACCGTTTGATCATATCACCGTTACATGGTAATGAAGGTTGAGTTCAAATTTCGTGAAAATCAGACCAAAATTGACAAACAAAATGGCCGCCTTTTGTACGCGAATAGTTTGAAAATATGTTATATCAAGGTTGTGGACCTTATAGAGGTCACAATTTTGAACCGATTTTGATGAAATTTGACATGTAATGTTTATAACCCAAAGATCTTGGTTCCTTTCGATATTTGCACCCATCGGATCGTAACTTCCTGAATTATGGCCCCTGATTGTCCGATAAATTGCCCTTTTTAGTTTGTGGTCCCTCTTGAGGTCACAATTATTATCCGATTTAAAAAACTGTTTGATTATATTACCGTTACACCATAAGGCAGGTTGAGTTCGAATTTCGGGAAAATCTGACGAAATTTGCCATACAAAATGGCCGCGGTTTGTACGCAGATACTGTTAAAAAATGGTATATCAAGGTTGTGGACCCTGTAGAGGTCACAATTTTGAACCGTTTTTGATGAAACTTGAAATTCATGGTTATAATCCAAAGATCTTGGTTACTTTCGATATTTGCGCATATCGGATTGTAACTTCCTGAATTATGGCCCCTAATTGTCCGAAAAATCATCTATGGTCCCTCTGGAGGTCACAATTATTATCCGATTTAAAAAAACGTTTGACTCTATCACCGTTACACCCTACGGAACGTTGAGTTCGAATTTCTTACCCACTTAGCAACATGATTCTCAGTCAAATTTGAAGCCTACTCAAATGCACCTTTATAACCCAAAGATTTTAATTCATTTTGATATTTGCACATATCAAATTCTAACTTAATGATGTAGGAAAAATCACTTTCGGTATTGCTTGTTCTCTATCCATCTCTCGAAAATGTGGGCGTATCCTGCCTCTCAGTGCCGCCGTTTGTACGCGAATACTCTTAAAAAATGGTATATCAAGGTTTTGGACCCTGTAGAGGTCAAAATTTTGAACTTGAAATTCATGGTTATAACCCAAAGATCTTGGTTCCTGTCGATATTTGCGCATATTGGATCGTAACTTCCTGAATTATGGCCCCTGATTATATGCAAAATCGCCATTTTTATACGTCCGTCCGTCCGCTCTCCGGTAGGTATACTTACAGGGACTTTACACAGTATATGGGTTACTTGTGGGATTTTTGGTCACTTACGGTCAACCCTCAATTATTACGGACGAAATTTTAATCGGACAAACTAAACGGACGGATGATTTATTACCGTGAATCTCAGCTCAAAATGGGAGTTATCTCTCTTAAACGACTTGTTAAGCAAGACTATTCGATATGCATGCGCAGTAGAACAAAGCGTGAGTACTGCTAGTCTCAATCAGACAGATAAATTCCGTATGCTGAAGACTATGTAATTCTGGGAGTCCGAGACTATATGACGTCAATGACAGCAGTACACGGCATACTACTGGGGCACTCGGCTAATCTCGACAGATTCCGTAAACTACGTAGACTGCATCTAGTCTCGGATGTATGACAGTAAGTGATATGTACCTACGCCCATACATTTGCGATGCGGCTACCGGTTTACTTTAACAGGAAAACTTGACGCTACTACACAAATTGGGAACCTATTCGGCTAGCGACCTATTCGACCGATCGAGCTGCAACCTGTTCGTTGGAAACCTATTTAGAGTAAAGACAACAGTCTCTATTTATCAACCAATAAAATCCAACGTTATGTCTATCAAATGAAAGTAGAATATATTATTTTTTATCCATTCCTTCAGCTCAGAATAGAAGTGTAATTTCGTCATTATCTTACAGCTGGATCGGTCGAATAGGTCGCTATCCAAATAGGTCGCCAACTTGTGTTTGGAATGGGCGCAGCCATGTTTCATCCGGGACCTTTAAAGTAGTTCCAATATGGCGGAATTCATCGTACAGCCGAGTTTAGATTCCGAAATCTTCCGAGGTTTGCCGAGTGACTACTGGGGTTATACTCTGTGGTATTTTCTACGCCATTTTTAGCTGATTTCGCGGTTGAACCTGAAGATTAATGGTAGATCAAGCATTAGTTAAATAAATTGAGAGGTAATGTATTTTTTAATCCGTGTTCAAGCAGACCCGCATTGTTATAAGTTTGCCAAATTCTGTTGAGGCCAATTCAACTTACAGAGTCCGAGATCCGAATTGCCATTTTGTTTGTTCGACATTCCAAGTGATTAATTATCACAGAAATATGGTTTATGAATAGACATGTTAGGTTTGTCGATTTAGTTCTTTATTTAGCAAAGGCTATTCCTGTTTCTGTAATCGACTTAATGATAATTGAGCTGTTGATTATGCCGTTAAAAATGGGGAGCAGGGCGTTTCACCCCATTACCCTTTCCCCCGGGCTGTTCCATCCCACAATTACACGGGTCTTTTCATCCCACAATTACACGGGTCGTTTCATCCCATTTATATGGGTCTGTTTCACCCCACAAAATAAAAAAAACAAAACAATTATTACGTATTTTAATTTTAAATATCTTTTTTCGTACATTAACAAAAAAACAATATGATATCAGTGTTTCACGTTTGACGCGAGTGATAGCCGGGGCTTTTTCGCAAATCGAGCCCCTGAACTGCAAATGAAGCTCATGTAAAACAATATTCGAATAATTGTCCTATGGAAATTTTTGTTTTGGCCCGAAAAAAAATATCGCTAAATTTGGTTTTTTGTCAAAAGTGAAAATATTCCCTTTTTTAATCTATATAGTGGCAAGTAATTTTTTTTTGTTCATGTGAAAATATTACTTATTGTTATTGTATATTATGGCAAACTAGGTAGCACACTAATAAAAGGTGTACATTTTTATTTTACAGGGTGTAAAGTATGGGCAAAACTACCTGGTGTAAAGACATCTGGTCAGTAATGGTGGTTGAAGTTTATAATGCTGGTAATTTAACAGTATGTGATGTTAACTGTCAATCTGATGATTCAGAGTAAGTATTTTACATAGTGATCAGTGTGAGCCTCATCCATCTCAACGGTGTTTCATATTGTAGTATGGCGATTAAAATTAAAAGAGGAAGGAATTTGATCAGAACACCCTTTATTTGGGAAGGATCTGTTTCTCTGAAACATAAGCTCTTTGTTCTTTGACTTTAGATTTAGTGTCAGTAGTAAGAGTGTTTTTGTCCCCCGCCTTTCGAAGAAAGTTTGGGGACTATTAAAATGGGTTCGTCCGTCTGTCTGTCTGTCCGTCTGTCCGTCACACTTTTTGGGACAAAATAACTCTCTTCCTAATTGAGCTAGAATGTTAAAACTTGGTGTATGTGTTTATTAGGTCAATGCCTTGATGGAGTTCGAAGATGAGCATTTTCCGCTTAGGGTAAGCAGAGATAAGCAATTTGATTGGTTGATACTTTAGGACAAGATAACTTAGGTTCATCTTGATTGATGATTTTTATGCCAATACAATGACTGCATTCTCATTTAGTAATGGATTCGACAGTAACAGTGTATAGAAACGATTGACTTGGACAAGAGGGCCCTTTCCCTTGGCCAGAGGGGGCCTTTTGTCTGCCTTCAGGGTCCCCCTAACTAGGGTACATTTTCATTTTTCTCGTCGGTTTTAGCATTTTTCTTTATAAAACACTTTTGGATGACAGTTCGTGTACAGTTTGATTGCTCGATACATTGAAAAAAATAAATGTGCGATTAATTAATATGTGTCTTCTATTTATTTTGGGATTTCGGCGGGGGACATCAGCCTCACGGTTGGCTTGTTTCTTTTAAAACATTTGCTTTAAAGAGACTGGTTTGGATCAAATTTAGTAATTAGTTTCAATTATGTGTTATAATTTTATTTCCGTTGTATGATCTTTTTCAGCAAGCTATATTATAAGTAACTAAATCTTAAACTCAATATTATCTATAATTTTTGACATTAACAACATGAAATATCATTTAATTGGTTTATTTCAATCAATATTGGTGTAAGCATACCGTTACCGCAAAAATATGATATGCTTTCATTTAAATGTACTTTTTGACCAATTGCAGGATACTGATACATTTGAAATGTTCACCAACAAGAAATTGGAGAACATTCAGCTAGATGGTAAGTACTGATTTTCTTGTTGAAGTTGTCTTCATACATAAAGATCTCTGAAAACCAAATCTGCAATAAATATCATTTTGAACAAATAGATGAACATGCCACGTGTGACGTAGCGCATGCTTGGTCTTTCGTGAAAAGCTGGTTCTCATTTTCACAGGTTTGTGTCACGTACATAAATGCCATGTTATATAATTTCTCAGTTCTTGCGATGTAGGAATAGTTTTTTTTTATTTGATTGCCGTTTTCAAATAACCACCTGTAATTTATATCTTCGTGGTGAACCACTGAAAACATTAGGTGAAGCTATTATGAATGGGTTGACTTCTAATGTTCAATAATATTTTACTTATAGATACTATCGCAGATGGAAATACTGATGAGAAGAATTTTATAGATAAGATTGAAATGGAGGATTTTATAGATGACCCGATTGAACCAACTACAAAACAACCCAAACGTAATGATACGAGAGCCAAGTGGACAAAAGAAGGGGAAGAAGAAATAAGAATAACATTTAGACACTATTTGAAAAAAAATAAGACCGAAACCAGCTGCTTGTTAAAAAGCCACCGAGAAGAGTCAAAAAATGACTTTATTTGTAAGCACTTGAAAGAAACCTTAAAAAAAACGAAATAATCCGGATAATAAGAGTGTAACACTAATAGCAGAAATTTCATACATTTTTGCCTGCCGATTCAAAATGTATCCGGATTTAAGGGTTAGAATAGTAATGTATATAGAAATATCACGTTTCTTTAAAAAATGATTAAACATGTGGCCATCTGCACTTATAAGGTTTAAATAATGATTGAAAGCATTTTTATACGCCCACATTTTCATGTGGACGTATATTGTCGTCGCCCCTGTTCGTCCGTCCGTCCACAATTAATTGTGAACAGTCTACAGGTCACAATTTTTATCCGATTTCGATGAAACTTAAAATATAGGTTTATCACCCTAAGATCTCGGTTCCTTTCGATATTGGCATGTATCGGACTGTAACTTCATGGGTTATGGCCCCCGATTGTACGAAAAATCACGTTTTTTAGCTTGTGAACAGTGTAGAGGTCACAATTTTGAACCGATTTGGATGAAACTTGAAATTTATGTTTATAACCCAAAGATTTTGGTTCCTTTCGATATTTGCGCCCATCGGATCGTAACTTCCTGAATTAGGGCCCCTGATTGTCCGAAAAATCACCCTTTTTATACGCCCACATTTTCATGTGGACGTATTATGTCGTCGCCCCTGTCCGTCCACAATTTGTTTGTGGACTCTCTACAGGTCACAATTCTTATCCGATTTTGACGAAACTTGAAATATAGGTTTATCCCCAAAAGATCTCGGTTCCTTTCGATATTGGCATGTATCGGATCAAAACTTCATGGATTATGGCCCCTGATTGTACGAAAAATCACGTTTTTAGCTTGTGGACCCTATAGAGGTCACAATTTTGAACCGATTTTGATGAAACTTGACATGCATGTTTGTAACCCAAAGATCTTGGTTCCTTTCGATATTTGCGGCTATCGGAATGTAATTTCCTGAATTATGGCCCCTGATTGTCCGAAAAATCACCCTTTTTAGCTTGTGGTCCCTCTGGAGGTCACAATTATTATTCGATTTAAAAAACCGTTTGATTATATCACCGTTACACCCTAAGGGAGGTTGAGTTCGAATTTCGGGAAAATCGGACGAAAATTGCCATACAAAATGGCCGCCGTTAGTACGCGAATACTGTTAAAAAATGGTATATCAAGGTTGTGGACCCTGTGGAGGTCACAATTTTGATTCGATTTTGATGAAACTTGAAATTCATGGTTATAACCCAAAGATCTTGCTTCCTTTCGATATTTGCGCATATCGGATCGTAACTTCCTGAATTATGGCCCCTGATTATACGCAAAATCGCCTTTTTTTTAGCTTGGAGGTCACAATTATTATTCGATTTAAAAAAACGTTTGATTATATCACCGTTACACCCTAAGGGAGGTTGAGTTCGAATTTCGGGAAAATCGGACGAAAATTGCCAAACAAAATGGCCGCCGTTAGTACGCGAATACTGTTAAAAAATGGTATATCAAGGTTGTGGACCCTGTGGAGGTGACAATTTTGATTCGATTTTGATGAAATTTGAAATTCATGGTTTTAACCCAAAGATCTTGCTTCCTTTTGATATTTGCGCATATCGGATCGTAACTTCCTGAATTATGGCCCCTGATCATACGCAAAATAGCCTTTTTTTTAGCTTGGAGGTCACAATTATTATTCGATTTAAAAAAACGTTTGATTATATCACCGTTACACCCTAAGGAAGGTTGAGTTCGAATTTCGGGAAAATCGGACGAAAATTGCCATACGAAATGGCCGCCGTTTGTACGCGAATACTGTTAAAAATGGTATATCAAGGTTGTGGACCCTGTGGAGGTCACAATTTTGATTCGATTGTGATGAAACTTGAAATTCAAGGTTATAACCCAAAGATCTTGCTTCCTTTCGATATTTGCGCATATCGGATCGTAACTTCCTGAATTATGGCCCCTGATTATACGCAAAATCGCCTTTTTTTTTAGCTTGGAGGTCACAATTATTATCCGATTTAAAAAAACGTTTGATTATATTTCCGTTACACCGTAAGGAAGGTTGAGTTCGAATTTCGGGAAAATCAGACCAAAATTGCCATACAAAATGGCCACCGTTTGTACGTGAATACTGTTAAAAAATGGTATATCAAGGTTGTGGACCCTGTAAAGGTCACAATTTTAATTCGATTTTGATGAAACTTGAAATGCATGGTTATAACCCAAAGATCTTGGTTCCTTTCGGTATTTGCGCATATCGGATCGTAACTTCCTGAATTATTCGAATTTCGTGAAAATGGTACCAAAATTGCCGGACGAAATGGTCGCCGTTTGTACGCGAATAGTGTAAAGATATGGTATATCATGGTTGTTGACTCTGTACAGGTCACAATTCTTATCCGATTTTGACGAAAAGTCACATTTCTAGGTTGTGTACCGTCACACCATAATCATTGTTCCTGGGTAGCCCGGACAATTTCAGATTAATTGGTGAAAAATTAAGAGATTCCCAGACAATTCAGTTCCGTGTATTTTGAGCGCGTTACGCCTCTTATTTCTGAACTATTTGGACTGATTAACGACCTTCCCGTAGGAATATTGCCTTGAAATTTTTACAGAATTTTCGCACTGCACAGACATCGTTCCCGTGGTCGAATCGGGTTAAAAAGAGAATGTAGCCTTTGATTCTAGCTATCACATATGCAAAGGGGAAGTGTGTTCGAACCTGGGAAAATGGTTAATAAATTCGAATCCCACCCCACCCATCAAAGATTTTTTTTAAAAAAAAATTGCCGTATTTCATCGAATTTTTATTGTTCTTAATATAGGATATTTTTCTCCTTTTATTTTGTGATAGATAGCACCCCTGCGCAATCAACCGCTAGAAAGGATGCCTCAGCAGTCAAAATCGGAAAAAATGACCGATTTTGGTTTTTGATCCCGCAAACATGGTTCCCGTAAATTTAAAAATTTTATTTTAAAGGATAATGCGCCTCACATACGGAAGAGGCGATAAGATCCCTTTGCAGTAACAATTTTACAAAAAATTAAAACCGCATTAAATTTGTGAAGAAACAGGTTTTTTTTTTTTTGCTAATTTTTTTTTTCATCGGATCAAAATGGGAGTAAGGTCCAGAGTCCGGAGTGTAAATGGGCATATCGTGTCCAAATTTCAGGTTCCTCGGACAATTTTCAGGGCACCTAGGTACCTACATGAGAAATTGCTAGCCGGAATTCGGTAGGCATCGTGCCTTTGGTTCCAGTGCTACGCTTGCGCGAAAGTAAAATACAACTAAAAACGTCGCTGAGAAGGAAATTGTTTTTAAAAAATGGTCGAATCTCCTTGAAACTTCGGCTACCCCCATTTTCATCCTCTGGGCATCCAAAAATGGTATCAAAATTAAAATCGAACACCTCTTTTTGATGTTTTACTTTATGTACCCCCGGGTCGGAACCCGAATTTTTTTTAAAGTGTGACCGGGACCAAAGCAAAGATACCCAGTGAGTGTCAAGTGTGTGTGCATGAAAGTAAGGGCGTGTGTGTTACGCATGGGCGCATTTTATTTTTTACCAAATTTTCCTCTGGAAAAGGGCCCGTACTCGGGGGTGGGCAGGAATGTTGGGTACCTGCCCATAAAATTTAGTGGGGGTAGCCACGAGGACAAGTTGCGCGGAAGAACTGAAAAAGTTACAACAATAATTAATGAAATAAGACGTTATGGGGCCCTTGAGCCCCAAGTGACCGCGTCGGGGCTTTAGAGCATGGAACCAGGTGTGTGGGACTCTTCGGCGTAACAGTCCAAAAATTCAAACGTCTGGGACTTCCGGTTCGGGAATGGGGCCCAAAAAGCAGCTTTTTTCAATCGTTTCTTTGGCGTCGATATCGCCCACTTCCGGTATCCGCAAGGCCATTTTTATGTGACCGGGGGACTTTTCGGGGTTAATAAACTTACAAATACCCAATCTGGGACCCTGCCCAAGAGCTGTTTGGAATGTGATGTTATACCTAAAATGCAGACGGGGAGAGGTTCTGCCAGCTAAGGTCATGACCTTGACCCGTAAGACAACCCCGTCAACAGCCTTGTTTGCCGTGTCCTTGGAATCGACCTTGATACTTATGGCGAAATTCTGGACGGTACATGAAGTTTTGGAACTTTTTTAATCCCACGGTCAAAGGTCAAGACGAAATTCAAATGGTCAGTGAGGTGTCCATCCAAGATCATGACCATTGACTTGCCACGTAGAACTGGGGCCCCGCGAGAGCCAGTGGAAGACACGAGTGGGTAGAACTTATGGTGACCTTGACCCTTTCAGATGACCTTGACCCACTAAGATCATGTGGGCCATGATAAAATGTCTGGAGGTCAAGGTTTCGTGGTCTTGAATTTATTAGTTTTGCCCCTAGTGGGAAAAAAACGATAAACTTCCGGGGCCCCTAGTGGGTCTAGGTCGCGACTTTTTGTGGGCAAAATTTAAAAATGAAGAACAAATATGGGATCGCTCTATCCGGTCACCAAATCCCAGGCCGATAGGAAGACTTTTTGGGCAAAATTGTCTGAGAAAGTCAAATAGCTCGCTTTTTACTACTGTGGTCAAAGGGGGGATAACTGGCATCTACCGAATTGCACCCGACGACCGTGGGGTCGCGGCCTCTTGAACTAAATCAACCCCTGGGAGTCGTGTCGAGATCTTGGTTTGACCCTTCAAGGTCATGGTCATGGTCAAATGGCTATCATGGACCATTTTACCCCACTTCCGGTCGCCGCAGAAAATTTTCGAGTGCACCACGCGGCGCACAGGTGTCGATTTAGTAGGGGTAGCCGCTAGGACAAATTCGGCGGAAGATTTGGAAAAATAATTATGAACTGCAACATATATTCCCCACAAAAAAACGCCAGAATTCCTCATAATTTTGTCACTTTTACCCCTCAATTGCCGTCCGAAGCTTATCGAGCAAGTAGCGTTCGTACCCCCATGAAGCCCGCAAAATATTCCCCACAAAAAACCGCCAGAATTCCCCATAATTTTGTCACTTTTACCCCTCAATTGCCGTCAGAAGCATATCCCGTAAGTAGCGTACGTACCCTTATGAAGTCCGCAAAATATTCCCCACAAAAAAAACGCCAGAATTCCTCATAACTTTGTCACTTTTACCCCTCAATTGCCGTCCAAAAACGTATCGCGCAAGTAGCGTTCGTACCCCCATGAAGCCCGCAAGCCAGAAATTGCACAACTATAGCTACGGGAGTCCGTCCGTCCGTCCGTCCGTCCACAATTTGTTTGTGGACTCTCTACAGGTCACAATTCTCATCCGATTTTGACGAAACTTGAAATATAGGTTTATCCCCAAAAGATCTCGGCTGCTTTCGATATTGGCATGTATCGGATGAAAACTCATCAGGGGCCACCCTGATTGTACGAAAAATCACGTTTTTAGCTTGTGGACCCTATAGAGGTTACAATTTCGAACCGATTTTGATGATCTTGGTACCTTTCGATATTTGCGCCTATCGGAATGTAATTTCCTGAATTATGGCCCCTGATTGTCCGAAAAATCACCCTTTTTCGCTTGTGGTCCCTCTGGAGGTCACAATTATTATCCGATTTAAAAAAACGTTTGATTATATCACCGTTACACCCTAAGGTAGGGTGAGTTCGAATTTCGGGAAAATTGAACCAAAATTGCCATACAAAATGGCCGACGTTTGTACGCGTATACTGTTAAAAGATAGGCTGGCACTGCCAGGCAGCATACGCCCACATTTTCGAGAGATGGACAGAGAACAAGCAATACCGAAAGTGATTTTTCCTACATCTTTAAGTCCTGTATTTCATACTGTATTGGGAGCAGCCATTTAGTTGGTCAGTTCCAGTCTGATATTAATGAAATTCGAAACCGACAATGATTATGGTGTGACGGTACACAACCTAGAAATGTGACTTTTCATCAAAATCGGATAAGAATTGTGACCTGTAGAGAGTCCACAACCATGATATACCATATTTTTACACTATTCGCGTACAAACGGCGACCATTTCGTCCGGCAATTTTGGTACGATTTTCACGAAATTGGAACTCAACCTTCCTCATCAAAATTGAATTAAAATTGTGACCTATACAGGGTCCACAACCATGATATATAATTTTTTTAACAGTAATTGCGTACAAACGGCGGCCATTTTGTCTGTCAATTTTGGTCCGATTTTCCCGAAATTCAAACTCAACCTTCCTTACAGTGTAACGGTGATATAATCAAACGTGTTTTTAAATTGGATAATAATTGTGACCTCCAGCGGGACCACAAGCTAAAGAAAGGGGGATTTTGCGTATAACCGGGGGCCATAATTCAGGAAGTTACGATCCGATATGCGCAAATAACGAAAAGAACCAAGATCTTTGGGTTATAACCATGAATTTCAAGTTTCATCAAAATCGAATTAAAATTGTGACCTTTACAGGGTCCACAACCTTGATATACCATTTTTTAACAGTATTCGCGTACAAACGGTGGCCATTTTGTATGGCAATTTTGGTCTGATTTTCCCGAAATTCGAACTCAACCTTCCTTACGGTGTAACGGTAATATAATCAAACGTTTTTTTAAATCGGATAATAATTGTGACCTCCAAGCTAAAAAAAAGGCTATTTTGCGTATGATCAGGGGCCATAATTCAGGAAGTTATGATCCGATATGCGCAAATATCGAAAGGAAGCAAGATCTTTGGGTTATAACCTTGAATTTCAAGTTTCATCAAAATCGAATCAAAATTGTGACCTCCACAGGGTCCACAACCTTGATATACCATTTTTTAACAGTATTCGCGTACAAACGGTGGCCATTTTGTATGGCAATTTTGGTCTGATTTTCCCGAAATTCGAACTCAACCTTCCTTACGGTGTAACGGTAATATAATCAAACGTTTTTTTAAATCGGATAATAATTGTGACCTCCAAGCTAAAAAAAAGGCTATTTTGCGTATGATCAGGGGCCATAATTCAGGAAGTTACGATCCGATATGCGCAAATATCGAAAGGAAGCAAGATCTTTGGGTTATAACCTTGAATTTCAAGTTTCATCAAAATCGAATCAAAATTGTGACCTCCACAGGGTCCACAACCTTGATATACCATTTTTTAACAGTATTCGCGTACAAACGGCGGCCATTTTGTATGGCAATTTTCGTCCGATTTTCCCGAAATTCGAACTCAACCTTCCTTAGGGGTGTAACGATGATATAATCATACGTTTTTTTAAATCGAATAATAATTGTGACCTCCAAGCTAAAAAAAAGGCGATTTTGCGTATAATCAGGGGCCATAATTCAGGAAGTTACGATCCGATATGCGCAAATATCGAAAGGAAGCAAGATCTTTGGGTTATAACCATGAATTTCAAGTTTCATCAAAATCGAATCAAAATTGTGACCTCCACAGGATCCACAACCTTGATATACCATTTTTTAACAGTATTCGCGTACAAACGGCGGCCATTTTGTATGGCAATTTTCGTCCGATTTTCCCGAAATTCGAACTCAACCTTCCTTAGGGTGTAACGGTGATATAATCGAAAGGTTTTTTAAATCGAATAATAATTGTGACCTCCAGAGGGACCACAAGCTAAAAAGGGTGATTTTTCGGACAATCAGGGGCCATAATTCAGGAAATTACATTCCGATAGCCGCAAATATCGAAAGGAACCAAGATCTTTGGGTTACAAACATGCATGTCAAGTTTCATCAAAATCGGTTCAAAATTGTGACCTCTATAGGGTCCACAAGCTAAAAACGTGATTTTTCGTACAATCAGGGGCCATAATCCATGAAGTTTTGATCCGATACATGCCAATATCGAAAGGAACCGAGATCTTTTGGGGATAAACCTATATTTCAAATTTCGTCAAAATCGGATAAGAATTGTGACCTGTAGAGAGTCCACAAACAAATTGTGGACGGACGGACGTCCGGACGGACAGGGGCGATGACATAATACGTCCACATGAAAATGTGGGCGTATAAAAATGGTATATCAAGGTTGTGGACCCTGTAGAAGTCACATTTTTAATTCGATTTTGATGAAACTTGAAATTCATGGTAATAACCCAAAGATCTTGGTTCCTTTCGATATTTGCGCATATCGGAACATAACTTCCTGAATTATGGCCCCTGATTATACGCAAAATCGCCTTATTTTAGCTTGTGGTCCCTCTGGTGGTCACAATTATTATCCGATTTAATAAAACGGTTGATTATATTACCGTTACACCGTAAGGAAGGTTGAGTTTAAATTTGGGGAAAGTCGGACCAAAATTGCCATACAAAATGGCCGCCGTTTGTACGCGAATAGTGTAAAGATATGGTATATCATGGTTGTTGACTCTGTACAGGTCACAATTCTTATCCGATTTTGATGAAAAGTCACATTTCTAGGTTGTGTACCGTCACACCATAATCATTGTCGGTTTCGAATTTCATGAATATCAGACTGGAACTGACCAACAAAATGGCTGCTCCCAATACAGTATGAAATACAGGACTTAATGATGTAGGAAAAATCACTTTCGGTATTGCTTGTTCTCTATCCATCTCCCAAAAATGTGGGCGTATCCTGCCTGGCAGTGCCAGCCTATCTTTTTAAATGGGATAATAATTCTGACCCCAGAGGGGCCAAAAGCTAAAAAAAATGTCATTTTTCGTACAATCAGGGGCCATAATTCAGGAAGTTACAATCCGATATGCACAAATATCGAAAGGAACCAAGATCTTTGGGTTATAAACATGCATGTCAAGTTTCATCAAAATCGGTTCAAAATTGTGACCTGTATAGGGTCCACAACCTTAATATAACGTATTTTCACACTAATCGCGTACAAACGGCGGCCATTTTGTCTGTCAATTTTGTTCTGATTTTCACAAAATTTTACCTCAATCTTCATTACCATGTAGCAGTAATATAATGAAACATTTTTTTAAATCAGATAATAATTTTGACCTCCAGTGGGACCACAAGCTAAAAAGGGTGATTTTTCGTAAAATCAGGGGCCATAATTCAGGAAGTTACGAATCAATGAGCGCAAATATCGAAAGGAACCAAGATCTTTGGGTTATAAACATGCATGTCAAGTTTCATCAAAATTGGTTCAAAATTGTGACCTCTATAGGGTCCACAACCTTGATATAACATATTTTCACACTATTCGCGTACAAACGGCGGCCATTTTTCCGTCAATTTTGGTTTGATTTTCATGAAATTCGAACAGAGCCTTCATTACCATGTAACGGTGATATAATCAAACGGTTTTTTAAATCAGATAATAATTTTGACCTCCAGAGGGACCACAAGCTAAAAAGGGCAATTTTTCGGACAATCAGGGGCCATAATTCAGGAAGTTACAATCCGATGGGTGCAAATATCGAAAGGAACCAAGATCTTTGGGTTATAAACATACATGTCAAGTTTCATCAAAATCGGTTCAAAATTGTGACCTCTATAGGGTCCACAACCTTGATATAACATATTTTCACACTATTCTCGTACAAACGGCGGCCATTTTGTTTGTCAATTTTGGTCCGATTTTCACGAAATTTGAACTCAACCTTCAGTACCATGTAAAGGTGATATAATCGAACGTTTTTTTAAATCGGATAATAATTTTGACCTCCAGAGGGACCACAAGCTAAAAAGGGCGATTTTTCAGACAATCAGAGGCCATAATTCAGGAAGTTACGATCCGATGGCAGCAAATATCGAAAGGAACCAAGATTTCGTGAAAATCGGACCAAAATTGACATACAAAATGGCCGCTGTAACTTGACATGTATGTTTATAAGCCAAAGATCTTGGTTCCTTTCTATATTTGCGGCCATCGGATCGTAACTTCCTGAATTATGGCCCCTGATTGTCCGAGAAATCGCCCTTTTTAGCTTGTGGTCCCTCTGGAGGTCAAAATTATCATCCGATTTAAAAAAACGTTTGATTATATCACTGCTACATGGTAATGAAGATTGAGGTAAAATTTTGTGAAAATCAGAACAAAATTGACAGACAAAATGGCCGCCGTTTGTACGCGATTAGTGTGAAAATATGTTAAAAGAAGAGATAATGGTGGCTATGAAGACCTGGTTATCCCGAATGTCAGTGACTAGTTTCGTTCGTATTGAACTCTTCAGACTGGATTGATAGGAATCACGTGTTGGGCGATTTTTATTTATACTATTCCAAAACCCCAGTGGGGTTTCTATGGTTACTAATTGGCGGGGTTACCGGGGTTAACCCCTCGGCGGGGTTTGCGAATTTTTTTACCGGGGTCGGCAGCTCGCTTACCGGGCTTTGTACAAAGGTTCGACAAAATGGCGGGGTGCCAAATTTGTTACCGGGGTTGCTAGCTCGCTTACCGGGGTTGTACTGATCGTATAGATTGAAGTGCTAGTGTCCATAATTTTTCTAACTAGGATGCCTTGAGTTGGTTTGTGAAAATATGTTATATCAATGTTGTGGACCCTATAGAGGTCACAATTTTGAACCGATTTTGATGAAACTTGACATACACGTTTATAACCCAAAGATCTTGGTTCCTTTTGATATTTGCACCCATTGGATCGTAACTTCCTGAATTATGGCCCCGGATTGTCCGAAAAATGACCTTTATTAGCTTGTGGTCTCTCTGGAGGTCAGAATTATTATCCCATTTAAAAAAACGTTTGATTATATCACTGTTACATCGTAATGAAGGTTGAGGTCGAATTTCGTGAAAATCGTACCAAAATTGACTGAAAAAATGGCTGCCGCTTGTAGCGAATAGTGTAAAAATATGGTATATCAAGGTTGTGAACCCTGTAGAGGTCACAATCTTCATTCAATTTTGATGAAACTTGAAACACACGTTTACAACTTAACAATCTTAGTTCCTTTCGATATTTGTGCATATCGGATTGTAACTTCCTGAATTATGGCCCCTGATTGTACGAAAAATGACCTTTTTATACGCCCACATTTTCATGTGGACGTATTATGTCGTCGCCCCTGTCCGTCCGGACGTCCGTCCGTCCGTCCGTCCGTCCGTCCGGACGTCCGTCCGTCCGTCCGTCCGTCCACAATTTGTTTGTGGACTCTCTACAGGTCACAATTCTTATCCGATTTTGACGAAACTTGAAATATAGGTTTATCCCCAAAAGTTCTCGGCTGCTTTCGATATTGGCATGTATCGGATCAAAACTTCATGGATTATGGCCCCTGATTGTACGAAAAATCACGTTTTTAGCTTGTGGACCCTATAGAGGTCACAATTTTGAACCGATTTTGATGAAACTTGACATGCATGTTTGTAACCCAAAGATCTTGGTTCCTTTCGATATTTGCAGCTTACGGAATGTAATTTCCTGAATTATGGCCCCTGATTGTCCGAAAAATCACCCTTTTTAGCTTGTGGTCCCTCTGGAGGTCACAATTATTATTCGATTTAAAAAACCGTTTGATTATATCACCGTTACACCCTAAGGAAGGTTGAGTTCGAATTTCGGGAAAATCGGACGAAAATTGCCATACAAAATGGCCGCCGTTTGCACGCGAATACTGTTAAAAAATGGTATATCAAGGTTGTGGACCCTGTGGAGGTCACAATTTTGATTCGATTTTGATGAAACTTGAAATTCATGGTTATAACCCAAAGATCTTGCTTCCTTTCGATATTTGCGCATATCGGATCGTAACTTCCTGAATTATGGCCCCTGATTATACGCAAAATCGCCTTTTTTTTAGCTTGGAGGTCACAATTATTATTCGATTTAAAAAACCGTTTGATTATATTACCGTCACACCCTAAAGAAGGTTGAGTTCGAATTTCGGGAAAATCGGACGAAAATTGCCATACAAAATGGCCGCCGTTTGTACGCGAATACTGTTAAAAAATGGTATATCAAGGTTGTGGACCCTGTGGAGGTCACAATTTTGATTCGATTTTGATGAAATTTGAAATTCATGGTTATAACCCAAAGATCTTGCTTCCTTTCGATATTTGCGCATATCGGATCGTAACTTCCTGAATTATGGCCCCTGATTATACGCAAAATCGCCTTTTTTTTAGCTTGGAGGTCACAATTATTATCCGATTTAAAAAAACGTTTGATTATATTACCGTTACACCGTAAGGAAGGTTGAGTTCGAATTTCGGGAAAATCAGACCAAAATTGTCATACAAAATGGCTGCCGTTTGTACGCGAATACTGTTAAAAAATGGTATATCAAGGTTGTGGACCCTGTAAAGGTCACAATTTTAATTCGATTTTAATGAAACTTGAAATTCATGGTTATAACCCAAAGATCTTGGTTCTTTTCAATATTTGCGCATATCGGATCGTAACTTCCTGAATTATGGCCCCTGGTTATACGCAAAATCCCCCTTTCTTTAGCTTGTGGTCCCTCTGGAGGTCACAATTATTATCCAATTTAAAAAACCGTTTGATTATATCACCGTTGCACTGTAAGGAAGGTTGAGTTTGAATTTCAGGAAAATCGGACCAAAATTGACAGACAAAATGGCCGCCGTTTGTACGCGAATACTGTTAAAAAAATGATATATCATGGTTGTGGACCCTGTATAGGTCACAATTTTAATTCGATTTTGATGAGGAAGGTTGAGTTCTAATTTCGTGAAAATCGTACCAAAATTGCCGGACGAAATGGTCGCCGTTTGTACGCGAATAGTGTAAAAATATGGTATATCATGGTTGTGGACTCGCTACAGGTCACAATTCTTATCCGATTTTGATGAAAAGTCACATTTCTAGGTTGTGTACCGTCACACCATAATTATTGTCGGTTACGAGTTTCATTAATATCAGACTGGAACTGACCAACTAAATGGCTGCTCCCAATACAGTATGAAATACAGGACGTTAAGATGTAGGAAAAATCACTTTCGGTATTGCTTGTTCTCTGTCCATCTCTCGAAAATGTGGGCGTATCCTGCCTGGCAGTGCCAGCCTATCTTTTTTTTTAGCTTGTGGTCCCTCTGCGGTCAGACTTATTATCCCATTTAAAAAAACGTTTGATTATATCACTGTTACATCGTAATGAAGGTTGAGGTCGAAATTCGTGAAAATCGAACCAGAATTGACAGCTGTTCTCGTCAGGCCATCCATCCTTCATCACTAACAAGGGGAAACCACGCCAGAAAATCTAGATGAACTTTGTCACCCAATGCAGGGATCAAACACCCAACCTCAAGGCTACTGAGCCAGCATCTTACCCACTTAGCAACATGATCCCCAGTCGAATTTGAAGCCTACTGAAATGCACCTTTATAACCCAAAGATCTTAATTCATTTCGATATTTGCACATATGATATTACAATCACTTTCGGTATTGCTTGTTCTCTATCCATCTCTCGAAGATAGGCTGGCACTGCCAGGCAGGATACGCCCACATTTTTGAGAGATGGATAGAGAACAAGTAATACCGAAAGTGATTTTTCCTACATCATTAAGTCCTGTATTTCATACTGTATTGGGAGCAGCCATTTTGTTGGTCAGTTCCAGTCTGATATTCATGAAATTCGAAGCCGACAATGATTATGGTTTGATGGTACACAACCTAGAAATGTTACTTTTCGTCAAAATCGGATAAGAATTGTGACCTGCAGAGAGTCCACAACCATGATATACCATATTTTTACACTATTCGCGTACAAACGGTGACCATTTCGTCCGGCAATTTTGGTACGATTTTCACGAAATTCGAACTCAACCTTCCTTACGGTGCAACAGTAATATAATCAGAGTTTTTTTTTAAATCAGATAATAATTGTTCGAGAGATAGACAGAGAACAAGCAATACCGAAAGTGATTTTTCCTACAATCAAAGGCCATAATTCATTAAGTTACAATTTGATATGGACAAATATCGAAAAGAGTAAAGATCTTTAGGTTATAAACAAGCATTTCAGGTTTCATCAAAAAAGAATTAAAATTGTCACCTCTACAGGGTCAGCAACTTTGACATACCATATTTTTACACTGTTCGCGTACAAACGGCGGCCATTTTTTCTGGCAATTATGGTCCAATTTTCTCGAAATTCTAACTCAACCTTCCGTAGGGTGTAACGGTGATAGAGTCAAACGTTTTTTCAAATCGGATAATAATTGTGACCTCCAGAGGGACCATAGGTGATTTTTTGGACAATCAGGGGCCATAATTCAGGAAGTTACGATCCGATATGCGCAAATATCGAAAGGAACCAAGATCTTTGGGTTATAACCAAGCATTTCAAGTTTCATCAAAATCGAATTAAAATTGTGACCTCTACAGGGTCCACAACCATGATATACAATTTTTTAACAGTATTCGCGTACAAACGGCGGCCATTTTGTATGGCAATTTTGGTCCGATTTTCCCGAAATTCGAACTCAACCTTCCTTACGGTGTAACGGTAATATAATCAACCGTTTTATTAAATCAGATAATAATTGTGACCACAAGCTAAAATAAGGCGATTTTGCGTATAATCAGGGGCCATAATTCAGGAAGTTACGATCCGATATGCGCAAATATCGAATGGAACCAAGATCTTTGGGTTATAACCATGGATTTCAAGTTTCATCAAAATCGATTTTAAAAATGTGACTTTTACAAGGTCCACAAACCATGATATACAATTTTTTTAAAGTATTCGCATACAAACGGCGGCCATTTTGTATGGCAATTTTTTTTTGTCCGATTTTCCCGAAATTCGATCTCAACCTTCCTTAGGGTGTAACGGTGATATAATCAAACGTTTTTTTAAATCGGATAATATTTGTGACCTCCAGAGGGACCACAAACTAAACAGGGTGATTTTTCGGACAATCAGGGGCCACAATTCAGGAAATTACATTCCGATAGGTGCAAATATCGAAAGGAACCAAGATCTTTGGGTTATAAACATGCATGTCAAGTTTCATCAAAATCGGTTCAAAATTGTGACCTCTATAGGGTCCACAAGCTAAAAACGTGATTTTTCGTACAATCAGGGGCCATAATCCATGAAGTTTTCATCCGATACATGCCAATATCGAAAGGAACCGATATCTTTTGGGGATAAACCTATATTTCAAGTTTCGTCAAAATCGGATAAGAATTGTGACCTGTAGAGAGTCCACAAACAAATTGTGGACGGACGGACAGGGGCGACGACAATATACGTCCACATAAAAATGTGGGCGTATAAAAATGGTATATCATGGTTGTGGATCCTGTATAGGTCACAATTTTAATTTGATTTTGATGAGGAAGGTTGAGTTCTAATTTCGTGAAGATCATACCAAAATTGCCGGACGAAAGGGTCGACATTTGTACGCGAATAGTGTAAAAAATATGGTATATCATGGTTGTGGATTCTCTACAGGTCACAGTTCTTATCCAATTTTGACGAAAAGTCACATTTCTAGGTTGTGTACCGTCACACCATAATCATTGTCGGCTTTGAATTTCATGAATATCAGACTGGAACTGACCAACAAAATGGTTGCTGCCAATATAGTATGAAATACAGGACTTAATGATGTAGGAAAAATCACTTTCGGTATTGCTTGTTCTCTATCCTTCTCTCGAAAATGTGGGCGTATCCTGCCTGGCAGTGCCAGCCTATCTTTTTAGCTTGTGGTCCCTCTGGAGGTCACAATTATTATCCGATTGAAAAAAACGTTTGATTATATTACGTTACACCGTAAAGAAGGTTGAGTTTGATTTTCGGGAAAATCGGACCAAAATTGCCATACAAGAAGGCCGCCGTTTGTACGCGAACAGTGTAAAAATATGGTATATCAAAGTTGTGGACCCTGTAGAGGTCACAATTTTAATTTGATTTTGATGAAACCTGAAATGCTTGTTTATAACCTAAAGATCTTTATTCTTTTCAATATTTGCGTATATCAAATTGTAACTTAATGAATTATGGCCTTTGATTGTAAGAAAAATCTATTTCGGTATTGCTTGTTCTCTGTCTATCTCTCGAACAATTATTATTTGATTTTAAAAAAAACTCTGATTATATTACTGTTGCACCGTAAGGAAGGTTGAGTTCGAATTTCGTGAAAATCGTACCAAAATTGCCGGACGAAATGATCGCCGTTTGTACACGAATAGTGTAAAAATATGGTATATCATGGTTGTGGACTCTCTACAGGTCACAATTCGTACCTGATTTTGACGAAAAGTCACATTTCTAGGTTGTGTACCGTCACACCATAATCATTGTCGGCTTCTAATTTCATGAATATCAGACTGTAGCTGACCAACAAAATGGCTGCTCCCAATACAGTATGAAATACAGGGCCCCGTTCCTCAAAACGATTGTAACCCTACAATAGTTGTAAGTCACTACAATCCAATTTAAAATTTTATTTACAATCACAACATTGTTCCTCAAAGCAATTGTAAGTTACAATAGTTGTAAGTCACTACAATCCAATTGAAACTTTTATTTACAATCACAACTTTGCTCCTCAAAGCAATTGTAAGTTACAATAGTTGTAAGTTACTATGACCGTCTGTAACCTATACTTACTATCGAACTTGCCTTTCACTTTGGCAGTTACTGTCGCGGAGAATGGCCCAAACAACGCAGTTTGATGAATGCCAACTGCCTTCACGAGAATAGCGATCTCACTCGCTTCGCTTGGAAGTTGGCCTTCCGCACTTTCTTTGTGTCGTCTTCTGACATTGTTGTTGTCGTCTGCTGGAGAGGGTAACTCTCACATACCGGATGTAGTGTCAAATCGATTTTTCTCACTATCGCACAGAAGATCACGATTGTAAGTTTACAAATGCACGATTTACAATTGCTAGACTTACAATTCCCTTACAATAGCTTTGAGGAACACAATTAGACTGTTATTTAGGATAGTTGTAAAGTTGATTGTAGCTGTTACAGCTATTGTAGGATACAATCGTTTTGAGGAACGACACCCAGGACTTAAAGATGTAGGAAAAATCACTTTCAGTATTGCTTGTTCTCTATCCAGCTTATGATCCCTCTGGGGGTCACAATTATTTTCCGATTTAAAAAAACATTTGATTATATCACCGTTACACCTTGAAGAAGGTTTGAGTTCGAATTTCGGGAAAATCGGATCAAAATTGACGAAAAATCACGTTTTTAGCTTGTGGACCCTATAGAGGTCACAATTTTGAAAGGATTTTGATGAAATTTGACATGCATGTTTATAACCCAAAGATCTTGGTTCCTTTCGATATTTGCGCCTATCGGAATGTAATTTCCTGAATTATGGCCCCTGATTGTCCGAAAAATCACCCTTTTTAGCTTGTGGTCCCTCTGGCGGTCACAATTATTATCCGATTTAAAAAACCGTTTGATTATATCACCGTTGCACCCTAAGGAAGGTTGAGTTCAAATTTCGGGAAAATCGGACGAAAATTGCCATACAAAATGTCCGCAGTTTGTATGCGAATACTGTTAAAAAATGGTATATCATGGTTGTGGACCCTGTATAGGTCACAATTTTGATTCGAATTTGATGAAACTTGAAATGCATGGTTATAACCCAAAGATTTTGTTTCCTTTCGATATTTGCGCATATCGGATCATACATAACTTCCTGAATTATGGCCCTTGATTGTCCGAAACCTTTAAATTTTCATGAAAAATGTATCTACTCATTATACTAAGGACATAACAATACAAGAAATGACCACAAAATAGGTTTTAGGCTTAAGCAGGCCTCAACATTACAAGCGAACATCCTACTTTATGAGAGGGCCTTTACCCAGCAACCATGCCGACTAGAAACTACAATATGACAATTATAAACTCTTCCAAAACTAGTATTTATGAATGTGACAACTAATAACGATTCTATAAACACTTTCCATGTTTACTATACTCAACAGTTACATAATAATTAGTGTGCTTACTGTCAGGAATCTAGTCCCTTTGATAATAATAATTTGAAATCTATAAGGAAGTCTAAGGAATTATTAAATGTAGTTGCCTCCCTTTAACTGTGTGGGGATGTGTTGGTTAATTATATGCATGACGTGGGTCTTGGCGCATGCAAGAAAAGTGGTAGATGAAGACGAGACATGTTAGACCGGTTAGCTCGGCGGTCAGCCATGAAGTTTATAAATTAAGTAGTGAGGCTGTTAGCCATATGAAACTCCTAATGACCTATACATAACATGTAGATATATATGCTGATATGTAATTAATACATTAATAATTAGTCTGTCATTTGTGTAACTGTAATGTGATGAACGATACACCCGGATGGTGACACTCACCGTATTTTATGTCATCCCACAATGGAAAGAAACAATGAGAAAATCAGTGCCATGGCTGCAGCCATGCTACAACAATGGGGACCTACCAAGACTCGCTTAACCAGACTCAAATTAACATACAATTTACTTAAAGAATATAAATATAAGTCTGGATAACAATTCTTTTCAACTAAAAATAACATCTAAATTTAAGACCTGGACACTGCAAATGAAATGATAAAACAAAATATTGATAATTTGCATCTTACAGATAGAATATTTGTCTTTGTCTTTCGAAGAAAGCATGGGACTATTAGAATTGGTTCCGTCCATCTGTCTGTCGGTTTGTCCATCACACTTTTAAGGACACAATAACTCTCTTCTAACTGAGCCTAAATGTTCATACTTGGTGTATGCGTTTATTAGGTGGATGACTTGATGGGAGTCCAAAGATGAGCATTTTCTACTAAGGGTAAGCAGAGATAAGTAATTTGATTGGTTGATGCTTTGGGACTCAATAACTTACGATTAAGTGAGAGTGATCAAACTTGGTGTATAGTTTCATTACACCAATACCCTGACTTAAGTTTGATAATGAATATTTTTTTACTCAGGGTAAGTTTTGGGCATATCTTGGTTCCTTTTGATAATTGCGAATACCCAAACTTAACTTCCTAGATTAGGCCCCTGATTGTTCGAAAAAATACAAATTGTGTAGAAGTGTGTAATACGAAGGTTGTGGAACCTCTTAGAGGTCACAATTTTTATACACCCACATTGTGGACGCTCTAGAGGCTAAAGTTAATATCCGATTGACTTTAAATTTATACACAGTGTTTAAGGTCATGAGACAAAGAAGCCTATTGATTTTCTTGTGAATGCTGTAGAGGCCAAAATTAATATCAGATTGACTTTAAATTTATACATAGTCTTTAAGGTCATAAGACGAAGAAGCCTATTGATTTTCAGAGATTTCCGATAATTACTGCCAGAGTTATAGCTCTTGATCACTTCAAAAAATCTTGTGATCGTTCTAGAGACCAAAGTTAATATCCGATTGACCTTAAATTTATACACAGTGTTTACGGTCATGAAACAAGCCTACTAATTTTCAGTGATTTCTGATAATTACTGCCAGAGTTATGACCCTTGATCACCTCAGAAAATTTATACACAGTGTTTAAGGTCATGAGATGAGGAATCCTATTGATTTTCAGCGAATTCTGATAATTACTGCCAGAGTTATCTCCCTTTGAAAAATCTTTTGTAATGCTCTCGAGGCCAAACTTATCATGCAATTGACTTCAGATTTATACAGAGTCAGGCCTCGAAATTAACGGCAGCCATTGCCGCGGTGCCCTTATCAATTGGCCGCGGTGCCCTTAAAATCTTCACTTTGTCCACGGCCACAAGTGGCCATGGTTGCCGGGCATTTTAGCAGGGATGCCCTTTTCTGATCCAGTAAATAAAAAGTCTACCTGAGCCACATATCTGGCCAGTTACATATCCTTTTCGCCCCCTGTTCACATCGCCATACTAATTCGCAATGTATAATACGTTTTCGAAACGTGCTCAATTAGTTCTACAATTTAGCCGCGTGAATAATCTCAGAGAACTACATTCGGCCAACCTCGGTTACTCTGGTACCTAATAATGTAAGGTACCGGAATAAGCCGAGGTTGGCCGAATATGAAGAACGTTTGTCGAAACTTGTGCGCATTCGCTAATTTGTCGTCTGCTTCAACAATAAAATAAAAAATGCCAAGTAAAGATCGTATGAAGAGAAAACAAACTGCCGATTTGACGGCTTCTGCATGCAAATCAATGAAGCTAGCTTTGATTTGTCACAAGGTTGCCGCGACATCCTGAGCATGGCAATAGCCATAGGCCTATACGTTCAAATTTAGAATGTTATAGACAGCACGCGACAATACACATCACCACAGTAACGGAGTGGTGGTTTATCATTGATTTTGATTACCCAGTACGTTGAACATTGATAATCTAAATGGAATAATTATTGTCGGGATATTTCTTTTATTGTTTGAATAAAATGTTTTCCGAGCTTGAATCTGCCCACAACTAATACTAATATATTATAAAACACATTACATCCATGTCCGATGTCTCATCGGACTTATTATTATGTGGCCGTAAGCAGAACAAGACTAGTAGCAACTTTATGTTATGAGGGTTCCAAGCCTTCTGACACAAGTCTTAAGTACATCCGGGTATTTTACATTATACCAAATAGCAATGCAGTTATAGGGAGAATACTCCATTGTAAAAAAAAAACGGACCGGATGAAGACCAACGGAGGTTCAAAGCACTTAATAGATTTTGGTGCCCCCATGATATAGGCCTATATGTAATTCCAAATTTAAATAATAAATTTTGCCTCGGTGCCCAGGCTGAAAACTTTTTTGGCCTTGATGCCCCAATCATTGGCCTTGGTGCCCCTAAATTTGGCCAAAAACCTGAGGCCTAAATGGCAGGGCACTAAAAAGATTAAAATTCGAGGCCTGCAGAGTTGAAGGTCTTGAGATGAACAAGTATATTGATTTTCAATGAATTTTGATAACTGAATAGCTGAATCCATGATTTTAAATGTTTTGTTTACTAAGCGTTAGCATGGGGTAGAACTTTATAAAGACCAAACAAATTCTAAGGATTTTCTCATAATTACTTTATGAATTGTTAATCTTAATCAGATTTCAGAGTATTATAAATGTTTCATTACTGAAAAAAGTAAGAATATGCGACAACTCTTGTTGACAGCCCGGAGTCCGGGCCCCAGAGGATTTAGCTGCTGTGGGCGTATGTTTTGTCGCCTGGCCACCTCTCTTTATCTGATTTTGTTGAAATTTGAAATGTAAGTTTATAACCCAAAGATATTTGCACACATTAGACTGTAAGTTACTGAATCATGGCCCCTGATTGTACGAAAAATCAAGTTTTTTAGCTTGTAGATCCTATGAAGGTCACAATTTTATTCTGATTTATTTCTTTTGATATTGACGCATATGGGACTGTAGCTTCATGGATTAAAGCCCCTAATTGAACAAAAATATATCGATGTTACACCATCATAGTTGAATTTGAATTCCCGAAAATCAAACCGAAACTGTCCTGTCCAACAAAATGTCCATTCCAGTACTCAAATTAGGGCGGTACGATATTCCCAATATAGTCATTTATCGTGATATGGTATTTTTAGACCCAACTACGATGTCATGTGGCCAAAATTGTTGATATAGTGATTTATCGAATATCGCCAAAAACTTCAAATATCGAAAAAAAAGGTAATAAATGCACCATACAGCAGTGGCAATTAGCCGTCGGCAATAAATTATAATAAAACTGCATCGTGTATGCGTTACTTTTACTTTGTTTTTAGTCGACAATAAATTTTCAGTCGTTACTACATGCCTACTAAACGCCTGAAATTTCCCACTACCGCGGCATGAATAAAATGATATATGAATAGATTACTACTGTCACTGTTGGGCCAATCGAATGCTTGAATGGAAGATAGTACGGATCATTTAGTATTTGTTACTGTTTGAACTTATGACTTAAAGACCGCATCTAGTTACTTTCGCTGCATGTGATATTTGAGAATTTTCCCACACAGGATCACAAGCAGACGCTTTTTAAACATCAGCGGTTGTATTTAATTTAATTATGGAAAACTTATTAGCTAGTACTAGTAATACTAGTAGACCCACACACGAAGTGGAGGGTCTAGGCCCTAGTTGAAAAAGAGAAATTAGTACTCAAACGAAAATGCACAAGTAGTGTTTGGTGAAAAGTTTTTATCCAAAAAGAATGTTCTTTGTTCATTTTAATAAATCTATATTTTAAAAAAAGCAAAGTTTAAAGCAATTCTTACCCACAATTCTTACCCATACTGTAGTCAGCTTTAATGCATTTATATTTAATTTATTTAATAGCAAAGTGACATTATTATTAAATATCACGATATTTAACTATATCGTTGAAAAAAATGGCAATATCGATATCGTCCCTTTTTGCAATATCGTACAGCCCTAACTCAAATAGTGTAAAAGTGTGTAATATATTCATATATAATCAGCCAAATTAAAAACTTGACACTCAGGATTTTTGGGACTAGATTTTTAATATTTGGTTTAAGGCAACTATTTTAGTGTTATCTTGACATCAACAGAAAGCAAGGATACGTCTCGCCGAAAGTCCTTGACATTGATAATGTTCGTGATGTCACAGTACCCCCAAAAATGAAATTCACAGACTGGGAGAACATTCGGAAATTGCATACATCATTCTTATTCTGTTGTGAGTATGTTGGTCTAACAACAAAATTTCACCAAGGGAGAAAAACAAAAACAATGCCAGAATAGATCCCAAATACTATGTATTTGCGTGAATCTGTGTACCCAAATTGCATACGTCACACAAAACTATAGTATAAAATAACCATGTCTACTTGTCACTCTTATTCTGTTGTGAGTATGTTGTTCTATGAAATGTTTTCTACCATGGCTAAAAATAGTCGGTCTCAAAAAAAGTATTCACTGCAGTCGGTCTCTGACTAAATGAATTAATGAGATAAACATACAATCACAAAACAGGCAAAATTGACATATAAGCCTCAAGATTCTGTCCCATTTCTTATCAACCCCCGTCCCAAAAATTTTAAAGCTCTGTTACATATTGGAAACTTTTTTGCGCCTGCGGCACGAATCCATTATAACATCATTCTTCTACTCGGTTACATATCTGAAATTTTTTCTCTCCTGCGGTGCTTGATTTCATTTAAAATCATTCTTCTAGTCCTCAGTTGTCTTATACTACTGTCTCAGTACTATCATATTCACGATTATAGTGAACTGCTCAGTTTGTAGTTCCACAAGTGTGTGGGGCGGGAGCGTAATTACTCATACATGTGAACAATACTAAAACTACTTTCCAACGAGACAACAATTGACGAACAACTATACAATTATATAATATACTATGTTCTACCGGGACACTAACATTAAAATGTTATAGCCAGTATTTCGTTGTGAAGTGGGATTGAGGATGGCGCCCAAGATTTGAAACCGCCCCTACCCAATCTCCATGATATATCAAGGTTGTGGACCAGGGATCTTAATCGGCTGTTTCTTGTCGGCTTTAGCCGATTGATCTTTAATCTAGCCGGTTTGTAAAACAATGAACCGGCCACTATGGTATCATTAATCAATCAACTTTCGGCCGATAACAAAGAGTTAATTATTACTTGTCGATTAAGAAACCCATCAAAGAGTCAGTCAATACAATATGAATACCTTCGGCTTCAATCCGTATCGGCTCATTTCCTAAATAAACAACTTAATTAGTTGAGTCAATCAAGTAAAAAAAATGTATATAATCCAATGTCGGTTCATTCATTTATATCTAACACATTGTTAAAGTACTTGAACACCTCGCAGAATGACAATAGAAAATGTAAACGAGTTTTAGCCGACGATAGTGATGGCGGCATTGACCTTGAACTTCAAGCATGCACGTCGTCATTGGAAGTTCCAGAAGTCGGAGAAACTCCCACGTCCAATATAGGCAATATAGGTCAACCAAAGCCGAAGTACGGGGGATATTTTAATTCCGAATGGTTAACTACTTTCAAATGGCTTTCGTTTGACAAAATTTCAAAAGTTATTAATTTTGTCTTCTTTTTTAAGTCACGTAATAACCTACTGATCTCGTATATTATTTATTAATAATTATTATTATCATGTTAGCGTTGAGTAAATCTGGTAATAACCTACTGACCCGTATATAATTATTATGTCAAGTAATAGCCTATCATGACAATTGGCCACGTGACTTTTCGCACGTATGGCATCACTCGACAAACCTCGGCATATTTCCGAGTTCCGACTATACACAGAAACTAATTTGTGCTAATTTGTTATTATTGATATTACATTCTTTTTATTTTCATATATTGACAAGTGATCACAATAATACAATTGTATTTATATTTACTGGTAGTTTTTCTTTTTACTAAATTAAAACTTCCGTTTGGTTGGATGAAAGCGAAAGTAGGAATATGCATTATGCAAGTTGCTGAAATTTGACTATAAATTTCGATATTATTATCGATGTATGAATACATGTATGCAATTACAACAAAGGTTTTCTTTATTTGAAGTTTAAGCTATTATTATTCGAAATACGTTATGCAATTATTAACGTGAATAAAGTATGCATAAACCAAAATGTCTGTTGTTGAAAATACGACTATCCGTTAGGCTTACCTTTGGCCGGTTCATTTCAAAATGGATTAAGAACCCTGTTGTGGACGCTGTAGAGGTCACAATTTTAATCCCATGTTGATGAAATTTGAATTTTAAGTTTATAACCCAAAGATGGCAGGTCCGTTCGAAATGTGCGCACATTGGACCATAACTTCCTGAATTATGGCCCCTGATTGTACGAAAAATCATTTTTTTAGTTTTGTGGACCCTATTGAGATCACAATTTGACTCTGAATTAAAAAGACGTTTGACTATATCCCTGCTACACATTATAGATAGTTGAGTTTGATTTTCAATGAATCTTGTGGACGCTCTAGAGGTCAAAGTTAATATCTGATTGACATTAAAGTTATACACAGTGTTTAAGGTCATGAGATGAAGAAGCCTATTGATTTTCGGTGAATTCCAATAACTACTGCCAGAGTTATCTTCCTTGATCACTTTGAAAAATCTTGTGTAACCCTCTAGAGGCCAAACTTATCATCCAATTGACTTCAGACTGATACACAGAGTTTAAGGTCTTGATGAGAGGAACAAGTATATTGATTTTCAATGAATTCTGATAACTGAACAGCTGAATCCATGATTTTGAATGTTTTGTATACTAAGCGTTAGCATGGGGCAGAACTGTATAAAAAAACAAACAAATTCTAATGATTTTCTGATAATTATTTTATGAGTTGTTAATCTTAATCAGATTTCAAAGTATTATAAATGTTACATTAACGAAAAAAGTAAGAATATGCATGGGGCAGAACTTTATAAGAACCAAACAATGTTGACAGCCCAAACGATTTAGCTGCTGTGGGCATATGTTTCGTTGCCTGGCAACCTATTTTCTATTTATTTTGAAATTTCAGCCTCGCTGTTGGCTTGTTTTATTTTATCTGAAGAACAATTTTATCAACATGTTTTTATTTTTATTTTCATGTCCTTTGTTATCCTTTCCAGTGAGACTGGTAAACCATATCACAATCTAGTCACATGGCAAGATCTCAGGGCTTCCGATCATGTCAAACTATGGAATAACTCCTACACAATGAAGGTAAAAAAAAAAGTCAAGTAGATTCCGTTTTATGTTCATAAGCATGTTTTCATAAAGACGTATCCCCACCTTTGTTTGTCCATCCCTTTCACACCCTAATTTCCTTTTTATACGCCCATATTGAAATGTGGTCGTATATTATCGTCACCCCCGTCCGTCCGGTGTCCACAATTGCTTGTGGACGCTTAAGAGGCTATAGTTAATATCCAATTGACTTTAAATTTATACACAGTCTTTAAGGTCATGAGACGAAGAAGCGTATTGTTTTTCAGCGAATTCCGATAATAACTACCAGAGTTATGGCCCTTGATCACTTCAAAAATCTTGTGGACGCTCTAGAGACCAAAGTTAATATCCGATTGACTTTAAATCTATACACTGTGTTTAAGGTCATAAGACGAAGAAGCCTATTGATTTTCAACGATTTCCGATAATTAGTGCCAGAGTTACGCTCGTTTTATTTTTTAAATTGCCTTATAATTCACTGTACCATTAGAAGCTGCATATTTTGGTTTATTCCGACCTGTCAATTAGATGTAGAATGATCGGTGGACTGGTTAAGCGAGACTAATTTCAAAACAAGGGCACGTAACCTATCTTTTACTCAAAAGTGTCTGGATGTTATAGACGCCACTTCAAACCATTTTTATACGTCCACATTCATAATGTTAACGTATTATGCCGTCGCCCCTGTCTGTGTGCGTGTGTGTATGGGTGTGTGTGTGCGTTTGTATATGGTGTATATCGAGGACACACATCTGAATACACACCTAATAGCGGACATGTGGTCAACCGAGGACGTCCTCTGTTCAACCCAGGACTTTTTGAACTGAAACCAGGACTGCCACGATGTTCAGAAGCCTGGATTTAATATCCCATTTGATTTTACGGTCGATCTGAGGTGTTCCGCGTTAGGCGGTATTCTACAGTTAGTGTGTATCTGTCGTGTGTGTGATCTCTAAAAGCAAAAATATGATTGTGTGTATCAAGTCCGCAGTTAGTGTTTATTGTACAGCAAGTGTATCAAGTCATCGGTTAACCAATTTCAGCCATACACATCATATATGGTCACGTGGGAGAAATACGTTTTAATTTCTGCTATATCTTAAATTTATAACCATTTTCAACCCGTGCGATATTTAAAAAATATAGTCATTACATTATTTCTGTCTGAAATTTCGAAATTTTTATCTGGCTAAACATAGAATAAGATTATTGGGAACAGGTTTACCGCTTACTCAACGGGAGAACTGACAGGAAAACAAGCCGGGAAGGCATTAACGGAGCTTTCCAGATCCACAAGGAAACTCCGGGGATGATTGCCTTGTTTCGGGAACAGGGTTAGGCATCGGGAACAGGTTTGTCGGTGTACCAGGGGAGCTCCATGGGCATAGCTAGCCTTGTGGAGAACTGCGAAAAGTTTCAAAGCTTGCATTGTCAGACCGGGGGGCATTCCCGGATCTTTCCAGACCCACAAGGAAACTCAGGGGCATCAGCGAAGCATGTAAGATGTCTTACCTAAGTATCAGGGGACTTTTGAGGATATTTTGAGAATAGTATTTTGCAGAAGCTTCAGGGAAGTATCGGACAAAATTTCGGCCAAATTTTCAATACAAACTTTGAAATTTTTCGCAGTAATCCCTGAGGCCGCCCGATGGTTCCTTATGGCTTGCAACGACCCCCAATCTCCCCCTAGGCATGCCATGCTGACTTATCAGGGGCCCTTTGAGGATATTTCATTCGGGGATGCTACGGAAAAAGAAATACTTCGCTGAAGTTTCATGACGATGGCCCGTGTCATAAACGTACCATCCTAGTGTGACAAAAAAAAAAGACCGATCGAGAAGACCACCGGTGGTTCCGGTGCCAACGACCTAAACTCTTTGAACGTGCCCGCTCGCTCGCTCTCCATGTCTCTCTCTCTGCCGAGCCACGGACGAGAGGAGGGAAAGAGATGGGCGGGGAGGGAGGCTAGCGAAACACGTACCAACAAGAGAAAAGCCACAACCGAAGCCATGCATCTCCCACCCGCCAACGACAATACTCCTAGCGCCTGAAGTAGAAGAAGAGCGACCTGGTGAAACTGTTAAGTGTTCCGTCATCTCTCGCACAGAGGAGAAAGAGACCGAAGATACGGTAATGATGCTTCAGAAGGTTCACCTTCGGAATCATTCTATCGGAGGTAGCGACCGGCGGTGTGTACAAGAGGCTGGAACTTAAATGGCGCCAGCAGATGACGGGCGCCTACTCGGAATTCCTCGTTCACGAAGTTGCAAGCCCCGATTCCCAGCACAAAGACCATTGGCACGGTTAACCCGTTGTATGCGAGACAGTCCCCGAAGGAACAATCCCAAACTCCCCTCATGGGCGGGTTCCTCTTCTGACCATAGGTACTTGCGCTTTCCTCTTCTCCCCGACCGGTACGCTAGCCCCCCCTCTGTTTTTCACGAACCATAGCTCTCCGGCGAAACCAAAAGCAAAAGCGACGTCACCATGTCGACCGGACCACCCTCCGGAAAAGAACATTCCAACAACGATATATTCAGGCTATGGGTTTTAGCCTGCCTTTAGCACTCTTAATGTCTTCAAGGTAGACAGAAAATGCGACGGGTTCTATCCCGCGAAAGAGAAAAACGAGGCAGGAACGACACAGGCTATTGGAGCTGGAATTACCGCGGCTGCTCGCACCAGGCTTGCCCTATAATAGCTCCTCGCACACTCTTTTAAATTGCGCTCATTTATCCTGCGGCGACCATGAAATGGCCGCATCACGTTATTTTTCCTAAGTGGCGCGCCTGCTGCCCTCCTTGGAGTAGGTAGCAGTTTCACAGACTTCCTCTCCGGATTCGAACCCTGATTCCGCGTTACCCATCAACACCGTGGTAGGCAGGTCGCCGACCATCGCCAATTGATGGGACAGACATTTCATGGCAAGGTCGTCGGGGGCCCGGAAAGACCCCGCGTTTGGCACAGTTATTCGGATTTCAACACTTGTCGCTTCGCCCCGTCGCTACTTTTGACGGTAGCGTCGCAGGCTACGGCGATCTGGTATAGAGGATAAATGCCGTTCCCCTCATCGAGAAACGAAAATGTGCAGTTTCGGCTTGGTTCCCGAAAGGAACAAGCCTGAACGTAAATTTCCATGGCGTCACTGACTCACTGGCAGGATCAACCATATAGCCTTCACAAGTTCGAGAGAGAACCACGAGTAAACACCCCCATTCACAGCCACCCATCTCCCTTTGCCCTACTCCCCCGAAAGTAAGGTGAGCAACATAAGAGCGGGGGCGAGATGGGGGGGGGGGCGAAAGAGCGGGACGACAGAAGCCAGGACTGAACATCACCGACCTCGTTCGCTGCGCAACCCCAGACGAAGAGGGAGACCGCAAAGTCGTCCGGCATTCACTCGCTCGAGCTAGGTTGAGACAAGAGGGGCTACAGGAGACCATCTCGAGCACGCCGCGAGCCGAGAATTTGACGTAGTAGTCGAGACTCGCTGATTTGACAATCGAACGAGCCTGCCTGTCCCGCCGTGTAAGTGTACACCGGAACGTTTCGGGACTGTGGGGGGGAGGGAGAAATCAATCTCTGCCTACAGCCGCGAGCTGTGACCGGGCACTGAGGGGTCGTCGTCCCCGTGTCCTTCCCGCCCCCTGTCTCCTTACAACCTTGAATCGTACGAAGACGGGATGAGAGATCGGGCGGGACGAGAGATCGGGCTAAATGAGCTCCGCCTTTCGACTGCTTCACTGCCTGAGAGAGAGAGAACCGGGTATATTTCAATATATAGGCTTGACATTTCAAAAGTCAACATGACTTTTCAAATGTCAATATGACTTTTCAAGTAAAATTAGGGGGGTTGTGATGGCCTAGTGGTCTACAGTGCCGCGCTTCGACCTCTAGCTGGCCGGTCAACTCTGGCTTGCGGCTGTGGTTTCGAGCCCTGGTGGGTTTCCTCCGGGCACTCCGGTTTCCCCCATTTCTCTCTCTCTCAAGTAAAATTAGTTTTATCTAACTTTTTACCCACAATCGAAGGGCCATCCTCAGACGTAAAGTGTTTCTTACAAATCAAGTTAGTGCCTTTGAAATGCATGGTCATATCTTGAAGATTCACATTAATGTCTTTAAAAGTAAGTAACAGCTTGTTGATAATTAAATGAGGATCTGTTTTGGGATTATCGTTTCTGGTAATATTACAACAAAGGAGCATTAGAGAGTTTGTACACACCGCATTAATATTCACTTCTAACGTCCTCGGATGACATGTGAGTGTGTGTGAACTCGGTTGTTAGTTTTCACCATACACAAAGTCCCCACTTGTCGGTATTAAAACATAATGTGCCTCCTCGGTTGGTCACATTAATAAATAACTGTTATATCTCGGTATTATGCACCGATCATCAATTAAAAAAGGTTAATTTGTCTTTTTATCCCATATGTGGTCAAAGGGGGGACAAAAATTTAGTTATTTAAAGGTTTAAGACCATAGTGAGTTTCAAGTCCAGAGGTCCTCGATTGGTTACATACTCTGTAAGACCTCAGTCGGATTAGTTTAGAAAATTAAAAGTTTCAAATGGTTGAATCAATAAAAAAATGTTTTTTCATTGGGCTGCTCCTGTGGTCAAAGGGAACCTGTTCTCGGATATAGAGTGTTGAACCAACTCAATTTAAGTTATTGGCATACACCTGTAACGTCCTTGGATGTAAGTGTGTATGTACTCGGTTGCTGGTGTTCACCATACACAAAGTCCCCATTTGATGGTATTAAAACATAATGTGCGTCATCGGTTGATCACATTAATAAATAAACGACTGTTCTACTACGATATTGTACCATGCATCAATTTTAAACAGTTATATTGATTTTTCACACGTGTGGTCAAAGGGGAGACAAAAATGTACTTATTTACAGGTTAAAGACCACAATAAGTGTCAAGTCCACAGTATGGTAGTATAGAGCAAAATGACCTCGTTTGGCGGCGTTCCCAACACACACCATGTGTGTCCTCGATTAGGTGTATCTAATATAAGGGACTCGTTCGGACGTATTTCCCCAAATATTCGCAAACTCCCGTGTGTCCGCATTTCTTCCGTAAAAAGTCAAATGCATAAAATATATGAATTGAGGTATAATTTATCCTTTGATGTAATAGAGTTCATAAATAATGATATTTTTCAGCTACATGCAGTATTTATCAAGACCTGGATTAGGAGAATCCAGTCAAAGTCCTCGATTTACACCATATACATGTGTGGTGTGTGTGTGTGTCTGTGGTTCGCCTACGGGGCGCAATTCTTCATGGATTTTCTTCAAACTTGGTATACTTATTCCTTATACCCCAAGGAAGATCCCTATTGTTTTTGGTGCATGCCCGACCCTCAGGGGCAGAGCCACGCCCATTTCTAGTATTTGTTTGTTTGTCGTCTACAGGCCACATTTCTTAACTTATAATCTTGAAACTTTGCATACACATTCTTTGTACCCTAAGGAACATCCCTATCGTTTGGGGTGCATGCCCAACCCCCAGGGGCAGAGCCACGCCCATTTCTTTTTCGTGTGTCTGTGTCGCCTACAGGGCGCAATTCTTACTGGATTTTCTTAAAACTTGGTATACTTATTCCTTATACCCCAAGGAAGATCTCTATTGTTTTTGGTGCATGCCCGACCCCCAGGGGCAGAGCCACACCCATATGGTTTGGGGTGCATGCCCACCCCCCCAGGTCAGAGCCACGCCCATTTTCTTTTCGTGTGTCTTTGTGTCGCCTTCAGGGCGGAATTCTTACTGGATTTTCTTCAAACTTTGTGTACTTACTCTTTATTTATACTCTAAGGATGATCCTTATCGTTTGGGGTGCATGCACAACCCCCAGGGGCAGAGCCACGCCCATTTTTTTGTGTGTCGCCTACAGGCCGCAATTCTAACTGGATTTTCTTAAAACTTTGTATACTTACTCTTTACACCCTAAGGATGATCCGTATTGTTTTTTGGTGCATGCCCGACCCCCAGTGGCAGAGCCACGCCCATTCCTTGTATTTATTTGTTTGTCGTCTACAAGCCACATTTCTTAACGTATCATCTTGAAACTTTGAACGCTTATTCTTTGTACCCTAAGGAACATTCCTATCGTTTGGGGTGCATGCCCACCCCCCAGGGGCAGAGTCATGCCCATTTTCTTTTTGTGTGTCGCCTACAGGCCACAAGTCTTAATCGGTCATCTTGAAACTTAAAATACTTATTCGTTATACCCTAAGGATGATCCCTTTTGTTTTGGGAGCATGCCCGACCCCCGTGGGACAGCAACACTCAATTCTTGTATTTGTTTGTCTGTTTTCTACAGGCTGCATTTCTTAATGTATCATCTTGAAACTTTGAATACTTATTCTTGGTACCTTAAGGAAGATCCCTGTTGTTTTTGGTGCATGCCCGACCCCAAGGGACAGTGCCACGCCCATTTTCTTTTTGTCTGTCTGTGTGTCACCTACAGGCCACAATTCTTAATCGATCGTCTTGAAAACTTTTTTTATACTTATTCCTTATACCCTAAGGCTGACCACTATTATTTTTGGTGCATGCCGGACCCCCTGGGACAGAGACACGCCCAATGCTTTTGTGTCTTGTGTTTGCCTACGGGATGCAATTCTTAACAGATCCTTTTAAAACTTTACATACCTATTCCTTATACCCTAAAGATGACCCCTATTGTTTTTGGTGATTCCCTAACCCCCAGGGGCAGAGCCATGCCCATTTTTACTTTGTGTCTCTGTGTGTTGTCTACAGGGCACGATTCTTAATGGATCGTCTTTAAACTTGGGATATGTATTCCTTATAGCCTAAGGACGTCAACTGCATGTCCCGACTCACACAGGCAAGACACGCCCAATTTTTGTGTTTGTCGTTTACAGGAAGCAATTCTGAATGAATCAGCTTGGTACTTGACTTATGTATTCCTTATAGCCTGAGGGCGTCCACTATTGATTTTAATGAATGTCCCGACCCCCAGGGGCAGGGCCATGCCCACTTTTTGCCTTTAGCGTTAGGAAGGCACAATTCTGAATGGATTATCTTGGTATACTTATTCCTTATACTCTAAGGACGGCAACTATTGATGTTGAGGCACGACCCTCAACGCTAAACAAACCAAACGCCTAGCCATCTTGACAAAGTAGCATATCAATCAAAGCAGGAATGTGGACGTATATTGTAGTGTTAGCGTTATGTTTCAGTATTATTTATGTATTGTAAAATGGTCATAGCTTATTAAGTACGGCATGGTCGTTTATTTAGTGACTAAATGTGTGAAAGAAATTTAAGGCTTGGTAAATATATTAATGTTGTGGTTTAATTGTCGAGATATTTGGAGATATTCATTTGGGGTGGGGTACCCTACCTTAGGATAGATGCTATTAAGGTGATAAACTTTTTCTAGTTAAGCTAAGTAGAGATAAGTAACATAATAACTTTGGTTCTGATTGAGTGCTTATAGTTTCATTACATCAATACCCTGAATAAGTTCTATGATGAGCATAGTTTATTAATTGCTCAATGATTTATGCAAAGATAAATGTTCAAGTACTTAATTAAATGAGTGGTTTTATGATTTTTAACAATGAGTTTAGAATGGGGCTAATTTTGAATTTTAATGTTTCGAACTGGTAATTTTTTGTGATTATTGTAATTGTTAGGTTTTAAACTTGCAATTTCATTTGATGAGTGTAATTTTTATGCTACAAACTGGTAGTTTTATCTGATTATTGGAATTTTTATGTTTCAAACTGGTACTTTTATCTCATTAATGAATTTTTTATGCTTCAAACTGGTAGTTTATCTGATTATTGGAATTTTCAGTGCATTAATACAGGGTCCAAATTACTGCACTTTTTAACAAGAAAAAAGAGATATCTGGCAGCAAGTGTTTTACAGTTCTTAACAAAACAGGTTAGTTAATGGAATTTAAAGTGATGAACCTGATCCATCATTTTCATTAAAGATGCATTATGTAAGATTTAGATAAAGAGCTGGTCATTCTCACTAGAGTAGTTCATAAAATAGATAATGAAAAAGAAATATATTGAAAATTTCAGTCAAATTATTTTATTCCAAACAAAGTTACCAGTGTCTGGAGTTTGATTTGACAAGAATATCTGACGTCCGATTTAGCCACTCTAGCGCCTACTCTTATTGCAATGGAAAGGACAAGTGTGTTCATCACTGGACGGAAATCCAAGGGGTGTGGTTTTTCGGTCAACCCTCGAACCACAGCTACTCGTCAGTGAGAAAAATGGGGCAAATGTCGGCTCAAAAGTGACTAACTCATATACTGCTAGATCCGAGACCCTGAATTTATGTCAATGTCTTGACGTTAAAGATCCCCAAATTCTCTCTTTCTAGTTTCAGTAAAACAAAAACACAAGATTATCCAGGTGATACTTTATATATAAAACTATAAAAGCATCAAGTAATAAAGTAATAACAATAATAAAATCAACAAAGTAGCACTCGGTATTCCGGTAATCCTTTTCACACAACACAAAAATAATCCAACGGTATGAATATCAATAATCCACCGATAAATACACTTGGATGGAATATGAAATAAGTTAAAATGATAATTTCATATTTTCTAAGAGAGTCAAAACATATTTATTTCTATATCTTTTGCTCAATAGGTTGTCAATTCACTATTATTATTATTATACGATCATGGGCAATATTTCAGGGGGGTTTAAATCGCTGACACAGAAAATAATAACACAATTACCTCCCTTGTTTTCCCATTTGCCTCCATGCAATGGCGATCTTCAAACGTTTGAATTTGAAGTTGAAAATTGTATTTTTGCCAATTTCTCAACTGACAACAGTGAATTATAGGATTATACTTTAACAAGGTAGACCTGTTTAGATACCATCTATTTTAAGGCTTTATTTTAATATATTTTAAGAATATAACTAAAAAATATGAAATTGCCATTTTAAATAAGATACTTCACTATTATCCAATAGAGGCCTAATGTAGACACCAATCTGAACCAATAACAGACTTGCTCAGAGTTAACATACGTGCAGGGGATAGTTATGCATTAACGGGAAGGGACAGTCTGTAATCCACCAATGCAAGCAACCCACAGCCGACGTTGAGCGTGTTTTACGAAAGGCCAAGAAAATGGCTTGACCTACGAGGCATGTTTGCGGCCACCCTCTGTATTGTAATAAAACACACTGGTTAACACTGAGACATTTCAGGGGTACAAGTATCGTCCAGTGTATGAGCAAAAGCACAGATTATGGCCAAGGTAACTTGAAACACACGGCCCAAGAAATGGACACGTATCCAGACACAAGAAGTAATACACAACTCACCTAGAAATCCTTCGTCTGAATCTCTGACAGACTAGTTGTCCAATCTTAAATATAGCGTGTCGCGCATGCACAATGAGTAAAAAGAGACGGAGGTAGACTAGATTAACAAGATGCCATACAGGACATCACAGCGAGTGATAAAAATGAATACAAGGATTACCGATAAAACTAATACAATGGACAATGATTACATTAAAATTAGATATCAAAACTTAATAACTGATGAAGCCATAGGCAAGGTGAGACACAGAAAGCCAAAGAGATAATTTTAGACACCAAAAGAAACCTGTAATAAAATTTGAAACCAAATATACATGAAAACGTAATATTATTAGTCACAGAAATTTCGGATCATCACAAATAGCTTTTGTTTAAATGGTACAAGTGGTATAATCTAATTAATGTCAAATCCATCCTATGGTCTACAGATTTGAGCATGAGCTTTTCATGTGAATAAATGTCTAATAGTAAGTGCAGGAGGATTGCACCACACACAATTTTACACAAAAACAAATATATGGACAAGACATCATACTCAAAGACCACAAACATAAACATAAACAAATCAAAGAGAGTGAATGGATATTTATATAACATCTGAAGCCAGAATAAAAAAAAACCTGTAATAGGCAGATGTATCTTTAACATTTAACAGGTAAGTTCAGTGGTAATGCTGCACACATTGTTGTTTATGACAATCCCAAATTCATGCTATAGATCTTTTTATACGCCCACATTTTCATGTGAAAATCCACAAATATTTACAGTAGGCATCCTCAAACCAATCTTCCAATGAATATTGATGGGATCACAATTACTAGGTAACTGGATAGATAAATAGCATAAGTGTAGAGTTAAAAATATATAAAACTGCCATTTAAAACCATCGGACGTATATTGTCGTCGCCCCTGTTCGTCCGTCCGTCCACAATTGTTTGTGAACAGTCTACAGGTCACAATTTTTATCCGATTTCTATGAAACTTAAAATATAGGTTTATCATCCAAAGATCTCGGTTCCTTTCGATAATGGCATGTATCAGACTGTAACTTAATGGGTTATGGGCAGGGTTCTTAATCCATTTTGAAATGAACCGGCCAAAACCGTTTGATTATATCACCCTTACATTGTAATGAAGAAAGAGTTTAAATTTCGTGAAAATCAGACCAGAATTGACAGACAAAATGGCCGCCGTTTGTACGCGAATAGTGTGAAAATATGGTATATCAAGGTTGTGGACCCTATAGAGTAGGGTGCCCCACGCGCTTACTGAAAAGTTGTACTAGCCACGTGGTTGTTTAACTACAACTAATTTTATGACAGTCTCGCACATTCGTTGAATCTATAAATAGCAACAGCATAGGGAAATTCTCAACATACAATCAACTATTACCGTCGTAAAAAATCTATTGTTGACCATTCTGAACAGCAGTAATATTTAGCGTTTTGGTTATAACAGCATCTTTAGAAATTACGCTTGTTTTTGTCCCCCGCCTTTCGAAGAAAGTTGGGGGACTATTAAAATGGGTCTGTCTGTCTGTCTGTCTGTCCGTCTGTCTGTCCGTCACACCTTTTGGGACACAATAACTCTCTTCCTAATTGAGCTAGAATGTTCAAACTTGGTGTATGTGTTTATTAGGTCAATGCCTTGATGGAGTTCGAAGATGAGCATTTTCCGCTTAGGGTAAGCAGAGATAAGCAATTTGATTGGTTGATGCTTTGGGACACGATAACTTTAGTTCTAATTAAGTGAAATTGATGAAACTTGGTGTATAGTTTCATTATAGTAATACCTTGACTGAGTTCGATAATGAGCATTTTCTGCTCAGGGTAAGCAGAGCTATACGCAATTTGATTGGTCGAAAATTTGGAACACAATAGCTCTCCTTCTAATTGAGTTAAAATGTTCAGACTTGGTGTATATGCTTATTAGGTCAATGCCTTGATGGAGTTCGAAGATAAGCATTTTCCGCTTAGGGTAAGCAGAGATGAGCAATTTGATTGGTCGATGCTTTGGGACACGATAACTTTAGTTCTAATTAAGTGAGAGTGATGAAACTTGGTGTATAGTTTCATTATAGTAATACCTTGACTAAGTTCGATAATGAGCATTTTCTGCTCAGGGTAAGCAGAGCGATACGCAATTTGATTGGTCGAGACTTTGGAACACAATAACTCTCCTTCTAATTTAGTTAAAATGTTCAAACTTGGTGTATATGCTTATTAGGTCAATGCCTTGATGGAGTTCGAAGATGAGCATTTTCCGCTTAGGGTAAGCAGAGATAAGCAATTTGATTGGTTGATGCTTTGGGACACGATAACTTTAGTTCTAATTTAGTGAGAGTGATGAAACTTGGTGTATAGTTTCATTACAGTAATACCTTGACTAAGTTCGATAATGAGCATTTTCTGCTCAGGGTAAGCAGAGCGATACGCAATTTGATTGGTCGAGACTTTGGAACACAATAACTCTCCTTCTAATTGAGTTAAAATGTTCAAACTTGGTGTATATGCTTATTAGGTCAATGCCTTGATGGAGTTCGAAGATGAGCATTTTCCGCTTAGGGTAGGCAGAGATAAGCAATTTGATTGGTTTATGCTTTAAGACACGATAACTTTAGTTCTAATTAAGTGAGAGTGATGAAACTTGGTGTATAGTTTCATTACAGTAATACCTTGACTATGATCGATAATGAGCATTTTCTGCTCAGGGTAAGCAGAGCGATAAGCAATTTGATTTGCCGAGACTTTGGAACACAATAACTCTCCTTTGAATTAAGTTAAAATGTTCAAAATTGGTGTGTATGCTTATTAGGTCAATGCCTTGATGGAGTTCGAAGATGAGCATTTTCTTCTTACAGTAGGCAGAGATAAGCAATTTTTGGATGACACTTCGTGATCAGTTTGATTGGTCGATACGTTTGAAAAAAATAAATGTGCGATTAATCAATATGTGTCATCTATTTATTTTGGGATTTCGGCGGAGGACATCAGCCTCACTGTTGGCTTGTATTTTTTTGAATTGTTTTGTCCTTAACAAGACCGTAAGGAGCGACATATTTTGGTTTAGTACAAATAATACCTCTGAATAACTTGGGTTGGGCAGAAACATGGTACCAGCAGTAGTTTCATTTTACTTTTACAAGGTTCGTAAAACAATTGTTGAGTCTCTCACCGTGCGTCATTTCTAAATTCGATTTCTTGTTCCAGCTTTCTTCCATGCTTCGTAAAAAAAAGTATTCTGGATTATCCTGGCCTGTCAATCAGACGGAGAATGGTCGGCATACTGGTGAAGTGAGACTATTTTCAAAACAAGGGCACGTGACCTATTTTTCACTCGAAAGTGTCTGGATGTTATGGACGACACCCCGAACCATTTTTCAGTGTATTATTTATGATGGTTAAATGGTCATAGCCTATTAAGTATCACATGACCTTTTATTTAATGACCATGAATGTGTGAAACTGATTTAAGGCTTGGTATATATATAAATATTGTAGTGTAATTGTTGAGCTATTTGGAGATATTTATTTGTGGTGGGCACCCCATATAGAGGTCACAATTTTGAACCGATTTTGATGAAATTTGAAATACATGTTTATAACCAAAAGATCTTGGTTCCACTGCATATTTGCACATATCAGATCTTAACTTCCTGAATTATGGCCCCTGATTGTACGAAAAATCACCCTTTTTAGCTTGTGGTCACTCTGGAGGTCACAATTATTATCTGATATAAAAAGATAGGCTGGCACTGCCAGGCAGGATACGCCCACATTTTTGAGAGATGGATAGAGAACAAGCAATACCAAAAGTGATTTTTCCTACATCATTAAGTCCTGTATTTCATACTATATTGGGAGCAGCCATTTTGTTGGTCAGTTCCAGTCTGATATTCATGAAATTCGAAGCGTCAAAATCTGATAAGAATTGTGACCTGTAGAGTCCACAACCATGATATACCATATTTTTATACTTCCACATTTTCATGTGGAGGTATTATGTCGTTGCCCCTGTCCGTCCACAATTTGTTTGTGGACTCTCTACAGGTCACAATTCTTATCCGATTTCGACGAAACTTAAAATATAGGTTTATCCCCATAAGATCTCGGTTCCTTTCGATATTGGCATGTATCGGATCAGAACTTAATGGATTATGGCCCCTGATTGTACGAAAAATCACGTTTTTAGCTTTTGGACCCTATAGAGGTCACAATTTTGAACCGATTTTGATGAAACTTGACATGCATGTTTGTAACCTAAAGATCTTGGTTCCTTTCGATATTTGCGGCTATCGGAATGTAATTTCCTGAATTATGGCCCCTGATTGTCCGAAAAATCACCCTTTTTATACGTCCACATTCATAATGTGAACGTATTATGCCGTCGTCCCTGTCTGTGTGTGTGTGTCTGTCTGTGTGTGTGTGTGATGGTGTGTATGTATGTGTGTGTGTGTGTGTGTGTCTGTGGTTCGCCTACAGGTCGCAATTCTTCATGGATTTTCTTCAAACTTGGTATACGTATTCCCTATACCCTAAGGAAGATCTCTATTGTTTTTGGTGCATGCCCGACCCCCAGGGACAGAGCCACGCCCATTTCTAGTATGTATTTGTTTGTCGTCTACAGGCCACATTTCTTAACTTACAATTTTGAAACTTAGCATACACATTCTTTGTATCCTAAGGAACATCCCTATCATTTGGGGTGCATGCCCAACCCCCTGGGGCAGAGCCACACCCATTTTCTTATCGTGTGTATTTGTGTCGCCTACAGGCCGCAATTCTTATTGGATTTTCTTTAAAACTTTGTATACTTACTCTTTATACCCTAAGGATGATCCCTATCATTTGGGGTGCATGCCCAACCCCCCAGGGGCAGAGCCACGCCCATTTTCTTTTTGTGTGTCTCTGTGTCGCCTAGAAGTCGCAATTCTAAATGTATTTTCTTAAAACTTTGTCTACTTACCCTAAGGATGATCCGTATTGTTTTTTGGTGCATGCCCGACCCCCAATGGCAGAGCCACGCCCATTCCTTGTATTTATTTGTTTGTCGTCTACAAGCCACATTTCTTAACGTATCATCTTGAAACTTTGAATGATTATGCTTTGTACCCTAAGGAACATTTCTATCATTTGGGGTGCATGCCCAACCGCCAGGGGCAGAGTCACGCGCATTTTCTTTTTGTGTGTCGCCTACAGGCCACAATTCTTAATCGGTCATCTTGAAACTTAAAATACAATGTACTTATTCCTTATACCCTAAGGATGACCCCTTTTGTTTTGGGTACATACCCGACCCCCATGGGACAGCAACACCCATTTTGTTTATGTATTCATTATAGCCTGAGGGCGTCCACTATTGAATTTGAATGTCCCGACCCCCAGGTATAGTTATTCCTTATTCTCTAAGGACGACAACTATTAATGTTGGTGCACGACCCTCAACGCTAAACAAACCAAACGCCTAGCCTTCTTGACAAAGTACCATATCAATCAAAGTAGGAATGTGGACGTATATTGTAGCGTTAGCGTTATGTTTAGCTTGTGGTCCCTCTGGAGGTCACAATTATTATCCGATTTAAAAAAACGTTTGATTATATCACCGTTACACCCTAAGGAAGATTGAGTTCGAATTTCAGGAAAATCAGACCATAATTGCCAGAAAAAATGGCCGCCGTTTGTACGCGAACAGTGTAAAAGTATGGTATATCAAAGTTGTGGACCATGTAGAGGTCACAATTTTAATTTGATTTTGATGAAACCTGAAATGCTTGTTTATAACCTAAAGATCTTTATTCTTTTCGATATTTGCGCATATCAAATTGTAACTTAATGAATTATGGCCTTTGATTGTTGGAAAAATCACTTTCGGTACTGCTTGTTCTCTGTCTATCTCTTATAGGGTCTCTGTCTATCTCTCGAACAATTATTATCTGATTTAAAAAAAAACTCTGATTATATTACTGTTGCACCATAAGGAAGGTTGAGTTCGAATTTCGTGAAAATTGTACCAAAATTGCCGGACGAAATGGTCGCCGTTTGTACGCGAATAGTGTAAAAATATGGTATATCATGGTTGTGGACTCTCTACAGAATTCTTATCCGATTTTAATGAAAGTCACATTTCTAATCATTGGCAGCTTCGAATTTCATGAATATCAGACTGGAACAATTCTTATCCGATTTTGACGAAAAGTAACATTTCTAGGTTGTGTACCGTCACACCATAATCATTGTCGGCTTTGAATTTCATTAATATCAGACTGGAACTGGCCAACAAAATGGCTGCTCCCAATACAGTATGAAATACAGGACTTAATGAGGAAAAATCACTTTCGGTATTGCTTGTTCTCTATCCATCTCTCTAAAATGTGGGCGTATCCTGCCTGGCAGTGCCAGCCTATCTTTTTAGCTTGTGGTCCCTCTGGAGGTCACAATTATTATCCGATTTAAACAAACGTTTGATTATATCACCATTACACCGTAAGGAAGGTTGAGTTTGAATTTCGGGAAAATCGGACCAAAATTGACAGACAAAATGGCCGCCGTTTGTACGCGAACACTGTTAAAAAAATGGTATATCATGGTTGTGGACCCTGTATAGGTCACAATTTTAATTCGATTTTGATGAGGAAGGTTGAGTTCTAATTTCGTGAAAATCGTACCAAAATTGCCGGACGAAATGGACGCCGTTTGTACGCGAATAGTGTAAAAATATGGTATATCATGGTTGTGGACTCTCTACAGGTCACAATTCTTATCCGATTTTAATGAAAGTCACATTTCTAATCATTGTCAGCTTCGAATTTCATGAATATCATGATAGAGTCAAACATTTTTTTTAAATCGGATAATAATTGTGACCGCCAGAGGGACCATAGGCGATTTTTTGGACAATCAGGGTCCATAATTCAGGAAGTTACGATCAGATATGTGCAAATAACGAAAGGAACCAAGATCTTTGGGTTATAACCATGCATTTCAAGTTTCATCAGACTTGAATTAAAATTGTGACCTCTACAGGGTCCACAACCATGATATACAATTTTTCAACAGTATTCGCGTACAAATGTCGGCCATTTTGTATGGCAATTTTGGTCCGATTTTCCCAAAATCCCAAATTCAACCTTCCTTAAGGTGTAACGGTAATATATTCAAACGTTTTTTTCAATGGGATAATAATTGTGACTTCCAGAGGGACCACAAGCTAAGAAAAGGCGATTTTGCGTATAACCAGGGGCCATAATTCAGGAAGTTACAATCAGATATGCGCAAATATTGAAAGGAACCAAGGTCTTTGGATTATAAACATGAATTTCAAGTTTCATCAAAATCGAATTAAAATTGTGACCTCTACAGGGTCCACAACCTTCATTTTTTAACAGTATTTGCGTACAAACGGCAGCCATTTTGTATGGCAATTTTGGTCCGATTTTCCCGAAATTCGAACTCAACCTTCCTTAGGGTGTAACGGTGATACAATCAAACGTTTTTTTAAATCAGATAATAATTGTGACCTCCAGAGGGACCAGAAGCTAAAAAAGGTGATTTTTCGGACATTCAGGGGCCATAATTCAGGAAATTACGTTACAATAGGTGCAAATATCGAAAGGAACCAAGATCTTTGGGTTATAAACATGCATGTCAAGTTTCATCAAAATCGGTTCAAAATTGTGACCTCTATAGGGTCCACACGCTAAAAACGTGATTTTTCGTACAATCAGGGGCCATAATCCATGAAGTTTTGATCCGACACATGCCAATATCGAAAGCAGTCGAGATCTTTTGGGGATAAACCTATATTTCAAGTTTCGTCAAAATCAGATAAGAATTGTGACCTGTAGAGAGTCCACAAACAAATTGTGGACGGACGGACGAACAGGGGCGACGACAATGTGGGCGTATAAAAACGTTTGATTATATCACAGTTACACCGTATTGACGGGTGAGTTCGAATTTCGTGAAAATCGGAGCAAATTTGGCAGACAAAATGGCTGCCGCTTGTACCCAAGGTTGTGGAACCTGTAGAGGTCACAATTTTAAGTTAATTTTGATGAAACTTGAAATACATGTGTTTATAACCTAACGATCTTGGTTCCTTTCGATATTTGCGCATATCGGATCATAACTTCCTGAATTATGGCCCATGATTGTAGATAAATCGCCTTTATTAGATTGTGCACCCTGTAGAGGTCACAGTTTTAATCTGATTTTGATGAGACTTGAAATGCATGTTTACAACCCAAAGATCTTGTCCCTTTTTGATATTTGCTCGTATCGGATTGTAACTTCCTGAATTATAGCCCCTGATTGTACAAAAATCGGCTTCTTTAGCTTGTGGTCCATCTAGAGGTCTCAATTATTGTCCGATTTTAAAAATAATATTAAATGTTTCGTATACTAAACGTTAGCATGGGGCAGAACTTTATAAAAACCAAACAAATTCTAATGATTTTCTGATGATTACTTTAAATGCAACAACTCTTGTTGACTGCCCGGACGATTTAGCTGCTGAGTATGTGTATGTTTTGTTGACTGGCAACCTATTTTTCAATCTCTGTTTTCATATAATATATGAAGCCTGCTGGGCTGACAAGTATAATTTTACTGTATTGTTGAGATAGGATGAAAAACTGAGGTATACCTTGCGCATATTGACATGCACTTAAAAGAATCCTGGGTTGATGGAATTTGAAGAAGCGTATAATGGAAAAGAAATAAAATTCTCACCTCATTGCACACATAGAGAAATGAATTGACCATATGTCAGTCTCAAATTGACCAAAAAAGTGTATTGATAAGACTATTCCTTTCTACAGATCAATTATATTTGTATTTTAAGGTCACAATGCGGCTGTTGTGGTTCTTTCAAAACATTCCAAAGGTAGTTATGAATTCTTAAGTTAGGTAAAATTTGAGGTTACATGTATATATTATAAAATTTAATTAATAAATGATAATCCTTATACTTATAGAATGATCAGTAACAGTCCGGCAGCAGGTCGACAAACATATAGTGCATCAAATGTTTTTTGATGGATTATTTATCTTAAGTATGTGTAGATTCAAAATCTGGATGATGCCACCCTGGCACCCTTGTTGAAATTTTAATTTTCAGCATTTTCTTCTTGGGGTAAGCAGAGATAAGCAATTTGATTGGTTGATGCTTTGAGACATGATAACTTTAGTTCTAAGTAAGTGAGAGTGATGAAACTTGGATGTATTGCAGAGCGATAAGCAGTTTGATTGGCCGACACTTTAGAACACAATAACTCTCTTTCTAATTGAGCTAGAATGTTCAAACTTGGTGTAGGGGCACATTGGGTGAATGCTTTGATGGATTTCGATGATGAACATGTTATGCAAACAGTAAACAGAGATTAAGCAATCTGATTTGTTGATGCTGTGGGGCACAATAACTTTGGTTATAATGAAGTGACTAAGTTCGATAGTGAGGATTTTCTACTCTGGCTAAGGAGAGATAAGCAATTTGATTGGTCAAGACTGTGGAACATAACAACTCTGCTTTTAATTGCGGTAGAATGTTTAAACTTGATGTAATGTTCATCAGGTGAATGTAGTGACTGAGTTATATGATTAACATTCGAGCTGGAGCTAAGCAGAGCTAATCAGTTTCGTTGGTCAATACTTTGGGACAAGATAATCTTGATTATATCTGATAGAGAGTGAAGAAACTTATTGTATAGTTTGATTGCTCCATACTTTAGAAAAAAAATAAATGTGCGATTAATTGATACATGTCATTTACTTACTTTGGCATTTCGGTAGGGGACATCAGCATCACTGTTGGCTTGTTGTGTTGAATTTGGGAACCATACTGGCATTTCAATCCGTAATGGCACATAATACCATTGAGATATGAATTCAACAAACCCGAAAACCTATAGTTTAATACATAGAATAGCATTATGTCTTGTCAGATATGGCCACTATTTGAATATGAGCTCAACCTGGAATTGTTTTTGGTTAGTACATGTTTTTATGTTGGTACATGAAGTAAATGACACGGAAAACCTAAGCTAAGTCTATAACTCAATATCATTCAAAATCTTCCACATTGAAAACAAGCATTATTTGTCAATTTAAATCAACATTGATGCTGTGATCTTAGCAGGAAAAGATGGGCTTCTGATATCCAATATTTAAGACAAAATAACCATTTTACCATTGGCACACAAATTTTGTACCATAATGTGTTTCAGCCTCAGTTCTAGCAAGAGACTCGAGGAATGAGGCTAGAAACATTGCGCCAAATCAAACGGCGTATGTAGACTGGAATAACCAGACGCTAGAAATATGCATTTGATTGAAAATGCTGGCATATTTGAAATTAGAGTAAAAACGGAAACTATTGAATGTAAATCAGTTTATTATATACATTCATATAAAATATTACAGTATTATATGCATTGCAACCCACTTGTGTCAATTTCTAAATCCTTTAATATATTGCACAGCTTTTTGGCTCCAAAATGAGCCTCCATTTTGAATTTGACCACCTTGTGGAATTATCCTACTTTTTTAGAAGGAATACCAAAATTCATTGGATTCAGCGGATCAAATTCTTATCAAAATCACCTTCATACCGAGGTCCGAGAGAATTTGTCCGGAATTTTACTCCACTAAATTAAAGTAGATAACCAAAAAATACATCGTGACGGCCTTCTTGAATTTTTTGATTTCCTCAAGGATACCAGGGTGGTATCATTCAAATTCTGAAACTACAGATATTGACAATATATAATACACTTAATAAAACCTATGTTTTGATATATTCTACACCTTTTTAGGGAACTTTATGAAGTTCCTTTCCAAAATAAGCCTCCATTATTGAATTTGGCCCCCTAGCGGAATTAGCCATCACCTTTAGGAGGAATACTGGATTCGACGGGTCAGATTCTTATAAAAGTCATCTTCAACCCTAGGTCCAAGACAATGTGTCACACATTTTACCCCACTAAATAAACAGAAAATACCTCACGGCAGCCATTTTGAATATTTTGATTTCCCCAAGGGTGCCAGGGTGGCATCATCTGGATTCTTAATCTACACATAGAAAAGATATATAATCCACAAAAAAACATTAGGTGGACTATATTTCCAGGTTAAGACTTAAAATGGGGTTTGGCAACTGTACTATAGAGTAGACAAGGGCTGTGTGGACGTTTAGACTAACATGAGTCTTCCCAGTGCGAAAGACCCCTTTGTGCAATGAAATTATTGAAATTAAATTGAGCCATATGTTAGTCCCAAAATGACTTAGTTTGTATTGAGCGCTTGTTAAACTCCACTTGTGCAATGAAATTATTGAAATTAAATTGAGCCATATGTTAGTCCCAAAATGACTTAGTTTGTATTGAGCGGTTGTTAAACTACACTTCCTTTTACAGTAGAATTGGACAGGCCAGAAACTGACATTTTTTGTTGTAAATGACAATAATATCAAACTGTTGAAGTTGTGCAAGATGTTTGAACTTTTTTCTAGTCATGCATTATAATTATAAATATTAATAAAACACAGAAAAAACACAAATCTGTACTGGACCAAATGGCAGATATAAAGTGCTAAGATTATTGTTTATAAATGAATAATTACTTTCCTTAGTTACATGAAAGGGCATCAGAAGGTAAAGTTATGTTTGGTTGTATAGATACATGGTTACTATGGAAACTAACAGGTGGAACTGTTCATTCTACGGATTATTCATGTGCTAGTTCTACTGGTCTCTATGATCCATTTCAGGTAATTTGCATATATGGCTATTTGCATAGTTTTGGGACATATTATTCACAACAGGAAGATTAAAATAAATGTAATAATAGTCCATTTATCTATCTATTTTTATACGGCCACATTTTTATGTGGACGTATATTGTCGTCACCCCTGTCCGTCCGGACATCCGTCCGTCCGTCCACAATTTGTTTGTGGACTCTCTACAGGTCACAATTCTTATCTGATTTTGATGAAACTTGAAATATAGGTTTATCCCCATAAGATCTCAGCTGCTTTCGATATTGGCATGTATCGGATCAAAACTTCATGGATTATGGCCCTTGATTGTTCGAAAAATCACGTTTTTAGCCTTTGGACCCTATAGAGGTCACAATTTTGAACCAGTTTTGATGAAACTGGACATGCATGTTTATAACTCAAAGATCTTGGTTCGGAACGTAATTTCCTGAATTATGGCCCCTGATTGTCCGAAAAATCACCTTTTTATACACCCACATTTTTATGTGGACGTATATTGTCGTCGCCCCTGTCCGTCCGGAAGTCCGTCCATCCATCCACAATTTGTTTGTGGACTCTCTACAGGTCACAATTCTTATCCGATTTTGACGAAACTTGAAATATAGGTTTATCCCCAAAAGATCTCGGCTGCTTTCGAAATTGGCATGTATCGGATGAAAACTTCATGGATTATGGCCCCTTGATTGTACGAAAAATCACGTTTTTAGCTTGTGGACCCTATAGAGGTCACAATTTTGAACCGATTTTGATGAAACTTGACATGCATGTTTATAACCCAAAGATCTTGGTTCCTGTCGATATTTGCGCCTATCACCGTATCACTGGTGCTGTTTTTATGTCTGTTTACATCAGCTGATTTACATGTCCTGTGTGAAGCGCCCCCTGTATTATGGTCATTATAATCAAGTCTACTTGACCTAGAAATTAAATCTGAGGGATCAGTCGCAGACGGATGATTTGCACTGCCCAAAGAAGCAATGTCCTCAGCTTCTGGCCTTTCTGTTTCTGCCAGATATCTTTGAGATTCTTCATAAGAATCAGAAATAAAATGATAATTTCTATTGGTTTCATTTTCCTCCTGACTTTCATTATATTCATATGGATAGTCACTATAATCATAGTATAACCCACATTGAGTGGCATCACCCTCATCGTATTCATAATCATATCTATTTTGTCCTTGATTTACAATCGTAGATTTCAAATCTTTAAAATGTGATACTAACACGGATTGGAAATCTCTTATGGACGACGTAAAGATATCACCAAGTGTGTTTATACTGTCGGGTGGAAATGACCTTGATTCTACTGGGTTAGATTGATTGTTCGTCGGTTTGGATTTACTGGACGAAGATGAGGCAAGGCCTTCATTTGACCTTGATATATTTTTAGTTTTTTCACTACATTGTTTTTTAGAGGGAACTCCGTTCCCAGATTCTTTTGTTGGATTTTGGTATTTTCTTTTCCCACCAGTCGTGGGTTCCTGTAAATTTTCTTTTAGAATCTGCTTAGTATTAGTAGCGGGAGCATGTTTTGCCATTTTTTTCAGCCATGTGCCTTGCTGCGATTTAATCAAAAAAGCAAACTGCTTTTAACTAAAACAGCAAACTGCTTTAGTAAATTATTGACTATGTCAATACAATTTTCGTTGTTACTATGTAACAGAAAAGTTCAAATATAGAAAAAAAAACTTTTTTAAAAGACACAATGACAAAAAAGCAAAGAGCTTCGAAGCACGTGTCCTTCGCTTGTGACTGGCAAGCACGCACTGACTCTCGCTGGTAAGATGCAATCTCACTTGATCTCATAATGTTAATATTGGGTGTTGAAAAATCATTGTCGGCTTCGATTTCATGAATATCAGACTGGAACTGACCAACAAAATGGCCGCTCCCTATACAGTATGAAATACAGGACTTAAAGCTGAACTCCTATTACAAAACTACAGAAATAATTGAATAAAAAAAAATACTGCCATACATAATCGCCATACTTGTTTTCAATTTGCAGAACAAGTATGTACGGTGTACGAAAACAGAGACAGGCCACGCCCACATCCAATATACATTGTGTCAACCACACTGTCCACATCCGGCCAGCAATATTTCAACTACCAATTACCTACTGAGTGAGCGGCTTTTCTGAAAATATTATTGCTACAAAATTATTATGTCTGATCGGGGATATATTATTTTACTAATTGTACGAAATAAGTAACCTACGGTATATTTTTGCTCTAAAAGTATGGGAAAAATTGTCTTACAATAAACAAACAACAAATCTACCGACATCATCCAACCATGTTTATTCTTATTTCTTGAAAGGTTTTGCACAAAAGGGTAGAAACACCAAATGATTTCTAGTATTATAAAGTTCAGTATTATCGTTCCAAAATATATCCAAAGCAGCAATAAAACAACTGTTCTCTCCATCGAAGAAGTATGTCTTCACTTCAAAATATTTTTCATCTTGTTGTTATTTATGTTTTCTTTCAAGGGACATAGGTGGTTATGTGCCTTGATGTATGTCAACAACATAGATTTGTTGTTGTTTGGAGTAGTTTTCTTTCAAGGGACATAGGTGGTTATATCCCTTGATGTTATGTCAACAACATAGATTTGTTGTTGTTTGGAGTAGTTTTCTTTCATTTTTAGAGCAAAGGTACACCAGACTTTACTTAGTTCTTCTAATTTGTAAAATAATATGTACCTGATCAGACATAATAATTGTGTAGCAATAATATTTTCAGTCAATTTATAGAGAAAAACCGCCCGGTCAGTAGCTGGTAATTGGTAGTTGAAATATTGCTAGCCGGATGTGGACAGTGTGGTGGCCAAAGTGTATACTGGATGTGGGCGTGGCCTGCCTCTGTTTTCGTACACCGTACAGCGGCCATACTTGTTCTGCAAATTGAAAACAAGTATGGCGATTATGTTTGGCGGTAATTTTTTTTTATTTGATCATTTCTGTAGTTTTGTAATCGGAGTTCAGCTTTAATGGTGTAGGAAAAATCACTTTCGGTATTGCTTGTTCTCTATCCATCTCTCTAAAATGTGGGCGTATCCTGCCTGGCAGTGCCAGCCGATCTTTTTAGCTTGTGGTCCCTCTGGAGGTCACAATTATTATCCGATTGAAAAAAAACGTTTGATTATATTACCGTTACACCGTACAGAAGGCTGAGTTCGAATTTCGGGAAAATCGGACTTAAATTGCCATACAAAATGGCCGCCGTTTGTACGCGAATACTGATAAAAAATTGTATATCATGGTTGTGGACCCTGTAGAGGTCACAATTTTGATGAAACTTGAAATGCATGGTTATAACCCAAAGATCTTGGTTCCTTTCGTTATACACAGTGTTTAAGGTCATGAGACGAAGAAGCCTATTGTTTTTCAGCGAAATCCTATAATCGTTGCCAAAGTTATGGCCCTTGATCACTTCAAAAAATCTTGTGGATGCTCTAGAGGCCAAACTTATCATCCAATTGACTTCAGATTGATACACAGAGTTTAAAGTGTTGAAATGAACAAGAAATTTGATTTTCAATGAATTTTGGTAACTGAACAGCTAAATCCATATTATATGTTTCGTATACTAATTTTTAGCGTGGGGTAACACTTTATAAAAAGCAATCAAATTCTAATGATTTTCTGATAATTACATAATGAGTTGTTACTCTTAATCAGTTTTTAGTGTATTACAAATGTTTCATTAGCGAAAAAAATAAAAATATGCGACAACCCTTGTTGACTGCCCGGACGATTTAGCTGCTGTGGGCATATGTTTCGTTGCCTGGCAACCTATCTTTTAAGTTCGTAGTATGTTATTTCCACCTTATAATAACTTTGAATGGACTGTTTATTCCTTTTACTTTTAAAATATAGTTGAATTATCAATTGGCATAACTCGGATGGAAAATAACAACTGTTATATCTCTAAAATATTTATTTTCGTGATTTAATTATTAACCTTTTTTATACGCCCACATGGAAATGTGGTCGTATATTGCCGTCGCCCCCGTCCGTCCGTCCGTCGGTCCGTCCGTCCGTCCGTCCATCGTCCACAATTTCTTGTGAACGCTCTAGGGGCTAAAGTTAATATCCGATTGACTTGAAATTTATACACGGTGTTTAAGGTCGTGAGACGAAGAAGCCTATTGATTTTCAGCGATATCCGATAATTACTACCAGAGTTATGACCCTTGATCACTTTGAAAAATCTTGTGAACGCTCTAGAGGCTATAGTTAATATCCGATTGACTTTAAACTTATACACAGTGTTAAAGGTCATGAGACGAAGAAGCCTATTGATTTTCGGTGATATTTGATAATTACTGCCAGAGTTATGACCCTTGATCACTTTGAAAAATCTTGTGAACGCTTTAGAGGCTAAAGTTAATATCCGATTGACTTTAAATTTATACACAGTGTTTAAGGGCATGAGACGAAGAAGCCTATCGATTTTCGGTGATATCCGATAATTACTACCAAAGTTATGACCCTTGATCACTTTGAAAAATCTTGTGAACGCTTTAGAGGCTAAAGTTAATATCCGATTGACTTTAAATTTATACACAGTGTTTAAGGGCATGAGACGAAGAAGCCTGTTGATTTTCGGTGATATCCGATAATTACTGCCCGAGTTATGACCCTTGATCACTTTGAAAAATCTTGTGAACGCTCTAGAGGCTAAAGTTAATATCCGATTGAATTTAAATTTATACACGGTGTTTAATGTCATGATACAAAGAAGCCTATTGATTTTCATCAATATCCAATAATTACTGCCAGAGTTATGACCCTTGATCACTTTGAAAAATCTAAAGTTAATATCCGATTGACTTTAAATTTATTCACACTATTTACGGTCATGATACAAAATAGCCTATTTATTTTCAGCGATATCCGATAATTACTGGCAGAGTTATGACCCTTGATCACTTTGAAAAACCCTGTGAATGCTCTAAAGGCTAAGTTAATATCCGATTGACTTTAAATTTGTACACAGTGTTTAGGGTCATGAGACGAAGAATCCTATTTGATTTTCAGTGATATCTGGCACTTGATCACTTTGAAATATCTTGTGGACAAAGGCCTTGAGACAAACCATCAAAACTATTCTAATCATTTCTGATAATTATTTAATGGGCTATTACTCGTAATAAGATTATCATGTGTTGTAAATGTTCTCCTTACTGACAAAAGAAACAATATGCGACAAACCTTGTTGACTGCCCGGACGACTTAGCTGTTGTGGGCGTATGTTTCGTTGCCTGGCAACCTATCTTAACAATAATCATTGGATTTTAACTTTCGATACATTTTGGCATAGCCTGAGACAGGGCACATAGCTACGCTACTTTCGATTTTTGATTTTCGGCAAATCTTTGAAGATATTAGGCGTCAAATTTCGAAAATTTAAAATTTTACAAAAAAAATTTTTATTTATGAATATTTTTTAGTCGTATTGTGCACATAATTAAAGAGTCATCTGACTAGTGCAAAAATGTTAAAAAAATTTGTCACAGTAATTTTCCTTGGCTGCCATTGGCTAATTCAGTTTTTCAGTCCTAGATTAATTTTTTATTGTTCGATTTGTATAAAACAAAGTTCATATGCTTCGTTGTATCAATTGTCATTTTTATTCGCCCACATAGAAATGTGGACGTATATTGCCGTCGCCCCCGTCCGTCCGTCTGTCCGTCGGTCCGTCCGTCCGTCCATCGTCCACAATTTTTTGTGAACGCACTAGAGGCCAGGGTTAATATCCGATTGACTTTAAATTTATACACAGTGTTTAAGGTCATGAGACGAAGAAGCCTATTGATTTTCAGCAATATCCGATAATTACTGCCAGAGTTATGACCCTTGATCACTTTGAAAAATCTTGTGAACGCTCTAGAGGCTAAAGTTAATATCCGATTGACCTTAAATTTACACACAGTATTTAAGGTCATGAGACGAAGAAGCCTATTGATTTTCAGCGATGTCCGATAATTACTCACAGAGTTATGACCCTTGATCACTTTGAAAAATCTTGTGAACGCTCTAGAGGCTAAAGTTAATATTGGATTGACTTTAAATTTATACACAATGTTCAAGGTCATGATACGAAGAAGCCTATTGATTTTCAGCAATATCCGATAATTACTGCCAGAGTTATGACCCTTGATCACTTTGAAAAATCTTGTGAATGATCAAGAGGCTAAAGTTAATATCCGATTGACTTTAAATTTATACACAGTGTTTAAGGTCATAAGACGAAGAAGTCTATTGATTTTCACGGATTTCCGATAATTAGTGCCAGAGTTATGGCCCTTGATCACTTCAAAAAATCTTGTGGATGCTCTTGAGGACAAAGATGATGTCCGATTGACTTTAAATTTATACACGGTGTTTAAGGTCATGAGACGAAGAAGCCTTTTGATTTTCAACGATCTCTGATAATTATTGCCAGAGTTATGGCCCTTGATCATATCAAAAAATCCTGTGGACGCTCTAGAGGCCAAAGTTAATATCCGATTGACTTTAAATTTACACACACTGTTTAAGGTCATGAGACGAAGAAACCTACTGATTTTCAGCGATTTCAAATAATTACTTCCAGAGTTATCTCCCTTGATCACTTCAAAAAAACCTTGTGACACTATAGATGCCAAACTTATCATCCGATTGACTTCAGATTGATACACAGAGTTTAAGGTGTTGAAATGAACAAGTATTTTGATTTTCAATGAATTTTGATAACTGAACAGCTAAATCCATGATATTAAATATTTCCTATACTAATTGTTAGCGTATGGCAAAACTTTATAAAAAGCTAACAAATTCTAATGATTTTCAGATAATTACATAATGAGTTGTTACTCTTAATCAGATTTTAGTGTATTACAAATGTTTCATCCCCCCAAAAAGTAAAAATATGCGACAACCCTTGTTGACTGCCCGGACGATTTAGCTGCTGTGGGCGTATGTTTCGTTGCCTGGCAACCTATCTTTTTTATTACCGAAAGTGTTATCTGTCGGCACCGGAAGTGGCATAATTTTACCAAAAACTACAATTTTGACAGTTATTTTCCTTCTTCGAAAACAAATATTATTTTTTGGAAAAATTATTAGACTCAAAGAGTATGTCCTTTCAATGCGCAAAAAATGGCGGAAGCAGTTTTTTTAATTTTTATTTCATTTTCTAGCAAATTGGATTAAGAGGTGAAAAAAGGCGTAAAATTGACCTATTTACAACCCATTCAGGCTTTTCCGATTTTGAAATATTTTTACATAACTCTTATAGACTTGTAGCTATAAACCATACGAAGAGAATGTATGTTAAAATTAGTTTGTAATATAAGCGGTTGCCAAGAAAAGGACAGTTCTGCATAAGTCACTGTTTTCGTTATTTTGCCTGTAAAATAGTCAATTATTATTGGATTTTTATAAAAGTGACATCATTTGATTCAAAAAGCATGTAGCGTCATATCAAGTTGATTACAATTTAAAATTGACACCGGAAGTGACATCATTTGTTCAAAAACTGCATTTTAAACTTTTTAAATCAATAATTTATTCAACCAAGAATAACTTAATATGTATTAATAATTTTAACTTTTGGTTTAAATTCACATATAAACAAAACTCATATGGTCATATAGATATCATAAAATTGTTTCTAACTTGTTCGGTTGCCGAGAAATAGACGGTTTTCTACAGGTCACTTTTGAAGGTTACGGGGCCATAAAAGTGTCAATTATTATTCGATTTTCATAAACGTTACACCATGTTATACCTAATGCCATTTAGGATTTCATACAAGTAATTCAAGATTTTCATTATCTCCGGAAGTAACGTCATTTTGGCAAAAACTGTATTTTTAGCCTTCAAAACAGATATTTTATTCAAATGAGTCTGTTTTGAAATCTTTTTCAAATTATGGTATTTGATGCTAATCAACAAATAGAATGAACCCATACGATCATACAGATACCACAAAATGGTTTGTAACTTGTACGGTTGCAGAGAAATAGCAGATTTTCTACAAGTCACTTTTCAAGTTTTTTGGTCTTTAAAAGTGGCAATTATTATTCGATTAACATAAAATTTTCACTATATGATATCGTATGCCATTTCTGATTTCATAAGACTAATTGAACATTTTCATTAACACAGGAAGTAATTTAATTTTGTCAAGATCATTTACAAGTAATAAATGTATAAAATGACTTGATATTGCTGGATTGATTGGTTGATTCTGCGTCCATTTTATTTATGTGCAATGTTAATTTGGAAACCTGTTTAGTGGTTTCGTTGGTACCGGAAGTGACATATGTTCAAGGGTAACTTGGCACCGGAAGTGACATGTTTAAGAGTAACTTGGCACCAGTGAAACACGTCATTCCTGCATGCAGGTCTAGTTATCATAGTAATTATTGATACTGATATGTAATGCAAGTAGATCTATGTGAGTTTATCACACACATCTATACAAACCTTTGAAAAAAGTCTTAATATTAGGTTTAACGTAAAAAATAAAGACTTTTAAAATTTAACAGCAGTTTTTAAAAAAATTTTCTGCATCGTGATATTAATCGTATCCTGGGGTTTGAATCGAGATGCGCATCGTATTGTGGCCTGACGTATAGTTGCAGCCCTACTTTAAATTCATACACAGTATTTAAGGTCATAAGACAAAGAAGCCTATTGATTTTCAGCGATTTCCGATAATTAGTGCTAGAGTTATGGCCCTTGATCACTTCAAAAAATTTTGTGGATGCTCTAGAGGCCAAAGTGGATATCTGATTGACTTCAAATTTATACACACTGTTTAAGGTCATGAGACGAAGAAGCGTAACGATTTTCAGCGATCTCTGATAATTATTGCCAGAGTTATGGCCCTTGATCACATCAAAAAATCCTGTGGACGCTCTAGAGGCCAAAGTTAATATCCGATTGACTTTAAATTTACACACACTGTTTAAGGTCATGATACGAAGAAGTCTACTGATTTTCAGCGATTTCAAATAATTACTTCCAGAGTTATCTCCCTTGATCACTTCAAAAAACCTTGTGACGCTATAGATGCCAAACTTATCATCCGATTGACTTCAGATTGATACATAGAGTTTAAGGTGTTGAAAAGAACAAGTAGTTTGATTTTCAATGAATTTTGATAACTGAACAGCTAAATCCATGATGTTAAATGTTTCCTATCTAATTGTTAGCATGGGGCAAAACTTTATAAAAAGCAAACAAATTCTAATGATTTTCAGATGTTTCATTACCAAAAAAAGTAAAAATATGCGACAACCCTTGTTGACTGCCCGGACGATTAAGCTGCTGTGGGCGTATGTTTCGTTGCCTGGCAACCTATCTTTTTATTCAATCTGTGAATTATGTATTTAACAAACAAATAACAAAATAATCTGTTGCCAAGTTTAATTCATCAAAGTAAATGCTGGTTTTTGTTCGTTATATTGGATGGAAATTTATCAATAACTCTCTCCCGTTTAAACTCTGAAGATTCTTAAATTTGTTGTAGGCCTGAAAAGCCCACTTATTTGTTTAACCCTATGAATTAGTTTCTTTGTGCCAAACTTTACATTTATGGATTACTTCATTTCTGTAAATTGAATAGGATTCCAATACTACTAATGATCACAGATAATTTGCCATCGGTTTTGTGTGTCAGAAATTTACTGTCTACTTGTATGTGTCAGGTATAATAATATTAACTGGAGTTCGTGGAAAAATTGACTTAGATCATTCTTACCCGGGGCTTTTCAATTTCGATATGTGGTTTTATTGAATTGTATTTTTTTGAATTATAAACAGATTGAATGGAGTAGTATTGTTTGTAATCTTGTAAATATACCAATGTCTATATTTCCTGAAGTTAAAGATACCAGGTAATTACTTATATTACATCTAGCATATCGACTTACCTACATGATCCCTCGTTTGACCTCCCTCACCAACTGGAGTGGGTAGTGGGTGCCATTGATATTTGTAGAGGCCATCAAAATGCTAATCTTGTTTTTAATGTCTTGATGCAGTCATTTTAAGCAATAGAAATCCTTTGACAATTACAATATTGTGGAAGATGAATCTCAAAAAGGAATGTCAATCCCAAAATGGTTCAATTCTGTTCAGTACTTATAAAGTTATGTTGAATTGAAATTTCATCAATACGGGCAGCTTCCTATATAATACCCTAAGCCTAACACCATTTTGTTGTGGTCGAACAGAAATGGTAGACCTTTTTTATACGGCCACATTAAAATGTGGTCGTATATTGTCGCCGCCCCCGTCTGTCCGGCCGGCCGGCTTCCACAATTGCTTGTGGACGCTCTAGAGGCTAAAGTTAATATCCAATTGACTTTAAATTTATACACAGTGTGTAAGGTCATGAGACGAAGAAGCCTATTGTATTTCAGCGATTTCCGATAATAACTACTAGAATTATGGTCCTTGATTACTTCAAAAAATCTTGTGGACGCTCTACAGGCCAAAGTTAATATTCGATTGACTTTAAATTTATACACAGTGTTTAACGTCATAAGACGAAGAAGCCTATTGATTTTCAGCAATTTCCGATAATTAGTGCCAGAGTTATGATCTTTTAAAAAATTCTTGTGGACGCTCTAAAGGCCAAAGTTAATATCCGATTGACTTTAAATTTATACACAGTGTTTAAGGTCATCAGACGAAGAAGCCTATTTATTTTCAGTAATTTCCGATAATTAGTGTCAGAGTTATAGCCCTTGATCACTTCAAACAAATCTTGTGGACGCTCTATAGAGGCCAACGTTAATATCCGATTGACTTTAAATTTATACACAGTGTTTAAGGTCATGAGACGAAGAAGCCTATTGATTTTCAGTGATTTCTGATAATTAGTGCCAGAGTTGTGGCCCTTGATCACTTCAAAAAATCTTGTGGACGCTCTAGAGGCCAAAGTTAATACCCGATTGACTTTAAATTTATACAAAGTGTTTAAGTTCATGAGACGAAGAAGCCTATTGTTTTTCAGCGAAATCCGATAATTATTGCCAAAGTTATGGCCCTTGATCACTTTGAAAAATCTAGTGAATGTTCTAGAGGCAAAGTTAGTATCAGATTGACTTTAAATTTATACACAGTGATTAAGGTCATGGGACGAAGATTCCCTATTGATTTTCAGCGAATTCTGATAATTACTGCCAGAGTTATCTCCCTTGATCACTTTGAAAATTCTTTTGTGTCGCTCTAGAGGCCAAACTTATCGCCCAATTGACTTCAGATTGATACACAGAGTTGAAGGTCTTAAGATGAACAAGTATATTGATTTTCAATGAATTTTGATAAATGTTTCGTATACTAAGCGTTAGCATGGGGCAGAGCTTAAAAAAGACAAACAAATTCTAATGATTTTCTGATAATTACTTTATGAATTGTTAATCTTAATCAGATTTCAGAGTATTATAAATGTTTCATTACCGAAAAAAGTAAGAATATGCGACAACTCTTGTTAATAATAATAATGATAACTAGATCTGCTACTGTCCCATGCAGATATGAAAGCTTTCATATTCATCGTCACGTGTCATAGATTATATCAAGTATCTCAAATAAAAGGATAAGAATAACAAACTATCAAAATTGGTCAAAAACTCGCGAAGTTACAAGTCTAAATATAGTATGAAACATTGCATAATCTGAAAACTAAAGGGAAATAACTGATACTTGTGTTGCTGTAATCAGGATGACTTCCCACTTCAAAACTTTCAGAAAAATGAAATGAAAATGGTAAGAAAACATCGAAAAATTAAATGAGAAAACTTTGAACAAAACTAAAAACTTTTGAATCAGGTTGATTCCAATTGTTTGAATATTTACGTTAAATATGTAAATTTGGAAAATTATAAAGACATAATTATCAAAATCGGTCAAAACTCACAAAGTTAATATTTAAATGTAGTGAGAAACATTGCACCCTCGGCAAAAAAATAATCTTTAAACTAAAGGGAAATAACCCAAACTTGTACAGCTGTAATCGGGCTTCCAAAATTAGAGATATGTTATATAATTATGGTTTCCAATATGTTTGGTTATAAGTAGGAAATCGTGACAACTTCTTATTAAGCATGTTTTAAACAAAGGGTCATAGACTGCAATATACAAGAATGGCACTTTGCAAAAAAAAAAAAACTGGTCAAAGCAAGATTTCTATGCAGAAATGAAATAATTAATAGAACCAGAAAAACATTTATCCACTATAATAAATAAGCAACATAGAGAAAATGAAATCAAATTGAATGGTTGTTTAACGTCCTACTGTTTTGCTCCTAAAATGGGCTAATGAAGACGGGCATACGCCATAAAGTGTGCAATGAGGGAAATTTTACCCGGGCAGCGGCGTTACGGCCTACGAGGTTGGACAGCCGACCATACTCCTTGTCACATACAACCAAGAAATCGAAACAACGCCAGTTGACTCAATGACAGACGTTAGGATACAGAGCGCACGTGCTAACCATTCAGTCACGCAACCTCCCTAAAATCTGCAAATTGCTGACCTACAGATAGAAACATTTCAACCGGGCGAAATCTTCTATTTTATTAGTTTAATTTGCACGGTACCTTTAGTTATCAACCGAATATTACAAAACTTTTAAAAATAAGCTCCCCCTGACCAGCTAAATCGTTCGCAATAAACGTTTTCCCCTTAAAATCGGCAAATTGCTGACTTTAAAGTGAGAAACATTACAACCGGGTGAATTTTTCTGTTTTATCACTTTTACAGTATCTTTGATTACCAACCGATTATTAGAAAACTTTAAAAATAAAAAAAAGAGAGAAATGCGGCTTAACGTCCATTCGACACAAACTAGGTCATTTCGGGACTAACATATGTTTTTTAATTTTATTTAAAAACTCCCCTTGCGCGTGCTGGTCTTTAGCTGTTGGGAGGAAACCGAATGGCACGGAACCCACGAGGTTGGACACCATACTCCATGTCACGTGCAATCTCGAAATCGAAACGACGCCCGTTGACTCAATGACAGACGTTACGATACAGCGTGCACATGCTAACCATTCAGCCATTCAGCCTCCCTTAAAAATAAGCTCCCCCTGACCAGCTTAATTGTTCGCAATAAACATTTGCCCTCTAAAATCGGCAAATTGCTGACTTTAAAGTAAGAAACATTATAACCGGGCGAAATTTTCTGTTTTAACAGTTTAATTCGCACGGTATTTTAATTACCAACCGATTATTACATAAGCTCCAACTGACCAGCTTAATCGTATGCAATAAACGTTTGGCCTGAATTGAAAGTTCTGCAACGAGGAAGATCATCTCGATTTTCCGGCGTGGTCGCCCCTTGTCAGTGAGGCAGAACGGAGGGCCTGACAAGGACAGCTGTCTAGTCGTTCGGGTGTGTACACATTGGAGTGCACGTAAAATATCCCTAAGCAGTTGGAATTCGATACTGTTGAATAAGCTCCATACAATGACTAAATGTGCAGATTGTAGTCACACACACTGCATGTTTCGCTTAACAATGAAAGGGTGCCGTTTTCAATGTTCGATCCTTTTATTCTTCTACTCCAGATATTTTGGACTGTTGATCGAAGTTTTCATATAAAAGATTACCGATAAGACTCTTTGTAGAAGAAGTTCCCAAAAAGTATTATGTTGACTTTAAGAGAAAAGAACCTTTAAAGATGCTCCAAATCGTAAACATACGACTTTTTGGATTTTCGATCTCTTTTTTTTTAAGCTATCCCTGATATTTAAAAAAAAGATACAACGATTTCACACAACAGGCCAGCTATTACACTCTCGATTAACAAGAGTTTCACCGCCCTCCCTTCATTATAACCGAAGTTATCTTGCCCTAAAGAATCAACAAATCAGCATGCTTATTTCTGCTTAACCTAGGCAGAAAATGCTCATCTTTGAACTCAATCATGACATTGACATAGTGAACGTCTACACCAAGATTGAACATTCTAGCTCAATTAGAAGGAGAGTTATTGTGTTTCAAAGTTTCGGCCCTTCAAATTGCTACTACTTTTCATATTCACTTCAAAATGGCAACCATCAATTGACCTAAATCAAAATTCTTTTCTGAACAATTTTTAGACCATCTTTCAAGGATTCAGAAAATATAACTCCCGTGTCTGTAAGTAAATAGCAAAAAAGCCTTAGGGATTTTTCATGTTTCAAGATGGTGGCACTTCCGGTTCGATCAACAAACTTTATATTTTGTGTACAAATCAGTAATTACTTGTCTAGTATCCAAAAAAAAAATCAGGTCATTCTGACCTATATTTCGATGATTTTTTTGAAAATTTTGATCTTTAATTTCGTCAAGGGGAGATAATTTAGAAAATTTCTAATTATATTTTTGAAGTCACATCGGTAAGGTCTACATATATACTAAATTTCATGACAATCGTACAACTATTAAAGAAGTTGTCAAATTGGTCTAAACTTCCGGTTCGAAATCACAGCGACGAATTTTCGAAATTCGAAAATGTGAAACTGCAGATGAAAATGATTTTTTTCAAGGTATTCAAAGAAAAAAGAATTAGTAAAATCGGTCAAAAAATAACAAAGTTACGACTATGCTTTGTCCATTTCGTCGTTCGTAAATTTCGGTGATTTCGGATTCGTAAAACGTTTTGAAAATATATTTAATCAAGGTTCGCACCCCATTTTTGGGGGGGTAGGTCAAAATTTCAGAAAGATCCTACGGATAGATTCTGAGGAATCCGATTTGCAGAAAACACACAAAAAAAAAAAATAATAATAATAATCTTAACAGAAACAATAAGCTTTCATATGTAATATGAAAGCTTAACTAGACCTGCATGCAGGAATGACGGGTTTCACTGGTGCCAAGTTACTCTTAAACATGTCACTTTCGGTGCCAAGTTACACTTGAACATATGTCACTTCCGGTTCCAAAGAAACCACTAAACAGGTTTCCAAATTAACATTGCACACAAATAAAATGGAAGTAGAATCAACCAATCAATCTAGCATTATTAAGTCATTTTATACATTTGTTACTTGTAAATGATCTTGACAAAATTAAATTACTTCCGGTGTTAATGAAAATGTTCAATTAGTCTTATGAAATCAGAAATGGCATACGATATCATATAGTGACAATTTTATGTAAATCGAATAATAATTGCCACTTTTAAAGACCAAAAAACTTGAAAAGTGACTTGTAGAAAATCTGCTATTTCCCTGCAACCGTACAAGTTAGAAACCATTTTTTGGTATCTGTATGATCGTATGGGTTCATTCTATTTGTTGATTGGCATCAAATACCATAATTTGAAAAAGATTTCAAAACAGAGTCATTTGAATAAAATATCTGTTTTGAAGGCTAAAAATTCAGTTTTTGCCAAAATGACGTTACTTCCGGTGATAATGAAAATCTTAAATTACTTGTATGAAATCACAAATGGCATTAGGTATAACATGGTGTAACATTTATGAAAATCGAATAATAATTGACACTTTTACGGCCCCGAAACCTTCAAAAGTGACCTGTAGAAAACCATCTATTTCTCGGCAACCGAACAAGTTAGAAACAATTTTATGATATCTATATGACCATATGAGTTGTATTTATATGTGAATTTAAACCAAAAGTTAAAATTATTAATACGTATTAAGTTATTCATGGTTGAATAAAACATTGATTTAAAAAGTTTAAAATGCAGTTTTTGACCAAATGACGTCACTTCCGGTGTCAATTTTAAATTGTAATCAACTTGATATGACGCTACATGCTTTTTGAATCAAATGATGTCACTTTTATAAAAATCCAATAATAATTGACTATTTTACAGGCAAAATAACAAAAACAGTGACTTGTACAGAACTGCCCATTTCTTGGGAACTGCTTATATTACAAACTAATTTTAACATACATTTTCTTCGTATGGATTATAGCTACAAGTTTATAAAAGTTACGAAGAAATATTTTAAAATCTGAAAAGCCCGAATAGGTTGTAAATAGGTCAATTTTACACCATTTTTAGCCATTTAATCGAATTTGCTCGAAAATGAAATCGAAATTAAAAAAACTGATTCCGACATTTTTTGCGCCTTGAAAAGGCACACTCTTTGAGTCAAATAATTTTTCCAAAAAATAATATTTGTTTTCGAAAAATGGTACCTAACTGTCAAAATTGTAGTTTTTGGTAAAATTATGCCACTTCCGGTGCCGACAGATAACACCTGTGGTAATAAAAAAAATGACAATTGAGACAACGAAGCATATGAACTTTGTTTTATACAAATCGAACAATAAAAAATTAATCTAGGACTGAAAAACTGAATTAGCCAATGGCGGCCAAGGAAAATTACTGAGACAAAATTTTTTAACATTTTTGCACTAGTCAGATGACTCTTTAATTCTGTGCACAATACGACTAAAAAATATTCATAAATAAAAAAGTTTTTTGTAAAATTTTAAATTTTCGAAATTTGGCGCCTAATATCTTCGAAGATTTGCCGAAAATCAAAAATCGAAAGTAGCGTAGCTATGTGCCCTGTCTCCGGCTATGCCAAAATGTATCGAAAGTTAAAATTCACTGATTATTGTTAAAATTACTGCAATATTTTAAAAAACGATAATTTGGTGATTTCGGACATTTCGCATTGTCGCAGAATGTTCAAAATAGCTTTATCCTCTAAGTCACACCCACTTTCCCAGTAAAACCGAAGAAATCATAACGATGCGACACGTAGTTGCTGAGATCTATTCAAATTGGAATCTGAATAATAATAATAAGAACTAGACCTGCAAGCAGCACTGAACCGGCTTTCAGGAATCATACAGGAAGTTTATTATACCATAGCCAACCCATTGAGCTACCGAACTAAACTTTAGTTGTTTTGCTTCAGTGACACCCTCTACCATATGTAAAAGTAATATTTGCTGGCGAAAAGAGCGGTCAAAATTGTAAATTATGGCAAAATTACGTCACTTCAGGTGCCGAAAGAAATTTTTATAGGTGAAAAATAAGTCGAAAATTTGCAACATACAAAATTTGTTTAATACATATCGGGCAATGGAAAATTAACCTATAACCCATAAACTGAAATTAAGAAGGTAAAATAATTAAAAGTGACCCTTTTAGAAGCCTTTTCTTGATATCAATATGATGGTATTGATTCAATCTTACTGCCCATTAGAGTCAGACGTTATAAAGTTAAACAAATAATAAATATAAATCCCTTCAAAAAAATGTTTGTTTTGAAGGCTAAAAATACGTTTTTTGCAAAAATTACATTACTTCCGATGATATTGAAAATGTTAACTTAGTTGATAGGCATCAAATGGTAAAAAAATGATAAAAATCGAATAATAATATTGACACTTTTATAGAGAGAGAGAGAGAGAGAAATGGGGTTTAACGTCCACTCGACACAAACTAGGTCATTTTGGGACTAACATATGGTTTCAGTTTTATTTCAATAATTCGCTTGCGCGTAGGGGTCTTTAGCAGTGGGAGGAAACCGGAGTGCCCGGAGGAAACCCACGAGGTTGAGAAGGCGCCCCCATCTCCATGCCACATACGCTCACACCAGGGCTCGAAACCACAGCCGCAAGCCAGAGGTGACTGGCCAGCTAGAGGGCGAAGCGCGGCACTCTAGACCACTAGGCCATCCCAACCCCCCGACACTTTTATAGACCAAAAACCTTGAAATGTGACTTATAGAAGATCGCCTATTTCTCTGTAACCGTACAAGTTAGAAACCATTTTGTGGTGGTCGTATGGTTTCATTCTATTCGTTGATGGTAATCAAATATCATAATTTTAAAAATATTATAAGGCAGATTCATTTGAATAAAATATTTGTTTTTTAAGTTAAAAATACAGTTTTTGCAGAAATGACGTCATTTCCGGTCACAGTGAAAATGTAAAATTGGCTTGAACTAGTCCACATTGACATTAGGCATCAAATGGAAAAAAAATATTGCAAATCGAATAATAATTCACTCTTTTATAGGCAAAATAACGTGAATAGTGATGCATGCAAAATTGCATATTTCTCGGCAACTGCTCATATTTCAAACTAATTTTCGCATACATTCTCTTCGTCTAGATTATTGCTACGAGTTTATGAAAATCACAAATAAATATTTCAAAATATGAAGACGCTGAATGAATTGTAAATAATTGAATTTTACACTTTATTTTACATTTTATTCGAAATTGCCCGAAAATGAAATTGAAATTTAAAAAATCTGAGCTAAGAATTTTATACACCTTTGCAGGGTGTATCCTTTTAGTTATATCAGTTTTAAAAAAAAAAATATTTGCTTTCAAAAAGTGGTACCGAACTGTCAAAATTGTAGTTTTTGTTAATATTACGTCACTTCCGTTGCCGACAGAAAAATTTCACCGTAACAAAAAAAATTGCAATTGGGACCACGGAGCATATGAACTTTGTTTTATACAAATCGAACAATAAATAGTTTTTCTGGTTACGAAAAACTAAATGAGCCGATGGCGGCTAACGCAATTACCGAGACATTTTTTTTATCATTTCTGCTCAAGTAGGATGATATTTTAACCCTGTGTAAAATACCATCAAAAAATATTCATAAATAAAAAAGGTTTTCGCAAAAAAAAAAAACAATTTTCAAAATATCGGACATTTTTTCGACTACTTCCGGTTTTACGATCATTGTCGTGACGGCTTTACGAAGTTCTTTGGATACTTAACTTTCTGTACCAGAAGTGTCAGAAACATCCATTGAGTAGTTTTGGAAAAAAAGATAAATTAAAGAGCGTTTCCAAAAATTTAACGATTTTTCAATTTTTTTCAAAGTTTGAGGCAATTTTTGGACCTCTTATATTATTTCAATGCTTTTCATTTTGGATTCACTATATAGACAACCGATAGGACTTTGAGTAAGAAAAGTTTAAGAAAAATCTGCGGCGTTATTTTCGAGAAGAGGGCGTCTCGAATGTTAAAAAATCGGAAAATACTAGATTTTTGGCATACAATAATTTATTTACTAATCATCGAAATCGTATTATTTAGACACCATATGATGGTCCATTAATAGGGCTATCCAGCGACACTTTAGTTCTTTTGGTCCGCTATTACCTAAGGGAGAAATCAAGTGCGACAATGTTTTTAACCTTTTTTTTTTCATTTTTTGAATACTTCCGGTATGGCTATTATTGTCGGAATAGTTTTAATAGGCGGTTTGGGCACTAAAATAGCCACAGGGCTCTGTAATGACATATTACATTATCTGATCAGATAAAATGCCCCTGAGAAATCCTATGTTCAAAAGTGCCAAAAATGCAAAAAAATTAAAATATCGAAAATTAAATTTCAAAAACTACATACATATTATACATCGTTAGAATCGTAATTAGGTCAGCTATCTGAATATACAATCTTTTTTTGAAAATCTCTTAAAATAAAAAAAAAGTAGAGCATTTTCCAAAATTTCACGATTTTTCGACTTTTTTCGATTTTCAGTCCGTTATTTCACCTATTCCAGATATTTCAAAGTCTTATTGGATGGCTTCATGCAAAAAACCTCCGAAAGGACTCTCGATAGAAAAAATTAAAAAAAAAGTTGCGGTTAAGTTTTCGAGATACAGGCGTCTAAAAATCAGAAAATACTTGATTTTCAGCGTGCCATATTTTGCTTCCTGCTAATCGTATCCTTACAAATTGGGTGTCATTCAGTGGTCCAATCAGCGCCCGACCAAATGATACCTTAATTCGTTTAATCCGTTGATATCGGACGGAGAAATCGTGTTTTTACCCAAAACACCCATTTTTCACTTTTTTTTCAAAATATCGCATATTATTTCGACTACTTCCGGTTTACGGATTGTTGTTGAAATTGCTTTAAACGGTGGTTTGACCATATTACTTCATGTTCCAGGAATTTCAGAAGCGTCGATCTGGCCGTAAAACGAAACTTAAGCTCAAAAAATGTGAAGAAAATTCGAAAAAAATCGAAAAATAAAGGGCGATAACTCTGAATGAAACTTATATTACTGGAACCGGATTGCCTTCAGGTATCCAAAAATGTAGGTCAAATTTTAAAATTTTGAAAAATAACAAAAAATGTGTCTTAAACAACATATTTTCATTTTTCGAACGCTAGAAGTCAGTGGCGAAGTTTCGAAATTGCAAAATTTTCAACTGCTATCGTCCGAGAAAAGACTCAGGGTTTCCAAAAATGTAATTTGTATGAAAATAGATACAGAATTGACGAATCTACGGCCGTTTTTTAAATATTTGGCACCGCACGAAATTCGGCCACTTCCGGTCTGCGCAGAAGTTTCAAATACAGTGGAAGGGATAGCCACCATATGGTTTCCTGATAGAAAATTATGTCCCAGATCTGTATCTGTTACAGACACTGAGAAATAGGCTCCCCCGAAGAATAAAATAATAATAATAAATAATAATTTTAGTAATCACAATAGGCTTTCAGACGAAAGTCTGAAAGCCTAACTAGACCTGCAAGCAGCACTGAACCGGCTTTCAGGAATCATACAGGAAGTTCATTATACCCTAGCCGATCCATTGAGCTACCAAACTATACTTTAATTGTTTTGCTTCAGTGACACCTTCTATCATATGTAAAAGTAATATTTGCTGGCGAAAAGACCAGTCAAAATTGTAAATTATGGCAAAATTACGTCACTTCCTGTGCCGAAAGAAATTTTTATAGATGAAAAATAAGTCGAAAATTCGCAACATAGAAAATACAAACTTTGTTTTATACATATCGGGCAATAAATAATCAACCTATAACCCATAAACTGAAATTAAGAAGGTATAAAACTTAAAAGTGACCCTGGGAAAATTGGCTATTATTCGACAAGGGAACATGCTAGAAGCCTTTTCTTGATATCAATATGATGGTATTGATTTGATCTTACTGCCCATTAGAGTCAGACGTTATAAAGTTAAACGAATAATAAATATAAATCCCTTCAAAAAAATGTTTGTTTTGAAGGCTAAAAATACGTTTTTTGCAAAAATTACATTACTTCCGGAGATATTGAAAATGTTAATTTAGTTCATAGAAGTCATAAATGGCAGAAGGCATCAAATGGTAAAAAAGTTATAAAAATCGAATAATAATTGACACTTTTATAGACCAAAAACCTTGAAAAGTGACTTATAGAAGATCGCCTATTTCTCTGTAACCGTACAAGTTAGAAACCATTTTGTGGTATCTGTATGGTCGTATGGCTTCATTCTATTCGTTGATGGGAATCAAATATCATAATTTTAAAAATATTATAAGGCAGACTCATTTAAATAAAATATTTGTTTTTTAAGTTAAAAATACAGTTTTTGCACAAATGTCGTCATTTCCGGTCACAGTGAAAAATGTAAAATTGCCTTGACCTAGTCCAAATTGGCATTAAGCATCAAATGAAAAAAAAATATTGCAAATCGAATAATAATTCACTCTTTTATAGGCAAAATAACGTGAAAAGTGATGCATGCAAAATTGCATATTTCTCGGAAACTGCTCATATTACTAACTAATTTGCGCATACATTCTCTTCGTCTGGATTATTGCTATGAGTTTATGAAAATTACAAATAAATATTTCAAAATATGAAGACGCTGAATGAATTGTAAATAACTGAATTTTACACTTTATTTTACATTTTATTCGAAATTGCCCGAAAATGAAATTAAAATTAAAAAATCTGAGCTAAGGATTTTGTGCACCTTTGCAGGGTGCATCCTTTTAGTTATATCAGTTTTGAAAAAAAATATTTGCTTTCAAAAAGTGGTACTGAACGGTCAAAATTGTAGTTTTTGTTAATATTACGTCACTTCCGTTGCCGCCAGAAAAATTTCACCGTAACAAAAAAAATTACAATTGGGACCACAGAGCATATGAACTTTGTTTTATACAAATCGAACAATTAATAATTTTTCTGGGTACGAAAAACTAAATTAGCCGATGGCGGCTAACGCAAATTACCGAGACAATTTTTTTTCTCATTTCTGCTCAAGTAGGATGATATTTTTAACCCTGTGTAAAATATCATCAAAAAATATTCATAAATAAAAAAGGTTTTCGTAAAATAAATATTTTTTTTCAAAATATCGGACATTTTTTCGACTACTTCCGGTTTTACGATCGTTGTCGTGATAGCTTTACGAATTTCTTTGGATAATTAACTTTCTGTACCAGAAGTGTCAGAAACATCCATTGAGTAGTTTTGGAAAAAAAGATAAATTAAAGAGCGTTTCCAAAAATTTAACGATTTTTCAATTTTTTTCAAAGTTTGAGGCCATTTTTGGACCATTTATATTATTTCAATGCTTTTCATTTTGGATTCACTATATAGACAACCGATAGGACTTTGAGTAAGAAAAGTTTAAGAAAAATCTGTGGCGTCGTATACGAGAAAAGGGTGTCTCAGAATGTTAAAAAATCGGAAAAGACTAGATTTTTGGCATACAATAATTTATTTCCTTACCATCGAAATCGTATTATTTAGATACCATATGATGGTCCATTAATAGGGCTATCCAGCGACACTTTAGTTCTTTTGGTCCGCTATTACCTAAGGGAGAAATCAAGTTTCTCGCAAGTGCAACAATGTTTTTAACCTTTTTTTTTCATTTTTTGAATACTTCCGGTATGGTTATTATTGTCGGAATAGTTTTAATAGCCGGTTTGGGCACTAAAATAGCCACGGGGCTATGTAATGATATATTACATTATCTGATCAGATAAAATGCCTCTGAGAAATCCTATGTTCAAAAGTGCCAAAAATGCAAAAAATTTAAAATATCGAAAATTAAATTTCAATAACTACATACATATTATACATCGTTAGAATCGTAATTAGGTCAGCTATCTGAATATACAACCTTTTTTTGAAAATCTCTTAAAATAAAAAAAAAGTAGAGCATTTTCCAAAATTTCACGATTTTTCGACTTTTTTCGATTTTCAGTCCCTTTTTTATCGTATTCCAGACATTTCAAAGTCTTATTGGATGGCATAATTCACAAGACTATCGAATAGACTCTCGATAGAGAAAGTTAAAAAAAAAGTTGCGGTTAAGTTTTTTTAGATACAGGCGTCCAAAAACGCTCCAAATCAGAAAATACTTGATTTTCAGCGTGTCATATTTTGCTTCCTGCTCGTCGTATCCGTACAAATTGGGTATCATACGATAGCACAATACTATTGCAGTCCAATGGTACCCTAATTTGTTTAATCCATTGATATCAGACGGAGAAATCGCGTTTTTCCCCAAAATACCCATTTTTATCATTTTTTTCAAAATATCTGACATTATTTCGACCACTTCCGGTGTACAGATTATTGTTGAAATTGCTTTATTCCTTGCAATGGTCATTTGGCTTCATGCCTCAGAAATTTCAGAAACGTCAATTCGGCCATAAAATGGAACCCGAGCTCACAAAATGGGTAGAAAATTCGAAAAAAATCGAAAAATAAAGGGCGATAACTCTGAATGAAACTTATATTACTGGAATCGGATGGACTTCAGGTATCCAAAAATGTAGGTCAAATTTCAAAATTTTGAAAAATAACAAAAATTGTCTCTCAAACAACATTTTTCATTTTTCGATCGCAAGAAGTCAGCGATGAAGTTTCGAAATATCGAAATTTTCAACTGCTATCGTCCGAGAAAAGACTCAGGGTTTCCGAAAATGTCATTTGTATGAAAATAGGTACAGAATTGACGAATCTACGGCCATTTTTTGATTTTTTGACACCACACGAAATTCGACCACTTCCGGTCTGCGCAGAAGTTTCAAATATAGTTTATCAAGTAGTCAACACATGGTTTCCCGATAGAGAATTAGGTCCCAGATCGGTATCTGTTACAGGCACTGAGAAATAGGCTCCAGCGAAAAAAAAAATAATAATAATAAATAATAATTTTAGTAATCACAATAGGCTTTCAGACGAAAGTCTGAAAGCCTAATAATAATTTTAACAAAAACAATAGTGTTTCACACAAGCTACGCAGTGTGAAACCCTAACTAGACTTGCAAGCAGCACTGAACCGGCTTTCAGGAATCATACAGAAAGTTTATTATACCATAACCGATCCATTGAGCTACCAAACTATACTTTAGTTGTTTTGCTTCAGTGACACCCTCTACCATATGTAAAAGTAATATTTGCTGGCGAAAAGACCGGTCAAAATTGTAAATTATGGCAAAATTATGTCACTTCCGGTGCCAAAAGAAATTTTTATAGGTGAAAAATAAGTCGAAAATTCGCAACATACAAAATACAAACTTTGTTTTATACATATCGGGCAATAAATAATTAACCTATAACCCATAAACCCATAAAATCGAATTATAATTGACACTTTTATAGACCAAAAACCTTGAAAAATGACTTATAGAAGATTGCCTATTTCTCTGTAACCGTACAAGTTAGAAACCATTTTGTGGTATCTGTATGGTCGTATGGCTTCATTCTATTCGTTGATGGGAATCAAATATCATAATTTTAAAAATATTATAAGGTAGAATCATTTGAATAAAATATTTGTTTTTGAGGTTAAAATACAGTTTTTGCCCAAATGACGTTATTTCCGGTCACAGTGAAAATGTAAAATTGGCATTAGGCATCAAATGGAAAAAAAATATTGCAAATCGAATAATAATTCACTCTTTTACAGGCAAAATAACGTGAAAAGTGATGCATGCAAAATTGCATATTTCTCGTCAACTGCTCATATTACAAACTAATTATCGCATACATTCTCTTCTTCTGGATTATTGCTACGAGTTTATGAAAATTACAAATAAATATTTCAAAATATGAAGACGCTGAATGAATTGTAAATAATTGAATTTTACACTTTATTTTACATTTTATTCGAAATTGCCCGAAAATGAAATTGAAATTAAAAAATCTGAGCTAAGGATTTTGTGCACCTTTTCAGGGTGCATCCTTTTAGTTATATCAGTTTTGAAAAAAAAAAAAAATATTTGCTTTCAAAAAGTGGTACCGAACTGTCAAAATTGTAGTTTTTGTTAATATTACGTCACATCCGTAGCCGACAGAAAAATTTCTCCGTAACAAAAAAAAATTACAATTGGGACCCTGGAGCATATGAACTTTGTTTTACACAAATCGAACAATAAATAATTTTTCTGGGTACGAAAAACTATATTAGCCGATGGCGGCTAACGCGAATTACCGAGACAATTGTTTTTCTCATTTCTGCTCAAGTAGGATGATATTTTAACCCTGTGTAAAATACCATCAAAAAATATTCATAAATAAAACAGGTTTTCGTAAAAAGATTAATTTTTTTAAAAATATCGGACATTTTTTCGACTACTTCCGATTTTACGATCGTTGTCGTGATAGCTTTATTAAGTCCTTTGGATACTTAACTTTCTGTACCAGAAGTGTCAGAAACATCCATTGGGAAGTTTTGGAAAAAAAGATAAATTAAAGAGCGTTGACAAAAATTTAACGATTTTTCAATTTTTTTCAAAGTTTGATGCCATTTTTGGACCACCTATATTATTTCAATGCTTTTCATTTTGGATTCACTATATAGACAACCAATAGGACTTTGAGTGAGAAAAGTTTAAGAAAACTCGTAGGCCTCATTTCGAGAAAAGGGCGTCTCAGAATGTTAAAAAATTGGAAAATACTAGATTTTTGGCATACAATAATTTATTTCCTTACCATGGAAATCGTATTATTGAGATACCATATGATGGTCCATTAATAGGTCTATCCAGCGACACTTTAGATCTTTTGGTCCGCTATTACCTAAGGGAGAAATCAAGTTTTTCGCAATTGCGACAATGTTTTTAACCTTTTTTTTTTCATTTTTATACGCCCACATTTAAATGTGGTCGTATATTGTCGTCGCCGCCGTCCATCCGGCCGGCCGTCGGTCCGGCTTTCACAATTGCTTGTGGACGCTCTACAGGCTAAAGTTAATATCCGATTGACTTTAAATTTATACACAGTGTTTGAGGTCATGAGACGAAGAAGCCTATTGTTTTTCAGCGATTTCCGATAGTTACCAGAGTTATGGCCCTTGATCACTTCAAAAAATCTTGTGGACGCTCTAAAGGCCAAAGTTAATATCCGATTGACTTTAAATTTATACACAGTGTTTAAGGTCATGAGACGAAGAAGCCTATTGATTTTCAGCAATTTCCGATAATTAGTGCCAGAGTTATGGCCCTTGATCACTTAAACAAATCTTGTGGACGCTCTAGAGGCCAAAGTTGATATCCAATTGACTTTAAATTTATACACAGTGTTTAAGGTCATGAGACGAAGAAGCCTATTGATTTTCAGCGATTGCACCCAGGCATAACAATAATCTGAAAACTAAAGGGAAATAACTGAAACTTGTATTACTGTAATGAGACGGGTGAGAAATTGAAATGAAAATGGCGGGAAAAAAAATTTAAAATGGTAGGTTGGACAGGTGACCTTACTCCTTGTCCAAACAACCGGACATTCGAAAACACGCTTGTTAACTCAATGACAGGCGCGTGTGCTAACCATTCAGCCACCCAACCCACCTTTGAAATCAGACACGTACAATATGTCATATAGGAAGAATAACAAGTCGCTCACAACAAAATGGTAAATTAATGAGTTTAGGTCAAAAGGTTGAGCTACTGTTTTAGAGTATTTAATTGTTTTAAAGAGACACATTAAGGGTTGTTCATAGTTAAATGAAAGTTTAATTTTAAATAAGACCAATAAAGTTAGGATTTAATAATGCCAGACTAATATTAAAGTAAAGTTTTAAATTAAGAATAATTAATTATTGGTCTAATGCAATCAAATGCTTTGATTTGACGGATGAAATGTAAGATGGGTGTCCACACTATGTAGCTAAGGCGTTGGCCTGCTAGCCAGGAGGTCGGGTGTTCGATCCCTGGATTGGCCGAGAAAGTTCATCTCAATTTTTTGACGTCCCCTCCCACCCGCCGTGTACACATTGGAGTGCACATAAAAGATCCCTTAGCAGTTAGAATTCGATACTGTTGAATAAGCTCTATACTATGACTAAATGTGCAGATTGTAGCCACCCACACTGCATGTTTTGCTTAACAATGAAAGGGTGCCGTTTTCAATTTTCGATCCTTTTATTCTTCTACTCCTGATATTTTGGACTGTTGATCGATGGTTTCATTTAAAAGACTACCGATAAGACTCTTTGTAGAAGAAGTTCCCCAAAATATTATGTTGACTTTAATAATGCTCCAAATCGTAAAAATACGACTTTTTGAATTTTTGATCTCTTTTTTCTGCTACCCCTGATTTTTAAAAAAAATGATACAATGATTTCACACAACAGGCTAGCTATTAGACTCTCGATTGACAAAAGTTTCACCACCCTCCCTTCATTATAACCGAAGTTATTGTGCCCTAAAGAATAATAAATCGGCCTGCTTATCTCTGCTTACCCTAGGCAGAAAATGCTCATCTTTGCACTGAATCATGACATTGACCCACTGAAAGTCTACATCAAGATTGAACATTCTAGCTCAATTAGAAGGAGAGTTATTGTGTTTCAAAGTCTCTGCCCTTCAAATTGCTACTACTTTTCATATTCACTTCAAAATGGCAACCATCATTTGACCTAAATCAAAATTCTGCTCCCAGCGATTTTTGGGCCATCCTTCAAGGATTCAGAAAATATAACTCCTGTGTCTGTTCAATCGACAAACTTCATATTTTGTGTACAAATCAGTAATTACTTATCTAGTATCAAAAAAAAAATCAGGTCATTCTGACCTATATTTCGATGATTTTTTTGAAAATTTTGATCCTTAATTTCGTCAAGGGGAGATAATTTAGAAAATTTATAATTATATTTTTGAAGTCACATCGGTAAGATCTACTGATATACTAAATTTCATGAAAATCGTACAACTATTAAAGAAGTTGTCAAATTGGTCTAAACTTCCGGTTCGAAATCACAGCGACCAATTTTCGAAATTTGAAAATGTGAAACTGCAGATGAAAATGATTTTTTTCAAGCTATTCAAAGAAAAAATAATTAGTAAAATCGGTCAAAATATAACAAAGTTACGACTATGCATTGCCAGATTTTTCGTTAGTAAAATTCGGTGATTTCAGATTCATAAAACGTTTTGAAAATATATTTAAACAGCGTTCGCATCCCATTTTTGGGGGGGTAGGTCAAAATTTCAGAAAGATCCTATGGATAGATTCTGAGGAATCCGATTTGCAGAAAACACAAAAGCCTTAGGGATTTTTCACGTTTCAAGATCGTGGCACTTCCAGTTAGATCAACAAACTTCATATTTTGTGTACAAATCAGTAATTACTTATCTAGTATCCAAAAAAAAAATCCGGTCATTCTGACCTATATTTCGATGATTTTTTTGAAAATTTTGATCCTTAATTTCGTCAAGGGGAGATAATTCAGAAAATTTCTAATTATATTTTTGAATTCACATCGGTAAGATCTACTTATGTACTAAATTTCATGAAAATCGTACAACTATTAAACTTCCGGTTCAAAATCACAGCGACGAATTTTCGAAATACGAAAATGTGAAACTGCAAATCAAAATGATTTTTTTCAAGGTATTCAAAGAAAAAAGAATTAGTAAAATCGGTCAAAATATAACAAAGTTACGACTATGCATTGCCAGTTTTTTCGTTCGTAAAATTCGGTGATTTCGGATTCGTAAAACGTTTTGAAAATATATTTAAACAACGTTCGCACCCCATTTTTGGGGGGGTAGGTCAAAATTTCAGAAAGATCCTATGGATAGATTCTGAGAAATCCAATTTGCAGAAAACACACACAAAAAAAAAATAATAATAATAACTTTAACAGAAACAATAAGCTTTCATATGTAATATGAAAGCTTAACTAGACCTGCAAGCAGCACTGAACCGGCTTTCAGGAATCATACAGGAAGTTTATTATAATCCATTGAGCTACCGAACTATACTTTAATTGTTTTGCTTCAGTGACACCTTCTATCATATTTAAAAGTAATATTTGCTGGCGAAAAGACGGGTTAAAATTGTAAATTATGGCAAAATTACGTCACTACCGGTGCCGAAAGAAATTTTTATAGGTGAAAAATTTGTCGAAAATTCGCAACATACAAAATACAAACTTTGTTTTATACATATCGGGCAATAAATAATTAACCTATAACCCATAAACTGAAATTAAGAGGGTAAAAAAATTAAAAGTGACCCTGGGAAAATTGGCTATTATTCGACAAGGGAACATGCTAGAAGCCTTTTCTTGATATCAATATGATGGTATTGATTCAATCTTACTGCCCATTAGAGTAAGACGTTATAAAGTTAACTGAATAATATATATCAAAAATTACATTACTTCCGGTTTTATTGAAAATGTTAATTTAGTTCATATTAGTGACTTATAGAAGATCGCCTATTTCTCTGTAACCGTACAAGTTAGAAACCATTTTGTGGTATCTGTATGGTCGTATGGCTTTATTCCATTCGTTGATGGGAATCAAATATCATAATTTTAAAAATATTATAAGGCAGACTCATTTGAATAAAATATTTGTTTTTTTAGGTTAAAAATACAGTTTTTGCCCTAATGACGTCATTTCCGGTCACAGTGAAAATGTAAAATTGGCTTGACCTAGTCCAAATTGGCATTAAAGCATCAAATGGAAAAAAAATATTGCAAATCAAATAATAATTCCCTCCTTTATAGGCAAAATAACAAGAAAAGTGATCCATGCAAAATTGCATATTTCTCGGCAATTGCTCATATTACGAACTATTTTTTGCATACATTCTCCTCGTCTGGATTATTACTACGAGTTTATGAAAGTTACGAATAAGTAGTTGAATAAGACGTTGAATGGGTTGTAAATAACTGATTGTTACACTTTTTTTTACATTTATTCGAAATTGCCCGAAAATGAAATTGAAATTAAAATATCTTCAAAAAATATTCATAAATAAAAGAGGTTTTCGTAAAAAAATTAATTTTTTTCAAAAAATCGGACATTTTTTCGACTTCTTCCGGTTTTACAATGGTTGTCGTGATAGCTATACGAAGTTCTTTGGATAGTTAACTTTCTGTACCAGAAGTGTCAGAAACATCCATTGAGTAGTTTTGGAAGAAAAGATAAATTAAAGAGCGTTTCCAACAATTTAACGATTTTTCAATTTTTTTCAAAGTTTCAGGCCATTTTTGGACCACCTATTTTATTTCAATGCTTTTCATTTTGGATTCACTATATAGACAACCGATAGGACTTTGAGTAAGAAAAGTTTGAGAAAAATCTGCTTCGTCGTTTTCGAGAAAAGGGCGTCTCAGAATGTTACCAAATCGGAAAATACTAGATTTTTTGGCATACAATAATTTATTTCATTACCATCGAAATCGTATTATTATACGCCCACATGGAAATGTGGTCGTATATTGCCGTCGCCCCCGTCTGTCGGTCCGTCCGTCCATCGTCCAAAATTTCTTGTGAACGCTTTAGAGGCTAAAGTTAATATCCGATTGACTTTAAATTTATACACGGTGTTTAAGGTCGTGAGACGAAGAAGCCTATTGATTTTCAGCGATATCCGATAATTACTACCAGAGTTATGACCCTTGATCACTTTGAAAAATCTTGTGAACGCTCTAGAGGCTATAGTTAATATCCAATTGACTTTAAATTTATACACAGTGTTTATGGTCATGAGACAAAGAAGCCTATTGATTTTCGGTGATATCTGATAATTACTGCCAGAGTTATGAGTATGACCCTTGATCACTTTGAAAAATCTTGTGAACGCTTTAGAGCCTAAAGTTAATATCCGATGCAGCGCTCGAAATTAACCACGGCAAACGGCAAAGCCGTGGTAAAAGCCGACGCAACTCCCGTCTGCCACGGCATAATTAATTTTATTTTTTTTTGCCGAGGTATAGAACTTATGATCCTAAATTATAATGACTAAATGTACCGGTTATAGAATAGTACCAGGAGGATGTCGTCTGAACGTATAATTAAGTCATATATATTTATCATTTTGTAGACGAAAAGTCTGACAAATATATTGCAATTTGAATTACCGAATACCGGTACACTTTTAACCCATGTGCTCAAAGCGGTAATTGGCTGATTGGGACCATGCTTTACCGTTACAGTGGTCGTTTTTTTCAACTAACAATAGACACAGATGATAGAGAGCATGGGCTGTTCCCTAGTTACTCTAGCTAATGTTCCATGGTTATGAAGGTTGAGTTCGAATTTCGTGAAAATCGGATCAAAATTGACGGACAAAATGGCCGTCATTTGTACGCGAATAGTGTGAAAATATGTTATATCAAGGTTGTGGACCTTATAGAGGTCACAATTTTGAGCCGATTTGGATGAAACGTGACATGTTTGTTTATAACCGAAAGATCTTGGTTCCTTTCGATATTTGCGCTCATCGGATCATAACTTACTGAATTATGGTCCCTGATCGTCCGAAAAATTGCCCTTTTTAGCTTGTGGTCCCTCTGGAGGTCAAAATTGTTATCCGATTTAAAAAAACGTTTGATTATATCACCGTTACATGGTTATGAAGGTTGAATTCGAATTTCGTGACAATCGGACCAAAATTGACGGACAAAATGGCCGCCGTTTGTACGCGAATAGTGTGAAAATATGTTATATCAAGGTTGTGGACCTTATAGAGGTCACAATTTTGAACCAATTTTGATGAAACTTGACATGTATGTTTATAACCCAAAGATCTTGGTTGCTTTCGACAATTGCGCCCATCGGGTCATTACTTCCTGAATTATGTCCCCTGATTGTACGAAAAATCACCCTTTTTAGCTTGTTGTGCCTCTGGAGGTCACAATTATTATCTGATTTAAAAAAAAACCGTTTGATTATAAAAACCAAACAAATTCTAATGATTTTCTGGTAATTCCTTAATATGCGACAACTCTTGTTGACTGCCCGGACGATTTGGCTGCTGTGAGGGCGTATGTTTCGTTGCCTGGCAACCTATTTTTGATTTTCAGTGATATCTGATAATTTCTGACACTTGATCACTTTGAAATATCTTGTGGACAAAGGCCTTGAGACAAACCATCAAAACTATTCTAATCATTTCTGATAATTATTTAATGGGCTATTACTCGTAATAAGATTATCATGTGTTGTAAATGTTCTCCTTACTGATAAAAGAAACAATATGCGACAACCCTTGTTGACTGCCCGGACGACTTAGCTGTTGTGGGCGTATGTTTCATTGCCTGGCAACCTATCTTTTAGATACTATATTGTGGTCCATTAATAGGGCTATCCAGCGACACTTTAGTTCTTTTGGTCCGCTATTACCTAAGGGAGAAATCAAGTTTTTCGCAAGTGCGACAATGTTTTAACCTTTTTTTCTTCATTTTTATACGTCCACATTCATAATGTGAACGTATTATGCCGTTGCCGGGCACAATTCTTCATGGATTTTCTTCAAACTTGGTATACTTATTCCTTATACCCCAAGGAAGATCCCTATTGTTTTTGGGGCATGCTCGACCCCCAGGGGCCGAGCCACGCCCATTTCTAGTATTTGTTTGTTTGTCGTCTACAGGCCACATTTCTTAACTTATAATCTTGAAACTTTGCATACACATTCTTTGTACCGTAAGGAACATCCCTATCGTTTGGGGTGCATGCCCAACCCCCAGGGGCAGAGCCACGCCCATTTTCTTTTCGTGTGTCTTTGTGTCGCCTACAGGGCGCAATTCTTACTGGATTTTCTTCAAACTTGGTATACGTATTCCTTATACCCTAAGGAAGATCCCTATTGTATTTGGTGCATGTCCGACCCCCAGGGACAGTGCTACGCCCATTTTCTTTTTGTCTGTCTGTGTGTCGCCTACAGGGCGCAATTATTACTGGATTTTCTTCAAACTTTGTATACTTACTCTTTATACTCTAAGGATGGTCCCTATCGTTTGGGGTGCATTCCCAACCCCCAGGGGCAGAGCCACGCCCATTTTCTTTTTGTGTGTCGCCTACAGGCCTCAATTCTAACTGGATTTTCTTAAAACTTTGTATACTTACTCTTTACACCCGAAGGATGATCCATGTTGTTTTTTGGTGCATGCCCGACCCCTAATGGCAGAGCCACGCCCATTTCTTGTATTTATTTGTTTGTCGTCTACAAGCCACATTTCTTAACGCATCATCTTGAATCTTTGAATGCTTATTCTTTGTACCCTAAGGAACATTCCTATCATTTGGGGTGCATGCTCAACCCCCAGGGGCAGAGCCACGCCCATTTTCTTTTTGTGTGTCGCCTACATGCCAAATTCTGAATCGGTCATCTTGAAACTTAAAATACTTATTCCTTATACCCTAAGGATGATCCCTTTTGTTTTGGGTGCATGCCCGACCCCCGTGGGACAGCAACACCCATTTCTTGTATTTGTTTGTCTGTCGTCTACAGGCTGCATTTCTTAATGTATCATCTTGAAACACTAATTCTTGGTACCTTAAATAAGATCCCTATTGTTTTTGGTGCATGCCCGACCCCCAGGGACAGTGCTACGCCCATTTTCTTTTTGTCTGTCTGTGTGTCACCTACAGGCCACAATTCTTAATCGATCGTCTTGAAAACTTTTTTATACTTATTCCTTATACCCTAAGGCTGACCACTATTATTTTTGGTGCCTGGGACAGAGCCACGCCCATTGCTTTTGTGTCTTGTGTTCGCCTACAGGATGCAATTCTTAACAGATCCTTTTAAAACTTTACATACCTATTCCTTATACCCTAAAGATGACCCTATTGTTTTTCGTGATTTCCTAACCCCCAGGGGCAGAGCCATGCCCATTTTTACTTCTTGTCTGTGTGTGTTGTCTACAGGCCACGTTTCTTAATGGATCGTCTTTAAACTTGGGATTTGTATTCCTTATAGCCTAAGGACGTCAACTGCATGTCCCGACTCCCACAGGCAAGACACGCCCAACTTTTGTGTTTGTTGTTTACAGGCCGCAATTCTGAATGAAGCAGCTTGGTACTTACTTGGCTTATGTATTCCTTATAGCCTGAGGGCGTCCACTATTGATTTTGATGAATGTCCCGATCCCCAGGGGCAGGGCCACGCCCACTTTCTACCTTTAGAGTTAGGAAGGCACAATTCTGAATAGATTATCATGGTATACTTATTGTCCCCCGCCTTTCGAAGAAAGTTGGGGGACTATTAAAATGGGTTCGTCCGTCTGTCTGTCTGTCCGTCTGTCTGTCCGTCCGTCACACTTTTTGGGACACAATAACTCTCTTCCTAATTGAGCTAGAATGTTCAAACTTGGTGTATGTGTTTATTAGGTCAATGCCTTGATGGAGTTCGAAGATGAGCATTTTCCGCTTAGGGTAAGCAGAGATAAGCAATTTGATTGGTTGATGCTTTGGGACACGATAACTTTAGTTCTAATTAAGTGAGATTGATGAAACTTGGTGTATAGTTTCATTATAGTAATACCTTGACTAAGTTCGATAATGAGCATTTTCTGCTCAGGGTAAGCAGAGCTATACGCAATTTGATTGGTCGAGAATTGGGAACACAATAACTCTCCTTCTAATTGAGTTAAAATGTTCAAACTTGGTGTATATGCTTATTAGGTCAATGCCTTGATGGAGTTCGAAGATGAGCATTTTCCGCTTAGGGTAAGCAGAGATAAGCAATTTGATTGGTTGATGCTTTGGGACACGATAACTTTAGTTCTAATTAAGTGAGAGTGATGAAACTTGGTGTATAGTTTCATTACAGTAATACCTTGACTAAGTTCGATAATGAGCATTTTCTGCTCAGGGTAAGCAGAGCGATACGCAATTTGATTGGTCGAGACTTTGGAACACAATAACTCTCCTTCTAATTTAGTTAAAATGTTCAAACTTGGTGTATATGCTTATTAGGTCAATGCCTTGATGGAGTTCGAAGATGAGCATTTTCCGCTTAGGGTAGGCAGTGATAAGCAATTTGATTGGTTGATGCTTTGAGACACGATAACTTTAGTTCTAATTAAGTGAGTGATGAAACTTGGTGTATAGTTTCATTACAGTAATACCTTGACTATGATCGATAATGAGCATTTTCTGCTCAGGGTAAGCAGAGCGATAAGCAATTTGATTTGCCGAGACTTTGGAACACAATAACTCTCCTTCGAATTGAGTTAAAATATTCAAAATTGGTGTGTATGCTTATTAGGTCAATGCCTTGATGGAGTTCGAAGATGAGCATTTTCTTCTTACGGTAGGCAGAGATAAGCAATTTTTGGATGACACTTCGTGTTCAGTTTGATTGGTCGATACGTTTGAAAAAAATAAATGTGCGATTAATTAATATGTGTCATCTATTTATTTTGGGATTTCGGCGGGGGACATCAGCCTCACTGTTGGCTTGTTCTTTATACTCTAAGGACGGCAACTATTGATGTTGAGGCATGACCCTCAACGCTAAACAAACCAAACGCCTAGCCTTCTTGACAAAGTACCATATCAATCAAAGCAGGAATGTGGACGTATATTGTAGCGTTATGTTTAATACTTCCGGTATGGTTATTATTGTCGGAATAGTTTTAATAGCCGGTTTGAACACTAAAATAGCCACATTATCTGACCAGATAAAATGCCCCTGAGAAATCCTATATTCAAAAGTGCCAAAAATGCAAAAAATTTAAAATATCGAAAATTAAATTTCAATAACTACATACATATTATATATCGCTAGAATTTTTTTTAAAATCTCTTAAAAGAAAAAAATAGTAGAGCATTTTCCAAAATTTCAAGATTTTTTGACTTTTTTTGATTTTCAGTCCCTTTTTTATCGTATTCCAGACATTTCAAAGTCTTATTGGATGGCATTTTTCACAAGACTATCGAATGGACTCTCGATAGAGAAAGTTAAAACAAAAGTTGCGGTTAAGTTTTCGTGATACAGGCGTGCCATATTTTGCTTCCTACTCATCGTATCCGTACGAATTGGGTATCATACGATAGTTCAATCCTAGTGCAGTACAATGGTACCCTAATTTCTTTAATCCATTGATATCGGGCGGAGAAATCCCGTTTTCCCCGAAAACATCCATTTTTTGCATTTTTTTCAAAATATAGAACACTATTTCGACCCCTTCAGGTTTAAAGATCTGTGTCGAAATTGCTTTATCAGTTGGTATTGGACTATAACTTCGTGTTCCATAAGTTTCAGAAACATCAGTTTGGCTGTAAAACGACACCACAGCTCACAAAATGGGAAGAAAATTTAAAAAAAAAACGAAAAATGAAGGGCGATAACTCTGAATGAAACTTATATTACTGGAATCGGATTGACGTCAGGTATCCAAAAATATAGGTCAAATTTGCAAATTTTGAAAAATAAAAAAAATTGTCTCGTAGGCGACGTATTTTGAATTTTCGAACGATAGAAGTCAGCGACGAAGATTCGAAATTGCAAAATGTGAGATTGCTGTTTTCTCGGAAAAGTCTCAGGCTTTCCAAAAATGTGATTTGTTTGAATATAGGTATAGAATTGACGAAACCACGGCCGATTTTTAATTTTTTACCAACGTTCAAAATTCGGCCACTTCCAGTCTGCGCAGAAGTTCAAAAATTGGTTTATTGAGTAACCACCACATGGTTTCCTGATAGAAAGATGAACCGCAGATCGGTATCTCTTTTCGATCATAGAGAAATAGGCTCCGGCGGAAAAGAATAATAATAAAAAAAACTAGACCTGTATGCAGGAATGACAGGTTTCACTGGTGCCACATTATCCTTGAACGTGTGACTTCTGGTGCCAAGTAACCCTTGAACATGTGTCACTTCCGTTACAAACGAAACCACTAAACAGGTTTCCAAATAAACATTGCTCACATCAAATAAAATGGACGCAGAATCAACCAAATCCAGCAATATCAATTCATTTTATACATTTGTTACTGGTAAAAGATCTTGACAAAATTACATTACTTCCGGTGTTAATGAAAATGTTCAATTAGTTTTATGGAATCAGAAATGGCATATGATATCATATAATGAAAATTTTATGTAAGTGACTTGTAGAAAATCGGCTATTTCTCTGCAACCGTACAAGGTAGAAACCATTTTGTGGTATATGATCATATGGGTTCATTCTATTTGCTGATTGACATCAAATATCATAATTTGAAAAAGATTTCAAAACAGACTCATTTGAATAAAAAATATCTGTTTTGAAGGCTAAAAATACAGTTTTTGCCAATATGACGTTACTTCCGGTGATAGTGAAAATCTTAAATTACTTGTATGAAATCCTAAATGGCATTAGGTATAACATGGTGTAAAGTTTATGAAAATCGAATAATAATTGATACTTTTATGGCCCCCAAACCTTCAAAAGTGACCTGTAGAAAACCGTCGATTTCTCGGCAACCGAACAAGTTAGAAACAATTTTATGCTATGTATATGACCATATGAGTTGTGTTTATATGTGAATTTAAACCAAAAGTCAAAATTATTAATACATATTAAATAATTCTTGGTTAAATAAAACATTGATTTATAAAGTTAATAATGCAGTTTTTGACAAAATGACGTCGCTTCCGATGTCAATTTTAAATTGTAATCAACTTGATATGACGCTACATGCTTTTTGAATCAAATGATGTCACTTTTATAAAAATCCAATAATAATTGACTATTTTACACTCAAAATAACGAAAACAGTGACTTATGCAGAACTGCCCATTTCTTGGCAACTGCTTATATTACAAACTAATTTTTAACATACATTTTCTTCGTATGGACTATAGCTACAAGTTTATAAAAGTTACAAAGAAATATTTTAAAATCTAAAAATTCTGAATAGGTTGTAAATAGGTCAATTTTACACCATTTTTAGCCTCTTAATCGAATTTGCTCGTAAATGAAATTGAAATTAAAAAAACTGCTTCCGACATTTTTTGTGCCTTGAAAGGGCACACTCTTTGAGTCATATAATTTTTCAAAAAAATAATATTTGTTTTCGAAAAATGGTACCTAACTGTCAAAATTGTAGTTTTTGGTAAAATTATGCCACTTCCGGTGGCGACAGATAACACTTTTGGTAATTAAAAAAATGACAATTGAGACAACGAAGCATATGAACTTTGTTTTATACAAATATCTGTTTTGAAGGCTAAAAATACAGTTTTTGCCAAAATGATGTTACTTCCGGTGATAATGAAAGTCTTAAATTACTTGTATGAAATCCTAAATGACATTAGGTATAACATGTTGTAAAGTTTATGAAAATCAAATAATAATTGCCACTTTTATGGCCCCAAAACCTTCAAAAGTGACCTGTAGAAAACCGTCTATTTCTCGGCAACCGAACAAGTTAGAAACAATTTTATGATATCTATGAACATATGAGTTGTGTTTATATGTGAATTTAAACCAAAAGTTAAAATTATTAATACATATTAAATAATTCTTGGTTGAAGATAACATTGATTTAAAAAGTTTAAAATGCAGTTTTTGACAACATGACGTCACTTCCGATGTCAATTTTAAATTGTAATCAACTTGATATGACGCTACATGCTTTTGAATCAAATGATGTCACTTTTATAAAAATCCAATAATAATTGACTATTTTACACCCAAAATAACGAAAACAGTGACTTATGCAGAACTGCCCATTTCTTGGCAACTTGTTATACTTTTATTACGAACTAATTTTAACATACATTTTCTTTGTATGGATTATAGCTACAAGTTTATAAAAGTTAGGAAGAAATAATCTAACTTCTGAAAAGCCTGAATAGGTTGTAAACAGGTCAATTTTACACCATTTATAGCTTCTTAATCGAATTTGCTCGAAAATGAAATCGAAATTAAAAAAACTGCTTCCAACATTTTTTGCGCCTTGAAGGGGCACACTCTTTGAGTCATATAATTTTTCAAAAAAATAATATTTGTTTTCGAAAAATGGTACCTAACTGTCAAAATTGTAGTTTTTGGTAAAATTATGCCACTTCCGGTGCCGACAGATAACACTTTTGGTAATAAAAAAAATGACAATTGAGACAACGAAGCATATGAACTTTGTTTTATACAAATCGAACAATAAAAAATTAATCTAGGACTGAAAAACTGAATTAGCCAATGGCGGCCAAGGAAAATTACGGAGACAAAAAATTTTAACATTTTTGCGCTAGTCATATGACTCTTTAATTCTGTGCACAACACGACTAAAATTTATTTATGAATAAAAAAGTTTTTTGTAAAATTTTAAATTTTCGAAATTTGGCGCCTAATGTCATCGTGGATTTGCCGAAAATCGAAAGTAGTGTAGCTATGTGCCCCATCTCCGGCTATGCCAAAATGTATCGAAAGTTAAAATCCAATGATTATTGTTAAAATTACTGCAATATTTTCAAAAACGATAACTTTGGTGATTTCGGACATTTCGCATTGTCGCAGAACGTTCAGAATAGCTTTCTCCTCTAAGTCACACCCACTTTCCCAGTAAAACCAAAGAAATCGTAAGGTGCGACACGTAGTTGCTGAGATCTATTCAAATTGGAATCTGAATAATAATAATAAGAACTAGACCTGCATGCAGGAATGACGGGTTTCACTGGTGCCAAGTTACTCTTAAACATGTCACTTTCGGTGCCAAGTTACACTTGAACATATGTCACTTCCGGTACCAACGAAACCACTAAACAGGTTTCCAAATTAACATTGCACACAAATAAAATGGACGTAGAATCAACCAATCAATCCAGCAATATCAAGTCATTTTATACATTTGTTACTTGTAAATGATCTTGACAAAATTAAATTACTTCCGGTGTTAATGAAAATGTTCAATTAGTCTTATGAAATCAGAAATGGCATACGATATCATATAGTGAAAATTTTATGTAAATCGAATAATATTGCCACTTTTAAAGACCAAAAAACTTGAAAAGTGACGTGTAGAAAATCTGCTATTTCTCTGCAACCGTATAAGTTAGAAACCATTTTGTGGTATCTGTATGATCGTATGGGTTCATTCTATTTGTTGATTGGCATCAAATACCATAATTTGAAAAAGATTTCAAAACAGACTCATTTGAATAAAATATCTGTTTTGAAGGCTAAAAATTCAGTTTTTGCCAAAATGACGTTACTTCCGGTGATAATGAAAATCTTAAATTACTTGTATGAAATCACAAATGGCATTAGGTATAACATGGTGTAACGTTTATGAAAATCGAATAATAATTGACACTTTTATGGCCCCGAAACCTTCAAAAGTGACCTGTAGAAAACCGTCTATTTCTCGGCAACCGAACAAGTTAGAAACAATTTTATGATATCTATATGACCATATGAGTTGTATTTATATGTGAATTTAAACCAAAAGTTAAAATTATTAATACATATTAAGTTATTCATGGTTGAATAAAACATTGATTTAAAAAGTTTAAAATGCAGTTTTTGACCAAATGACGTCACTTCCGGTGTCAATTTTAAATTGTAATCAACTTGATATGACGCTACATGCTTTTTATACGTCCACATTCATAATTTCTAGTATTTGTTTGTTTGTCGTCTACAGGCCACATTTCTTAACTTATAATCTTGAAAGTTTGCATACATATTCTTTGTACCCTAAGGAACATCCCTATCTTTTGGGGTGTATGCCCCACCCCCAGGGGCAGAGCCACGCCCATTTTTTTTTTCGTGTGTCTTTGTGTCGCCTACAGGGCGCAATTCTTGCTGGATTTTCTTCAAACTTGGTACAGGTATTCCTTATACCCTAAGGAAGATCTCTATTGTTTTTGGTGCATGCCCGACCCCCAGGGACAGAGCCACGCCCATTTCTAGTATGTATTTGTTTGTCGTCTACAGGCCACATTTCTTAACTTATAATTTTGAAACTTAGCATACACATTCTTTGTACCCTAAGGAACATCCCTATCATTTGGGGTGCATGCCCAACCCCCTGGGGCAGTGCCACACACATATTCTTATCGTGTGTCTTTGTGTCGCCTACAGGCCGCAATTCTTATTGGATTTTCTTTAAAACTTTGTATACTTACTCTTTATACTCTAAGGATGATCCCTATCGTTTGGGGTGTATGCCCCACCCCCAGGGGCAGAGCAACGCCCATTTTCTTTTCATGAGTCTTTATGTCGCCTACAGGGCGCAATTCTTACTGGATTTTCTTCAAACTTGGTATACGTATTCCTGATACCCTAAGGAAGATCTCTATTGTTTTTGGTGCATGCCCGACCCCCAGGGACAGAGCCACGTCCATTTCTAGTATGTATTTGTTTGTCGTCTACAGGCCACATTTCTTAACTTATAATTTTGAAACTTAGCATACACATTCTTTGTACCCTAAGGAACATCCCTATCATTTGTACCCTAAGGAACATCCCTATCATTTGGGATGCATGCCCAACCCCCTGGGGCAGAGCCACACCCATTTTCTTATCGTGTATCTTTGTGTCGCCTACAGGCCGCAATTCTTATTGTATTTTCTTTAAAACTTTGTATACTTACTCTTTATACTCTAAGGATGATCCCTATTGTTTGGGGTGCATGCCCAACCCCCAGGGGCAGAGCCATGCCCATTTTCTTTTTGTGTGTCTCTGTGTCGTCTAGAAGCCGCAATTCTAACTGGATTTTCTTAAAATCAGCGTGGTACTTGGTTTATGTATTCCTTATAGCCTGAGGGCGTCCACTATTGATTTTGATGAATGTCCCAACCCCCAGGGGCAGAGCCACGCCCACTTTTTGCCTTTAGTGTTAGGAAGGCACAATTCTGAATGGATTATCTTGGTATAGTTATTCCTTATACTCTAAGGACGACAACTATTAATGTTGGTGCACGACCCTCAACGCTAAACAAACCAAACGCCTAGCCTTCTTGACAAAGTACCATATCAATCAAAGCAGGAATGTGGACGTATATTGTAGCGTTAGCGTTATGTTTGAATCAAATGATGTCCTTTTTATAAAAATCCAATCATAATTGACTATTTTACAGGCAAAATAACGAAAACAGTGACTTGTACAGAACTGCCAATTTCTTGGTAACTGCTTATATTACAAACTAATTTTAACATACATTTTCTTCGTATGGATTATAGCTACAAGTTTATAAAAGTTACGAAGAAATATTTTAAAATCTGAAAAGCCTGAATAGGTTGTAAATAGGTCAATTTTACACCATTTTTAGCCATTTAATCGAATTTGCTCGAAAATGAAATCGAAATTAAAAAAACTGCTTCCGACATTTTTTGCGCCTTGAAAGGGCACACTCTTTGAGTCAAATAATTTTTCCAAAAAATAATATTTGTTTTCGAAATAGGAAAATAACTGTCAAAATTGTAGTTTTTGATAATATTATGCCACTTCCGGTGCCGACAGATAACACTTCCGGTAATAAAAAAAATGACGATTGAGACAACGAAGCATATGAACTTTGTTTTATACAAATCTAACAATAAAAAATTAATCTAGGACTGAAAAACTGAATTAGCCAATGGCGGCCAAGGAAAATTACTGAGACAAAAGTTTTTAACATTTTTGCACTAGGCAGATGACTGTTTAATTCTGTGCACAATACGACTAAAAAATATTCATAAATAAAAAAGTTTTTTGTAAAATTTTAAATTTTCGAAATTTGGCGCCTAATATCTTCGAAGATTTGCCGAAAATCAAAAATCGAAAGTAGCGTAGCTATGTGCCCTGTCTCAGGCTATGCCAAAATGTATCGAAAGTTAAAATCCAATGATTATTGTTAAAATTACTGCAATATTTTCAAAAACGATAACTTTGGTGATTTCGGACATTTTGCATTGTCGCAGAACGTCCAAAATAGCTTTATCCTCTAAGTCACACCCACTTTCCCAGTAAAACCGAAGAAATCGTAACGATGCGACACGTAGTTGCTGAGATCTATTCAAATTGGAATCTGAATAATAATAATAATAAGAAGAAGAACTAGACCTGCATGCAGGAATGACGGGTTTCACTGGTGCCACGTCACTTTCGGTGCCACGTTACCCTTAAACATATGTCACTTCCGATACCAATGAAACTATCAAACAGGTTTCCACATAAGCATTGTAAACGTCAAATAAAATGGACGAAGAATCAACCAAATCCAGCAATATCAATTCATTTTATATATATGTTACTTGTAAGTGATCCTAGCAAAATTTCATTACTTCCGGTGATAATGAAAATGTTCAATTAGTTTTATGAAATCAGAAATGGCATAAGGCAGCATAATGGCGAAAATTGTATGTAAATCGAATGAGAATTGCCACTTTTATAGACCAAAAACCTTGAAAAGTGACTTGTAGAAAATCGTCTATTTCTCGGCAACCGTACACGATAAAAACTATCTTTTGGTATCTATATGATCGTATGGGTTCAATCCATTTGTTGATTGGAATCAAATATCATAATTTGAAATATATTACAAATCAGACTCATTTGAAAAAAATGTCTGTTTTGAAGGCTAAAAATACAGTTTTTGCCAAAATGACATTACTTCCGGTGATACTGAAAATGTTAAATTAGTTCTATGAAATCATAAATGACACAAGATATCATATGGTGAAAATTTTATGGAAATCGAATAATAACTGACACTTTTATAGACCAAAAACCTTGAAAAGTGACTTAAGGAAAATCGCCCATTTCTCTGCAACCGTACAAGTTAGAAACCATTTTGTGGTATCTGTATGATCGTATGGGTTCAATCTATTTGATCAATAGAATCAAATATCACAATTTGAAAAAAATAACAAATACGACTCATTTGAATAAAATATTGTTTTTTGAAGGCTAAAATTTAAGTTTTGAGCAAATGACGTCATTTCCGGTGGCAGCGAAAGGGGTAAAATGGTTTGACATAGTCCACTATGGCATTAGGCATCCAATGGCGAAAGAAAATTGAAAATCGAATAATAATTGATTCTTTTACAGCCAAAATTACGTGAAAAGTGACTCATGCAAAATTGCCTATTTCTCGGCAACTGCTTATATTACAAACTAATTTTCACATACATTCTCTTCGTATGGATTATAGCTACAAGTTTATAAAAGTTACGTAAAAATATTTTAAAATCTGAAAAGCCTGAATGAGTTGTAAATAGGTCAATTTTACGCCTTTTTTCACCTCTTAATCCAATTTGCTAGAAAATGAAAAAGAAATTAAAAAAACTGCTTCCGACATTTTTTGCGCCTTTAAAGGACACACTCTTTGAGTCATATAATTTTTCAAAAAAATAATATTTGTTTTCAAAAAATGTACCTAACTGTCAAAATTGTAGTTTTTGGTAAAATTATGCCACTTCCGGTGCCGACAGATAACACTTTTGGTAATTAAAAAAATGACAATTGAGACAACGAAGCATATGAACTTTGTTTTATACAAATCGAACAATAAAAAATTAATCTAGGACTGAAAAACTGAATTAGCCAATGGAGGCCAAGGAAAAATACTGAGACAAAATTTTTTAACATTTTTGCGCAAGTCAGATGACTCTTTAATTCTGTGCACAACACGACTAAAAAATATTCATAAATAAAAAAGTTTTTTGTAAAATTTTAAATTTCCGAAATTTGGCGCCTAATATCTTCGAAGATTTGCCGAAAATCAAAAATCGAAAGTAGCGCAGCTATGTGCCCTGTCTCCAGCTATGCCAAAATGTATCGAAAGTTAAAATCCCATGATTATTGTTAAAATTACCGCAATATTTGTAAAAACGATAACTTCGGTGATTTCGGACATTTCGCATCGTCGCAGAACGTTCAAAATAGCTTTATCCTCTAAGTCACACCCACTTTCCCAGTAAAACCGAAGAAATCGTAACGATGCGACACGTAGTTGCTGAGATCTACTCAAAACAAAAGAAGAATAATAATAATAATAATAAGAATAATAATTTTAACAAAAACAATAGTGTTTCACACAAGCTTCGCAGTGTGAAACCCTAATAATAAACAAAACAGTCATAGATGAGGAAGGAAACTTCATAATTATAGACATAATAATTGAAGAAACAAATATTACTCTAGCAAAGATTTATGGACCAAATTCCGACACACCAAGTTTTTATGAAAAACTCTTCCACAAAATAAATGAGATCAACAATGAAAATACAATAATATGGCATTAGATCAAACTCTCGATACACAAAATTATCTTCACGTGAACAATCCAAAATCCAAACATACTGTGATTGAAAATATTGCAAAATTTGACTTAATTGATGTATTTAGAGAAATCTATCCTACTCTCAAAAGATACACTTGGCGGAAAAAAATCCTGTAAAACAAGCCAGGCTCGACTATTTTCTGATCTCCCAAAACTTGATCTCAAAACTAGAAAAATTACCACAGAAATGAGTTACAGATCAGACCACTCACCAGTTGTTTTAAACTTGAAACTAACTTCAGTCGAGAAGGGCAAGGCTCTATGGTAATTCAACACATCTCTCCTAAAAGACAAAAGATATATCAACCTGGTTAAAGAAACAATTAACAATATTAAATGCCAATACGCAATACTTGTGTACAAAATAAATGCTATACATAACATAGACATACAATTCATAATAAATGACGAAGAATTCCTAGATATACTTACTACTCATGGAAATCAGGGCAAAATCAATGTCATATTCAATAGCTAAAAGTAAAGACCAACAATAACAACACTAGAACAAAAGACTAACCTGAGTATAGAGCAGACAAATATACTATTCAAAAAAAGTAGGGGATATTTGAATTTTAAGTGTTATTAAAGTCACCTAATGAAACTGACGAAGAAACAAATGACAAAATGAAATGAAGTTCACATTCATCGATTTATTCCAAATGATCGTTAGACTAAGTAAGGCACAGACTGACCATTATAAAATGATACCCGGGGTCAAACAGCAAAGTTACCACAGCATCACAACAAAGTCAGTAACGGGTAAATCCTCCTCTGTTTGCCAAACAAGCATTGATCCGACATGGCATACTCCTAATGAGACGTCTAAGGTCATTTTGGTCCAGATTGTCCCATTCCTGTTGCAACGCAGCAGCAAGTTCTTGGAAATTGGCAGGACGTTTTTGACGTTGACGTAACCTCTGTCCAAGCATGTCCCAGACATGCTCGATGGGGTAGATGTCGGGACTCAGTGCTGGCCAAGGTGATGTTCTGTTGTTGGAGGTAACCTGTAACGATCCTGGCCCTGTGACATCTTGCGTTGTCATCCTGGAAGATGAAACGGCAGCCATGACATTGTGCGAACGGCACAACATGGACTGCCAAGATGTTGTGTCGGTAGTACTGTCCTGTAACACGCCATGCAACAACATGTAAAGCCGTTTTCCAGCAACAGTGATGCCTCTCCACACCATAACAAAACCACCTCCAAATCGATCATGTCTGATGACGTTAACGTCTTGGAAGCGCTCGTTTCGACGACGCCACACTCTCCTACGTCTGTCCAAAAAATCAACACTGAACCTTGACTCATCTGAAAACATCACATTGCTCCTGCGTCGATTATCCCAGTGTTGATGATCCCTACACCAACGACGTCTTGTCTGAATGTGATGATCTCTCAAACAAGGGATCACGCGAGGACGTCAGGCACGAAGGTGACCCCTATGCAGTCGATTCCGAATCGTCTGGCCCCTCAATCTCACACCAGTGTCTGTTTGAAGACGAGCGCTGATCTGATTTGCTGTGATGACACGATTTCTCAAGTCCAAGTTACTCATAAATCGATCCTGGGCTTGAGTTGTCGCCCTTGGTCGACCTGAGCGTGGTCTGTCCTGTACAGATTGTGTATCACGGTATCTGGACCATAGCCTGCTTATGACAGACTGAGAAACATCGTCCGCGCCACAATCGCCTGTGTTGTGCCGATCTGTAGCATGCCAAGGGCACGTAACCTTTCATTTTGGGTAAGCCGACGCATATCAAAATTTGTTTTCTTGTCACTAAAACAATGAAACTGATGTTTTCACCCTGGAATTCAATGCCACAATGACTGTAACATTCAAAGTCAGAGTCGTGCAAATCTTGGGTTGGACCCCCATGATGATCCCAAGCATCACCTGCATTCCATGCGGTAGCTATTGGTGCGTTTGGGCGTTACATGTAACTGGAAATGTTTCTTCTGTTAGGTTCTATAGTGACTTTTTTCGTAGTCATTTGCATATTTTAGTATTATGCCCCCAAAATCAAATATCCCCTGCTTTTTTTGAATAGTATAGCTTAGAAATAAAACAGAAACAACTGTCCGAAATTAGAAACACAAAAATGAGGGGGAATTTGATCAGGTCTCGAGCCCAATGTGTTGAACAGGGTGAAAAACCATCAAAATATTTTTGCAAACTAGAATCGCGAAACTATTACAGTAAATTAGTAACTTACCTGGAAGATGATGATGGTAACATAATTAATGATCAGAATTCTATCCTTAAAAAAAAACAAAACAATTCTACGAAAGTCTATATGCTAAAAAAGAAAATAAAGGTTACTCTGAGATGGAATTTTTCGAGAAAGTAAAAAACTTTGATTTTAAAAAACTTTCAGATGAAGAATCAATCAAAATTGAAGGGGAGATAACCTATGAAGAAGCTCTAAACTGCCTTAAAAAAAATGAAAAACAATCGCAGCCCAGGTTCATCGGGTTTCCCAGCCGATTTTATGAAATTCTTCTGGTATGATCTTGGATACTTTATCATTAGATCTATTAATTATGGTTACCACAAAGTAGAACTATCAATTGTCCAAAAACTTGGTATCATCACATGTATTCCTAAACCAAATAAACCAAAAAAGTTTTTAAAAAACTGGCGCCCTCTTACCCTTCTAAATACAACATATAAACTTACTGCCGGTTGCATTGCAAACAGAATTAAACTATACCTGCTAAATGACATTATTAGCCATGAACAGACAGGATTTGTGAAGGGAAGATATGTCGGCGAAAATACCAGACTAGTTTATGATATAATCAATCATACAAACCAACAAAATATTCCAGGAATGTTAATTCTAATCGATTTTGAAAAAGCTTTCGATTCCATTTCTTGGGAATTTATCCAAAAAGCACTCACCGTATTTTAATTTCAAAACCTCTATCAAAAATTGGGTCAAGACCTTATATAACCAGTCTATATCAAGAGTTATACAAAATGGCTTCTTGTCAGAACCAATCACAATCCTAGTTAAAAACACAAAATAAAAGGATTACATATAGGTGGCGAAGAATATCTCATTACCCAGTACTCAGATGGGGCGCGTCGAATTACCCAATAACACCCAATAACTGCCCAATAACACCCAATAACTCCAAAATAACACCTAATAACTCCAAAATAACACCCAATAACTCCAAAATAACACCCAATAACTCCAAAATAACAACCAATAACTACAAAATGTTGACTTGTTGACTTTGGAAACACAAAATAACAATTTAGTTGAATTTAAGAACATCGCTGCTTTACGCTCACTCGCCTGAAGGGAGATAACTCGTGTACGTGATTTTTGTTTACAAGAAATTAATGTATGGTTTCGTTGCAATTCGTTTTAATTGTACATTGGAGTCAAATGTGGAATAACTATTTCAACCCCTCCATGGGTATCGTCAGGCGGTTGCAATAACAAAACGTTATTACAGATGTCCTCGCTATAGTTTTTCATGAAATTCAAATTAACTTCCAATAATTTAGCGCAAAAATGCGCTACCCGACGACATAACGATTAGTCTGTAAAGAAATTTTAATTAACTGCCAAACATTCTACGCTACTACTACTACCTGATGTTTTAACGTCCGCTTCCACAGAAGTGATATCGCAGACAAGACATAGGAGAGCCGAGGCTTCTTCCTGTTTTTAGAATATGAGTTTGCAATCTTTCCATTTGCGGCCTCGAGTCATGGAGTAGGTTTAGTGAGAAGTTATTCCCTTTATTTAATAAAACACATATTGTTTGGTAGTTGATCGGTAGGGACAGCATTTATGCAGACATATATGCGTCTCGTCTCTGGATTGGTAGAAGTCATCTTTTGGGGTTTCGTGTTTAGGTGCCAGACCAGTCTTATCGTGGCCTCCCACTCGACTCAAGGGACTCGACTCGACTCAAGGGACAACTGCAAACCACGCGTATTCTATTGGTGAAAATAATCAACTGTCCAGCGTTTTTATTAGAAATGGTATGATGTGTAATAAAAAAGTTGTGTGTGGAAGGACAACCTATGAAAAGTGTATTCCCCAGCCTGAGCGCTACATTATTTTTCATCGGTATTATTGCAAACTTAAAGGCGGCCACTCGTATAAAAAGAGAATCACCACTATAAAGACCGCACCGAAGGACTTGAGTCATTTTCAGAACATGGCACTCGTTGAATATTGTGGTACCAGAACCATACAGAATTTACAACACGGAAATTCTAAAAGTGATCGCGCTTATATTAGAACAGACCCGCGAATCGTGCAAAGATGTGTTGAGAATGGCAAACACAAATCCCCAGCGGACATCTACTTCAGCGCAGTTGCAGATGATAGCGTACTGGCACCCAGATCAACCAAACAAATAAGGGACAAAATATACAACGATAAACGTAAACAAACGCGTTGCGCTGACAGTAATTTGGACATAACCAGTAAACCTAACAACGTTGCGGATGAGGTATTAACAATTCTTAAAATGCAGAAAAACGGAAGTGTTATTAAGAGAGTCGAGCATACAGAAGGGAAACTACCGAACATTATTATCTATTCTAAAGAACAGTTGCAAGATATGAAATCAAACTGTTTAGGTGAAGGGGGGAGTGTTGTTGGAATAGACCGAACCTTCAGTTTGGGCAAATGTTTCGTTACTGCATTGTCTTATAAAAACCAAGCTGTTATTAACCGAGAAACGAATTAAATGCTTGGCCCCATGGTGCTCCATTGGGATGGCGAAGCACCAACTTATCACTATTTCTTTTCACATCTTCGTTCCCAGTTAGGTAGTGATAAAATAATATTTGGTACCGACGAAGAAAAATCGATGACTAAATCTTTGTATGAAGTATTCCAAAATTCTAATTTCTTACTTTGTACAAAACACATTAAGGAAAATTTATATCGATATTTAGAGAAATCGGGAACACCACAAAAAGAACGCTCAGTTATAAGGAATTTAATTTTTGGTAAGGAAGGAATTGTATATTCGAAAAATGACATAGATTTTGAAATGAAAAAAGATGATTTGTCTGTTTATTTTGAAAAATATCCGAGATTTGAACAATATTGGGACAGATATTTAAAACATAAATTGATATTATATGTTATTAAGCCCCTCCAAAATAAACTCATCTCAGACTTATGGACTAATAACAACGCAGAATCAATTAATGATAGACTGAAACAAGAAACCGATTGGCATATTCAGAATTTACCTGACCTTGTTACAAAATTGGCTAGAGTGTCAACATTTTAAATTCTCAACATACACGGAACAGGCAATTGGCAACTTGTAGACCACAAATCGGAGATCCGTCCTGAAACATGGGCTTGTATGGAAGCGGACAAGAAAACTTGCATGTTGAATAAATATTTAATGAAGAAGAAAATGTATATATAATGTAAATATTGTTAATTCAAAAAAAGTGGATTTCGGGTGCGTAAAGCCCAAAGAAAATTCGGGCAAAAAACCAGGGCAACGTAAACGAAGGCGCGCAGAAAAAACTCATTGGGCAGTTATTGGGTGTTATTAATTTCTTGTCAACAAAAATCACATATACGACTTGTAGTGAACTGGATCTCCGGATAGAGCAGATTACTGTGGTAGAGTGGGCCCGGCTCTATCCGTTTGTTCCGTTGGGGGTTCACTACTGTAGAGGTGTGGGAGTAACCAACCAAGCAGCTGGCTCTAACACCAGATTAATCAGCAACTCTCTTTATTATTCTCCTAATACAAAAATAACTCATTTCCAACTAACACTCGTCAGTACTATACTGTTCCTAGTCGGGCTCTCTAAACGCTCCTAGAAGGGCTCTCTGTATCGCTCCCTATAAGTCGGGGTCAGACTCTAACGCTCCTTGCCGGGCTATCTCTTTATCGCTCCCTATAAGTCGGGGTCAGACTATAACTGCATTCAGACTACGACTACGACTACATTCCGACTGCTGTGCTACGGGGCAAGACATGGGGTATATACCCTAAAATCACGTGACATAACCACATGGTACAAGCCACACCTACTGTTGCTGTCAATCCTAAGCACGGGCAACCAATAGATAGCGGGCTAATGACAGCGCGTGTAAGGACAGAGTTACGAAAATGAATTAACAATATACATAAGCATTAAAATATAGGCGACACAATAACAAAGCTAAAGTTCTTAAAAATGTACAATCAAATTAGACAATTACTAAATACTAACTGTGAGAGGGAAACGGCCTTCCTCGCCCAATGACCAATAAACAAAGACTGAAACCTGCGCGATGAGTTCGTCTAAACTGAGGACGCAGATCGGGCTATGAATATGCGTATCAGATCACCACACGACTTATCTCCCTTCAGGCGAGTGAGAGTGAAACTCCCATTTGGACACACTACTACTACCTGATGTTTTAACGTCCGCTTCCACAGAAGTGATATCGCAGACAAGACATAGGAGAGCCGAGGCTTCTTCCTGTTTTTAGAATATGATTTTGCAATCTTTCCATTTGCGGCCTTGAATCATGGAATAGGTTTAGTGAGAAGTTCTTCCCTTTATTTAATAAAACACATATTGTTTGGTAGTTGATCTGTAGGGACAGCATTTATGCAGACATATATGTGTCTCGTCTCTGGATTGGTAGAAGTCATCTTTTGAGGTATAGTGTTTAGGTGCCAGGCCCGTCTTATCGTGGCCTCCCCTTACTCCACTTATCCCACTTTGTAGGTTTGGTGTTTTTCTAGTGGATTAGTGTTTAGATGCCGAGTCCGTCTTACCGTGACCCTCCCTTACTCCACTAGCCCGCTACTTTGGTGTATATCCCCTATGTAGTTTAGTGTTTAGATGCTGAGCTCGTCTTATCGTAGCCCCCTCTTACTTCACTATTCTACTTAATCCAACGGTGTTCATTAAATCGTGGATTAGTTCGAAGATTTGCAGCTTCAGATCGGGTCTTGGAAAGAGTAGGTTCTTAGTGTTGAGCGGTATGTTGTTGGTCTCCATCATCTCCACTAGTTCCATTCTCTCTTCTTTGAATACCTCGCAGTCTACCAGGACATGGTTGGTGGTACATTCTTCTCCGCACTCACAGACGATGACTTGGTGTTTGTAGTCTCGCAGCCGCTCTTTCACCCTTAGTTTCGATATAAGTTTCCATATATCTCTTCTAGGGTGATTGATAGCTGTCTTCGTGTAGATCTTGTCATCCAGTCGGAATCTGTATGTGTCAAGTTCAACGAGCTTTAATTCCCAGAGTGAATTGACCTGTCTTTTTACCATACTGTAGATTTCCGTGGTGCTGTATTCTATGGTGCGGAGTGGTGCTGTGTCACCGAGACCTTCATTTGCGAGTCGATCTGCTTCCTCGTTTCCTCTAATGTTCACATGTGATGGAATCCACACGAGCTCTAATTTGCTTCCCTTCTCTAGGACCCTCTGGTACAGCTGCCTGATTTCCAAAATAACTTCTGGTCTTGAGTCCGAGTTGTCATTTTGGATTGAAATCAGACTGCTCAGAGAGTCGCTTGGGATGACGAACTTACTAGTCTTTTGATAAGAGATCCATGATATAGCATCACGGATGGCCACAATCTCTGCAGTGTACACCGAACAATTATTGGGCAGTTTCCTGCTTATTCCCTGTTCCCCGTTTGGCAGGTATATTCCAAACGAGCTGGTGCCCCTTTCAGGATTGCGTGAGCCATCCGTATAAACATGTTCCCAGTCATCCGACGGCCAGTTGTCTTCCAGGTGTTCCAGAGAGAGAGCCCGTGCTGCAGTGGGGTTGTTTTTCTTGTCGGTTTTCTGTGGCAGATCTAGATTGACCGGTGGTATTGGGAGTGTCCAAGGAGCGATCGATGGTGGGTCGTGTTCGTTTATCACGAGCTCCTCCAGTCGTAGTTCCTTGACTGTTTCCCTGATACCCTGGCCGAAGCTTTTCTTTCTAGGATCTCTTACATATCTTGTCTTCTTTAGGCTGACAAAGGCCGGGGATCTCTCGCCCAATTGCGAGATCTTAGCCCAATACCTTGTTGCTAGTTCTTTTCTTCTTAGGGATAGGGGCAACTCTCCGGCTTCCTGTAGTAATGCCTCTCTCCTGGTCCCAAGCCCTACGCCAGTCGCAATACACAGAGCTTTGTATTGGATGGTGTCAAGCTTACTTAAGAGTGTTGGCGCGCAGTTCATGAAGACCAAAGATCTGTAGTCTAATACAGAGCGTATTAGAGCACGATACACCATTATAAGTGTAACTCTATTGGCTCCCCAGGTGCTACCCGTTATTTTTCTCATTAAGTTTAGGACTTTGGAGCATCTATCTACAGTCCAGTCGATGTGCGGTTTCCAGGTCAGCCTTCGATCAAAGATTACGCCAAGGAACTTGGTTTGGTCTTTAAACTCGATGGTTTTCCCGTTCATACACAGAGTCATTCTGCTTATCCCTCTATCCCTGCACACAAGCATGCCGACTGTTTTCTTCTCTGAGACCTTAAATCCCCAGTCGTTTGCCCATGTCATGAATTTGTCTAAGGCCTTTTGCATATTCTTTTGAAGTTCACAGAACCTCGTCCCTTTCCTCCATATTGTGCTGTCGTCAGCAAATTTTGCTAGCTCAGTTCTGGCGTCGAGATATGAAGATTTCTGTATGTCGTTGATCATAATATTGAAGAGAGTGGGACTGATGACCGACCCCTGAGGCGTGCCATTTTCTAATGTTTGCTCGGCACTCAGGAATCTGCCAACATTCACCTGTATCCTTCTATCGCTCAGAAAGCTTTTGATCCACCGAAACATTGTGCCCGTTATTCCGATACGTCCCAGCTTGAAAAGCAGCCCGTCCAACCAAACTAAATCGAAAGCCTTGGTTAAATCTACAAAGACGGCACATAGCAGGTGCCCCGAGAGGAGTGCCTGAGACATGACTTGCTGTAGTCGCACCAAGTGGTCCATTGTTGATCGTCCCTTCCTGAACCCGCTTTGATTTTCGTCGATCAGTCGGTTATTCTCCAGGTAGAACTGAAGTCGGATGTTAACCATTGTCTCCAAGGTTTTGCACAGTGTGGAAGTCAAGCTTACTGGTCGATAGGACTCTGCCTTTGTTCTCTCTTTCCCTGCTTTCGGAAGAGGGATGACGTTGGCTTTCCGCCATTCTTTAGGTACCTCCCCTGTCAACCAAGATGTGTTGAAGAAGTTCAGTAGTATCTTTTTGGCATTTCTGGGCAGATGTTTGAGCATTGGGTACTTTACTTTGTCCTCACCAGCCGCACTATCCTTCTTGAGGGAAAGAGCCTTATTTAACTCTTCCTCTGAGAAGGGCAGATTGATTGGTTCAGCCTCTACATTAGATTCAATTACTAATGAAGGGTGCTGTGAGTAAAAGATTTCTTTCCTCTTCATGAATTCTGGTGGTTGGTTTTCATCTTTACTTGCATCTGCAAATGTCTTAGCAAGTAAATCTGCCTTTTCATTGCCGTTGGTAACGTACTTGTCTCCATCTTCAAGGTTTGGTATGTTGAACGATCTGCGTTTTCCGTGCATGGCGTTCAGTTTCTTCCAGACGACACCTGTTTGCGTGTTTTGGTTCAGCGCATTACAGAATGTCCTCCAGTGCCCACTTTGTGCCTTCTGGATGGTGTCTCTTGCGGCGTATTTCAACTTCAGGTAATTTTTGTGGTTGACTTCATTGAAGTGGCGTTTTCGTAGACGAAGTGCCTTCTTTCTTTCGTAAACTGCCTCTTGACATTCTGAAGACCACCAGGGTTTTGTATTCCTTGGTTTCCTGCCAGAAGTCTTTGGAATGGAGTTGTCTGCTGCACCTATAATTGCATTCGTGATATTGGCGGAGTACACGTCGATGTCGGTGTCGATGATATCTTCTTCCTTCCAATCGAGGCAGCCTACACGGAAGTTAGCCCAATCAGCTTCTATCTTTTTCCAATTGGGTCTTCCGTTATAGACTTCTCTGTTGGTTTCAGCTTGGATGTTAAATTCTATCACCAAATGGTCACTGCCAAGTGTCTCATCTTCATTGACTAGCCAGTCGCAGCGGTTTGCCATACCAGGCGTGCAGAATGTGAGATCTAGGTGTGAAGGTGGGGCATTTCCTCCAACAAATGTAGGGCTCTCATCATTCAGTACGCATAGGTCGTTCCCTTCTATTATTGAGCATAGGCTAGTCCCCCGACAGTCATTCCTCGGTGACCCCCACAGAGCGTGCTTTGCGTTGAAATCTCCACAAAGCACCGATTCGCCCCGTGGAAGCTGATCGAGAAGTGACTGGAAGTCATCTGGTTTTATTGTGACCTCTGGGGGTGCATAGACATTCACTATTGTCAACTTTGTTTTATTGCTCAATGTGATGGCTATGCCCATTGCTTCTAGGGGGTTGGTTACATTCAGTGGAACAGAAATGTAATTTATGTTGTCACTGACGTAAATGACAAGGCCGCCGCCACGTGTCGTGCTGCCCGGTCTGTCCCTTCTCTGACAAGTATATCCGGTTAAGTAGATGTCGCTCTTCGTTGGTAGTAGCTTGGTTTCCTGGAGGCATATTACATCTTTGGGGTTGCGGTTTATGTATTTTCTCAGTTCAGCACACCTGGGAGCCAGTCCATTGATATTAAGTTGTAGGACTTTTACCTGGCCCGCCATGATGACTGCCTGGATGGATGACTCTCAGTCTTGTGGGGTTTACTGATCTATCGGCGTCTCACATTCCGTAGTAGGTACCTCATTAGTGTTCGCCATTGGTGTTAACACCGGCAAGCAACTGGGCATATCGCCAGTGCTGTAGTGACGAACATGCGATATCCTTCTACGGAGCGCGAGATTTACTGATTGATCGGCTTTTATAGATTCTTCGTCGTCTTCTTCTCTTGATCTTTTTTTGACTGTATTGATGGAGTTAATCATTACAATCAGTACATCGGCGTTGACCATGTACGTTCGTAGCTTACCGAGGAGACTGGCCATTTTTGTTGTTTGGTCGTCATTGGACACAGCCACCCTCAGGAACTCGATCATGAAGCTCATGAACCCACTCTCCGATTTAAATTTCGGGACAAAGTGGCCTTCATCAGCTTTCGTTTTCGGTTCCCCCTCTTTCATCTTGGGTTTTGTCTTTTTCTTGGGTGTGGTTGGTTGTAGTTCTGGGCGGGGTGCCGCGATTGGTTCCTTCGACAGTACTTGCGGTGTGAAGGGAATCGGCTCCGGGATTGGTTTTGCGACCAGAGCCTTATTCCTGACCTCTTTGGACTTCCCCTCCTTCTTTTTCAGGATTAATGAGGCTTCATTAAAACTTACTTTTTCTTTCACCTGTATTTTTAAGGCTGCCTTGGTATTTTGAATCTTTGGGCATTCGGGTGAGTTCGCTGCGTGACCGCCTTTGCAGTTCGAACATTTATTTGGTATGCCCGCCCTGCAATCAGTCGCCGCATGACTCCCCCCACACTGGGCGCACACAGTCTTTCCCTTGCAGTACTTGACTGTGTGTCCCAGTTTCTGGCAGTTGGCGCACTGCCTCACCCTCTGAACATACGGGTGGGTACGTCTTTTCAGGTACACGATTTTTAGGGCCTCGGGCGCTGTTCCTTTCTTGAAGGACAGGGCGACGCTTCCCTGGTCCTTCCCCTCGGCCACTTTAAACCGGTACACCTCGGTTGTCTGGTACCCCCTCTCTGTCAAGTCTTCCAGAATTTCATCCCCGGTATATTCGGCTGGTATCCCATGGACAACCACCTTGTCTATTGACAAGGTGATCGGTTCGGACACCATCACGGACATACGGTATGTCCCAATGCCATATCCATGTCAGACCTGCTTTTTAGGGCTAGTCTGAGATGGCCTGGCACTGCTATCTTGATATCGGGTATGCTGGTGATACCCCACTTACTTTTTATCTCCTTCCCCACAGCTTTGGACACAAAGCAGCGATGCTTCTTAAATTCAACTAAATTGTTATTTTGTGTTTCCAAAGTCAACATTTTGTAGTTATTGGGTGTTATTTTGGAGTTATTGGGTGTTATTTGGTGTTATTGGGTGTTATTGGGTAATTCGACGCGCCGCTCAGATGATACAACTTTCATCCTCGATGGATCACAATCATCTCTTGAAAATACAGTGAAAACTTTAGATCTCTTCGCTTCAGTCTCCGGACTAAAAATTAACCTCCTTAAAACAAAAGTAGTCTGGCTAGGCTCCAAGAAGTTCTCCCAAGAAGTTTTCCATCATTCACGCTGGAAGCTCAATTGGAGATCAACTACTTTTAATCTTTTAGGAATAAATTTTTCTACAACAGACCATTCAGTAATTACTAGAAATTATGGTATCGTCTAAAATGGTAGTTTTACCGATAGATTCTATTCATACCGTGTAATTTCAAAACATCGTTCAAAATATGATAAAACTCGTTGAAAATAACAAAAAATGGTTTAATTAGTACCATGGTGGTATCAGGCGTATTCAACACCAGGCTAATTCATGACCAGTAAAATCGGCGTATTCAAGACCAGTATATTATAGGGTTGGTTGATCGGTATATAAAGGTGCTAAGTAGTACTCATCAGTGTGGATAGAAGCCGATACGATAATTATTATAGATGATTTTGTTGATTGGTGTTTGATGTATTAAAATTGTTTTTTTTTACAATTGAGTTGTTGTTTAAATTATTTAATCTTAAGCTTAAGAATGTACATCCCGGCTTTGTTATTTTGATTGGTCGGTGTATAAAGTTGCTAATTAGTACACGATTTGACTGGCACCCTATTTGATCAAATCATACACAGTACAATTTGTGATTTGTTCAAACAGTCTTGTCCAGATATTATCCTGATGGATAAGTCTATGGATCCATGATAATTTCATTAATGAATTAAAGATTTCTATCATTCTTAGCCCTCCGCATTTGTAGTCCTGGCATAGTATTAAACGTTTAATTCTGTCAGGTTTATTGTCCCAGATGATGAATCAATAAAATTTTGAGTTGAGATTTTTCAGGTATTCTTTGGAGGGACTGGGTAGTGAGATTAATAGATGAGTTATTTTGGGTAGGATTAGTGTTTTAATTACTGTTATTTTTTCCATTACAGTTAGTCGACGACTTGTCCAAGATTTGAGAAGATTATTAATTTCAGGTAATACTACAACTATGGTATCGTCTAAAATGGTAGTTTTACCGATAGATTCTATTCATACCGTGTAATTTCAAAACATCGTTCAATAAATGATAAAACTCGTTGAAAATAACAAAAATGGTTTAATTAGTACCATGGTTTAGATTAATAGCAACGGGTTTAGTTTCTCCGAGATGCGTTTAAAAACGGACGATCCGTGCACTTATTTATGGCGATCATTTATTGGCCGAGCGGTTGAGTTTCCCCGAGATGGGTTTAAAAATGGATTTCCCGTTCACTTATCTATGATGTCCAGTTATTAGACGAGGCGTCGAATTTCCCGAGATACGTCGAATTTCCCGAGATACGTATATAAATCAACATGCGAATAATTTATCTATGGTGTTTTATTACAAGATAAAACTTGTAATTTCCCCGCGTGCCGTTCATCCGATCAATTCATTTTGATTACGATTATAAACGAAGTACGAATAAAAATTTGAGTGTAAAAAAATGCGCACACATAGATTTTCACCTTACTGTACTATATATTATCCATTAGCCTATAAAAATAGTATTCCACCATTGACAAATACGTCAAAAATCGGTAAATCACGATATTCACCTTACCGTGGCCGTATTATATATTATCCATTATCCTATTAAAAATAGTATTCCACCATTGACAAATACGTCAGAAATTGGTAAATCTCGTCCCGGGTAATTATACAATCAGAACTCGGTAAATCACACAGGTAATGCATCTTGAGTAAATCACAATGAAATAACGTATACATGTGGTCAGAAGTCAACCCCACAATGGCGGTGCGATTGACCTGCGAGATAGTTAGACATGTACTGGCGCCAAAAGAAGTCACCCAGGAAATGCGCTTCAATGATTGGTGTCTTGATGTTCCGTAAATCACACAGTTAATGCATCTTCAGTAAATCACAATGAATTAACGTGTACATGTGGTCAGAAGTCAACCCCACAATGGCGGTGCGATTGACCCGCGAGATAGTTAGACATGTACTGGCGCCAAAAGAAGTCACCCAGGAAATACGCTTCAATGATTGGTGTCTTGATGTTACGTAATCGCGGGATTTGGGTCAATAAAATGTTGACTTTAGTACAACGGTTTTTGTTACACCTAAATCAAACCATATTGCATTATATCACAGGTGCATTCATCACAAATAATGCAGGTAGAAGTTATAAAACAAAAGCTTTCCAGCAATCAAACAATTAATCCATACTGTAATAACGGCGTGCGTATTCAAAAACATAGTTTCATATGGCACCCCATATTCCTGAAGCAATGGCGCGGGAAATCCCTCTCTTAGTTCTAATCAAACGAAACACTGCGCAGGAGTATGATGGCACCCAGACACGTGATCACAGGTGGGAATTAATAAAACAATAGTATTCGTCCAATCAAATATTAATCTATATTGTAATAACTGACATTTGTGACTTCTCTTTATATTTGAAATAACACCAATGACAGAAATTAAATAAATTTAAAACATCAAAGTATAAACGGCATATTTGAACACTGAGACAAGGAGATCAACAAAGCTATTTGTATATAGTGTAATTGATCTTACGTGGCGTTACATATAATATAATGCGAAACCACTTACGCTTTTTATAATAAGCAGTGCCAAGATGGTAAGCTAAGATTTCTATCCTGCAGAGAAAATGCGCAAGTGTCATTTCAGATACGAAATTCTATGTGGATTCTTAAAATGAGACTGACAAGACTTGGGCGTATTAACCAAGTTGCACTTATTGTTAAATAAACTGTTAAACGCCTACTTATTGTTAAATAGACAATAATGTATGGAATAAATAAGTTTTACACTTTGATTTTTGTTGATTACCGATCACGAACGAGATTAGTTCACGGCTGTATATTAGTATTTTTGAATTGGCGTTTTAATTTAAATTTTTAGGTCAGTTCACCGATGTTTTAGTAATAATAAAGTATATCGCATTGTTAATTAGTTCCCTGAAATTGAATTGGCTACGATGATGTAATAACAAAAAGCGAATTGTATACATTGATAATTACATGAATATGACTCATTTAAAATATAACACAATCTGTTAAAATATTAAGAATAATAGAAAGAGCGTCACGTGGAATTTCACTAAATTGTTTTTTAGTGTAGTAACTTTTTGTCAGGTATCACACCTGTTTAACCATTTAATGATTTGTGTCTATATGAACTTTAAGCTAATTTGAGAAAACCATTTGTTTTTAAAGAATTGTTTCATACAACCCACTCAGTTAATCATGTTTTTATTGCCAATCCATAACAATTAATTGAACATTTATTATAGGCGAAGCAAAAAGTTTGCTATTGCCCAATATTATATACAGATATAAATATTATGCATTGTAATATAAATATACCTACAGATAACAATAACAGTAAAAAAAAAAAAAAAAAAAAAAAAAAATATATAACCCCCCGTCACCCTTGTAAACTGAAATATAGATAGATATATACATAACCCAAGCCCAAACCATTTGCCATTAGGTATGGGTTTTCTCTTATTTTTTATTGAGTGGTACAAATATTTTCCAAGATTTAGCAGTTTTATATTATTATCACTGTGATTCGTGAGATTTTTTTTTTTTTTTAATTTTTGAAGTGATCGAAAAGACCCAAAATATTTTCTACGGATGAATATATATATAAGCGGGACAGCACAGCAGAAAGTGATATTCATCTTCAACATTTGCATAATCTTTTATTTCTATCGATTTTATTATATCGCCCGGTTTCATTGTTTAGTTGGAGAAGACCAAAACGAAAATGACCTTAGAGTTTTATATTTAAGTGTTTGAATTTTTATTTAAAAATGAATAACGTATGTAAATACAACCCAACTTTCACGTAGCTAATTAAATGAAGCAATGGCAAACAATGCGATTATAACATGAGATTTTTTTATATATTTTGGTTTTGGAAATTTCATGCAATTGGGAATTACATTCACGCATGGTGTATTTATAATTACATGACATTTCAGTCATTTCTTAAATATATCCACGTCATCCCTTTTACAAAATATTTTTGTACTTGAAGCTTTTTGACTTACAAATTCAAAATACAAACTGCTTATCGTATTCATACAAAAGACGATACGTATTCCAATTAAACTCCGTTCAGTTTCCAGTAATTATCACAGCCACAAATACTAATTGCCATTGTTTTATATGAATTGCAACCCAGGGCTCGAAACGAAAGGCGCGCGAAAGCGCTCGCGCACCTACCACGCACCTGAAGTGGAACCCAGGTACATACTTTTAGACGCACGCGAATTTTATAAACAACGCTCCTCGTACCGAAGGCTAACTCACGGTTCTCTTTTTAAAATGTCCCCCGGCCTTTTACAAAGCGAATGCTTTTATTAAAATTCTTGCAAAAATAATCTGTTTTATTTAACGGTCTCAAGACACTACCGTCGGCCTCAACAGCAATGGCCTCCGAATTTTATAATTTGACCGCAGATTCGTGGACGATTTTTAACTATCCACGGCCAAGTATGGTCGCCGATTTGTATTGGGTATCAATAGTTATTTTTACTATCGATAATCGGCATTGATAGTATCGAAACAATCTTATTTTCACGGTCGTAACCAAGAATGGGTTACGTATTTAAAAGTCAAAACCATACGATGTTGCGATAGATGTTTTTTGTTTGTCTAATTAATAATAAAACGTCTCATATTACGTATAAATTGTACTTAATTTTTAAATAATGTAGCCTTGGTTCTGAATGACGAAATACCGTTGATAGGCCGATATATGTGGTGGAACCAAAATAAAATGAGCACGAGTCGATTCAAAACATTGCGTACGACTACGTGAGAGCGACCAATACCAACATGGCGGACAATTCGTTGTCAATTCGTGTGCAAAAATTAAAGAAAATTTAATAGCCTAAATAACTTGTTATCACGAATTAGTAAATTGTTTATTAGTATTAAGATAATGTAGCATTGATTCCGAATGAAGAAATACAAACATTTTTGTCATCTATCAATCATTTAAATAATGAGCAGACGAATTCTGAAAGGGGAAAACTCCGGGTTATTTACACATCCGGGTATATCCAATTTAGCGAATTCCATGATATGGCGATTATTGTTTCTAATGAAAGTATTGTTTAATTTAGGGCGAATTTATTTCAACATTTGTTGGGAAAAAAAAGCTAGATTGAGACTTTGAGGTAAATATAAAGTGACCGATGTAAGCTATTGTATTATTACACGAAGGATTAAGTCACAGAAAACATTGAGTCGACTCCTCAACGCACGCACGAAGAATGCATTATTTTTGTAAAAGTAATAAATATATTGAACGGGTTGTGATAGTCAGGCTTATTACAACCATTTGACTGAGAAAAAAGATGTAAAATAAACAGATTTATAACATAATATTACATATTAAACTCTTCTAAATCAGTACAACTGAATTTGGGCACTTAATATAAGCAAAATCTGCTTTTGAAAAACACTCTCCTAGAATATCTGAGGTGCAGGTTTTTAGGAGAGCGATTCTCAGAATTTGTAATTTTAGGTGCAGCTTTTAGAGCTCTCCATGATTTTATTCCTTTCAACCCCTGGCAACCTATCCCACAGATAAACAGAATATTAATAGTAACATTTGGATTATCGAGGCGACAATTTGTCTGGAGAACTATGCATGACAGGGTACAAAGACTCTTTGCCTCACGAAAAAAGCATGCAATTCTTTGTTAAAGGGGCATGGCGTTATTTAAGGAAAGGTGCATGTGCCGATATAAAATGGCTTGGAAGCGGGTGTAAAATAAAGTCATTTCACACATGCCCAATATAATAAAGTAATCGTGCTAAATACTTGACTCGTACATACACCAATTGTATTGAATAAATATGTTTTACATGTTTAGTTTTTTCTTTAATTCACCCATTTTCAATCATAATAATATACATATTATAGAATAATAGTACAGTATAGCACAGCCAGAATACACCAAAGTACATACATAGATTAATTACACAATACGAGTAGCATGGTTGATCACCTTATGTATCAGTGTTCAAATTACTAAATCCGTTAAAATCACAAATCCATTCAGTGTGCCGTTTTAAATTTATTTAATTCCTGTCATTGGTGTTATTTTAAATATAACGAGAAGTCACAAATGTCAGTTATTACAATATAGATTTGATTGGACGAATACTATTGTTTTATTAATTCCCACCTGTGCTCTCATGTCTGGGTGCCGGATGAAACCATGTTTTTGAATACGCACGCCGTTATTACAGTATGGATTATTGTTGATTGCTGGGATACTTTTGTTTTATCACTGCTACATGCATTATTTGTGATAAGTGTACCTCTGATATAATGCAATATGGTTTGATTTAGGTGTAACAAAAATCGTTGTGCTAATGAACATTTTATTGACCCAAATCCCGCGATTACGTAACATCAAGACACCAATCATTGAAGCGTATTTCCTGGGTGACTTCTTTTGGCGCCAGTACATGTCTAACTATCTCGCGGGTCAATCGCACCGCCATTGTGGGGTTGACTTCTGACCACATGTACACGTTAATTCATTGTGATTTACTGAAGATGCATTACCTGTGTGATTTACCGAGTTCTGATTGTATAATTACCCGGTGTCACAGTTTCAGTTGGTCGCTGGTGTGTGTTGGTTCCTGGCGCATGCGCAGTTGTAGGAGTCATCTCACACTGTTATAGACACAGTGTGTGTTGACTCCCCGTGATAGGATGACCCCATACGATTTTCTTACGGTCAGATCGGTTTCTACTATTATCTACCAATATATAGTATTACTACTGACAGTAGCCGAGGATGTTGAGTTTCTATTGTTTGTTTATTTCATTAAAAAGGAGAAATACAAATTAACGATCTCATAAAAATTGAAAAATTCCCTGATCACTAAAAAAACAGCTAATCACGATAACAAGTATGTTTATTAATGACAAAACTCTAACTAAGAACATAACACTTTTTCCTGACGTGATCAGTTATATTTGAGTTATGAGGAACCATCTCACAATGGCGGAAGTGGATAAAGCTGCGTTGAGCGTGTTGCTAACACAAACATCCGTCTCGGACATACGCAAGTGCCCAGGAACCAACACACACCAGCGACCAACAGAAACTGTGACACCGGGACGAGATTTACCAATTTCTGACGTATTTGTCAATGGTGGAATACTATTTTTAATAGGATAATGGATAATATATAGTACGGTCACGGTAAGGTGAATATCGTGATTTACCGATTTTTGACGTATTTGTCAATGGTGGAATACTATTTTTATAGGCTAATGGATAATATATAGTACAGTAAGGTGAAAATCTATGTGTGCGCATTTTTTTACACTCAAATTTTTATTCGTACTTCGTTTATAATCGTAATCAAAATGAATTGATCGGATGAACAGCACGCGGGGAAATTACAAGTTTTATCTTGTAATAAAACACCATAGATAAATTATTCGCATGTTGATTTATATACGTATCTCGGGAAATTCGACGTATCTCGGGAAATTCGACGCCTCGTCTAATAACTGGACATCATAGATAAGTGAACGGGAAATCCATTTTTAAACCCATCTCGGGGAAACTCAACCGCTCGGCCAATAAATGATCGCCATAAATAAGTGCACGGATCGTCCATTTTTAAACGCATCTCGGAGAAACTAAACCCGTTGCTATTAATCTAAACCATGGTACTAATTAAACCATTTTTGTTATTTTCAACGAGTTTTATCATTTATTGAACGATGTTTTGAAATTACACGGTATGAATAGAATCTATCGGTAAAACTACCATTTTAGACGATACCATAGTTGTAGTATTACCTGAAATTAATAATCTTCTCAAATCTTGGACAAGTCGTCGACTAACTGTAATGGAAAAAATAACAGTAATTAAAACACTAATCCTACCCAAAATAACTCATCTATTAATCTCACTACCCAGTCCCTCCAAAGAATACCTGAAAAATCTCAACTCAAAATTTTATTGATTCATCATCTGGGACAATAAACCTGACAGAATTAAACGTTTAATACTATGCCAGGACTACAAATGCGGAGGGCTAAGAATGATAGAAATCTTTAATACATTAATGAAATTATCATGGATCCATAGACTTATCCATCAGGGTAATATCTGGACAAGACTGTTTGAACAAATCACAAATTGTACTGTGTATGATTTGATCAAATGGTATCCAGACAACTCATCCCAAAGACAACTCATCCCAATATAAGACAACTCATCCCAATATAAGACAACTCATCCCAAGCTAGAAGACAACTCATCCCAAGTCAAAAGACAACTCATCCCACTATAAAAGACAACTCATCCCAACTTTAAAACGTGGATAGAGAGAGACTCAGGTTATAATTATAAGACAACTCATCCCAACAAATATAAGTGATATTTGTTTCAATACAGTTGCTATCTTTGAAGACCACTCAGCCCAAATCCAATCAGATTGGTGAAGCACTTCAAAGACAAATATTATACTGTTTATTAAAATGATTTGAGTAAGTGTCAAAGCTGGGGTATTGTATAAAAATACTGAAATCAAATATCTTAAATTAACTTTTTAATATACAAGGACTCTTAATTGTGTGTTTACCAACTTTCAACCCAACAAAGTGTAAATACATGTAATTTAATTTAATCAACCTGTCCATAATATATAACATATATTGGATGTTAAATCTGTAAATGTCTGATAGCTGTATAGTTTGTGAATCAGTAGTTTGCCTAAGACAGGGGGCTGTTCACTGTGACGGGTGTGAACAATGGCAGCATAGAACTTGTAATACTGGTAAGACTGTAATGTCAAGTAATGTGTAATGGAAGATTTCAAAAGTAATGAGTAATGGAAATGTAATTAATTACATTTCAAAAATCATGTAATGGTCAATTACATTTCAATTACTCTTCAATTACATATAAATATTTACATATGATAAACATCAAATTTGATAGGTGTATCTGACACAAATCCAATTCATTATTTTTTTTAAAAAGATTTAAATCGGTTTTAACAAATTATAAGAAGGCATTCAACATTTTCATTTATTACTTTTTATGTAGGATTCTTCTTTAGACATGTGACTTAAAAAGTGAATCTTTGAGGAAAAGATTACTTTATTAATCAAAGATTAAGTGTTAATTTACAGTCAATCATTCAATCAATCAATCAGTTAGATTAAAAGACAATAGTTTTACTTCACTTTAATCTTAATCTCAAGGTAACAAGTGACAAACCAAAGAATGGCTTTTAATTATCTCATTATTTTATGGTTACTTTATATATTAACCATCATATATTTTGTTATAGAATCATGCTGAATAATTTATCAGTTATGCAATATATTATAGACAAACTATTTGGATTGATTAAGAATCTTATAATATAAAATTACTTAAAAGAAAATTCAGTTAATCAACACTTTCAATTCATTTGTTGTTATAAAAACAACGATTAACGAAACTGAGTTGTAGTATTTACCTCTACTACAAACTAATTAAATTGGTTAAGCACTTCAAACACAAATATCATAATGTTCGTGACCAGACTACATCCCATTTATCAGTTTGCCCTGACGTCGATATGCCAGAAAATATAATTTAATAAATTGTTGATGTAATAAATTCATATTAGTGATTAATTTGTGGTATATCTTTGTAACTTGGAATGAGTGGGGGGGGTAAGTTGGGATGAGTTGTCTTTTGACTTGGGATGAATTGTCTTTTGACTTGGGATGAGTTGTCTTTAAAAGTGGGATGAATTGTCTTTTATTGGGATGAGTTGTCTGGGATGAGTTGTCTTTGGGATGAGTTGTCAGGTATTCGATCAAATAGGGTGCCAGTCAAATCGTCCACAAGCAAAGTCGTCCACAGTGAAGTCGTACACACCCGTTGGTGAAGTCGTCCACACCCGTGGCCGTTGGTGGAGTCGTCCACAAGGCATTGGTGATGTCGTCCACAACTATTGGTGATGTCGTCCACAACTAAGAATAAGACTCGTACACAATTTACTCGTACTCAAATCGAATCACCTATGTTTATATAATAAAGTTAATCGTATTGTTGGATTATTGTATGATCTTTCTTTTCATGTTAGATTGGCATTATAATTTTAGTTTGTTTTGTTAGTTTATTGTTTGTTAATTGGCGTTATGATTTTAGCATTTTTGATTATTTGATTAGTATTAACGATGTTTTTGTAATAAAGTAATATTCGCTTTTAATCGACGTTATGATTGTAACACTTTTGATTAGTATTAACAATGTTTTTGTAATGATGATTGTAACATTTTTGATTAGTATTAACAATGTTTTTGTAATGATATATACTTGTATTTCCGGATACCCGTATTCGAGGCTGCAATTTCCACTGGTGTCAGGCCGTCTACAGAAAGGTGGTGGAAATCGGATTAGAACGGGCTTACAAGGAAAAGGACGCAGTATACCGCACCATACGGAAGATCTTCGCACTCCCCTTTCTTCCGGCAGAGCACATCTCACCAGCGTTTCTGAAACTAAAAGAAAAATACGCCACTACGGATTTACTGAGAGAGTTATTTTCATATATTCAGAGAACATGGATGGAATCCTGGGACGTCGAAAATTGGTGTGTATTTTTACAGCCAATTAGAACCAACAACGACGTCGAAGGATGGCATCGAAGAATAAACCACAAGGCCACGAGAAACAATTTGCAATTCTTATCAAATTATTACATGACGAATCAAAAACGGCAGAACTGGGAATTATATGAACAGGGGGAAAAAAATGTATCGGGATTTTTAAAAGACGTGGGTCGTTTGGTGGCGGTATAGGTATTCATTTGTGCATGGGGCTTGTTATATTAATGAACTTGTTTATGAATTTGTTATTTATTGAATTTGTTAAATTTGTTATTTATTGAATTTGTTAAATTTGTTATTTATTGAATTTGTTAAATTTGTTTATGAATATGTTATTTATTGAATAAAATGATTTACTTTGTTTTTTATTTGCCGAGAGAAAGGGTATATTAATGCTTATTTATTGAATTTGTTAAATTGTTTATGAATATGTTATTTATTTGTTAAATTGTTTATGAATATGTTATTTATTGAATAAAAAGATTTACTTTGTTGTTTATTTGCCGGGAGAAAGGGTGATCACGCAGAAAAACTATACTAATTAAAAATAAATTGTACTAAGTCGTGTGGACGACTCCACCAACGAGTTACTATATCCAGAAATTATACTAAGTCGTGTGGACGACTCCACCAACAAGTGTGGACGACTCCACCAACGGGTGTGGACGACTTAACCAGGTTTTTCGTGTGTACGACTTTGCTTGTGGACGACTTGACTGGCATTCATCAAATATGGCAACAACTACATAAAAATAAAATTAAACTAGATCTGCAAAGCAGATATTAAAGCTTTCATATTAACAGTCACTTCCAGTCACATGTCATGGGTCATGTAAATAATCTCATCAACAAAAAAAAAAAATCATTAAAATCGGTCAAAATATAGCGAAGTTTTTATGATTTTTCAAACGTAAACAACTTTATCGGCACGAAAAACATCAAAGACAAAATTCGAAAATGTGACATTTTCAAATAACAATATTTCGACCCTGATCCCGGCTATCCAGAAATGTATTCATTTTGGAAATAGGAGACATATTCTCCAAACTACGGCCTATTGCTTTCATTCACATGCTCGTTATTGTCGATTTTTCACCTTTTCTCATATTCAGTTCGAAATGGTGACCATCACGTGACCGAAATCAAAATTCTGATCCTGTAGGTTTTTAGGCATTCCTTCAAGGATTCCGAAATTGTAACTCCCATGTCTGTAAGTAAAATATCGTAAAAGTCTTTGTGATTTTTCACGTTTCAAGATGGCGGCACTTCCGGTTCGATCCACAAACTCAATATTTTGTGTACTAATCAGTATTTACTTATCTAGTATCAAAAAAAAAATCAGGTCATTCTGACCTATATTTCTTCGATTTTTTTTTAAAACTTTGATCCCTAATTTCACCAAGGGGAGATAATTTAGAAAATTTCTAAGGACATCTTTAAAGTTGCATCGGTAAGATCTACTTGCATACTAAATTCCATGAAAATCGTACAACTATTAAAGAAGTTGTCAAGTTGGTCTCAACTTCCGGTTCGAAATCACAGCGACGAATTTTCGAAATTCGAAAATCTGAAACAGCAGTTAAAAATGATTTTTGTCAGGGTACTCAAAGAAAAAAGAATTAGTTAAATAGGTCAAATAGTCACAGAGTTACAGTAATGCAGGTCAAATTCACTCGTTCGTAAAATTTGGTGATTTCGAATGCTTAAAACGTTTTGAAAATATATTTAATCAAAAACTGCCACCCAGTTTTGGGGGGGTAGGTCAAAGTTTCAGAAAGATCCCATGGTTAGATTCTGAGAAATCCGATTTGCAGAAAGTATACAAAAAAAAAAAATAATAATAACAATAATAATCTTAACAAAAACAATAAGCTTTCATATGTAATATGAAAGCTTAATAATAATTTTAACAAAAACAATAGTGTTTCACACAAGCTTTGCAGTGTGAAACCCTAATAATAATTATAACAAAAACAATAGTGTTTCACACAAGCTACGCACTGTGAAAGCCTAATAATAATTTTAGTAATCACAATAGGCTCTTAGACAAAAGTCTGAAAGCCACATAATTTTTTATTTCCAAACGGGTGAAAAATTAGGCTTTGCAGCCTGTTTACGACTGCCCAGACGATTTAGCTGCTGTGGGCATATGTTTCATTGCCTGGCAACCTATCTTTAACATTTTGTTTTTTTATCAATTTATTTCAGTGGCCATTTTGGTTATACTAATGAAGAATTTTTTGGTGCCAAGATTCCAATCACAGCCATAGTAAGATGATTTTTTGTCCCATATCTTTCGAAGAATGTGGGGGACTATCAAAATGGGTTCGTCCGTCCGTCTGTCCGCTCTCCCGTAGGTATACTTACGGGGACTTTACACAGTATATGGGTTACTTGTGGGATTTTTGGTCACTTACGGGGTGCACCACGGAAGTGATGATGCAAAAGTGTGTTTAAATGATATTCGTTGGCTGCTGAAAGAATATGGGAAAATCACCCCTCAATTGTTACGGACGAAATTTTAATCGGACAAACTGAACGGACGGATGATTTATTACCGTGAATCTCAGCTCAAAATGGGAGTTATCTCTCTTAAACGACTTGTTAAGCAAGACTATTGGATATGCATGCGCAGTAGAACGAAGCGTGAGTACTGCTAGTCTCAATCAGTCAGACAGATAAATTCCGTATGCTGAAGACTATGTAATTCTGGGAGTCCGATACTAGACTATATGACGTCAATGACACCAGTACACGGCATACTACTGGGGTGATACTCTGTGGTATTTTCTACGCCATTTTTAGCTGATTTCGCGGTTGAACCTGAAGATTAATGGTAGATCAAGCTTTAGTTAAATAAAGAGAGAGGTAATGTATTTTTTAATCCGTGTTCAAGCAGACACGCATTGTTATAAATTTGCCAATTCAACTTACAGTAACACTGAGTCCGAGATCCGAATCGCCATTTTGTTTGTTCGACATTCCAAGTGATTAATTTATCACAGAAATATGGTTTATGAATAGACATGTTAGGTTTGTCGATTTAGTTCTTTATTTAGCAAGGGCTATTCCTGTTTCTGTAATCGACTTAATGATAATTGAGCTGTTGATTATGCCGTTAAAAATTGGGAGCAGGGCGTTTCACCCCATTACCCTGGGCTGTTTCATCCCACAATTACACAGGTCTTTTCATCCCACAATTACACGGGTCGTTTCATCCCACTTATATGGGTCTGTTTCACCCCACAAAATAAAAAAACAAAACAATTATTACGTATTTTAAATATCTTTTTTCGTACATTAACAAAAATAACAATATGATATCAGTGTTTCACGTTTGACGCGAGTGATAACACGCGCTTTTCGTAAATCGAGCCAATGTCGAAATAGAAGAGCTTTTTATTGCTGTCCTACGAACCCCTGAACTGCAAATGAAGCTCATGTAAAACAATCTTCGAATAATTAATTGTCCTATGGAATTTTTGTTTTGGCCCGAAGGAAAATATTGCTAAATTTGTTTTTTTTTTGGTCAAAAGTGAAAATATTCCCTTTTTTAATCTATATAGTGGCAAGTAAATCTGTTTTGTTCATGTGAAAATATTACTTATTGTTATTGTATATTATGGCAAATAGGTAGCACACTAATAAAAGGTGTACATTTTTATTTTACAGGGTGTAAAGTATGGGCAAAACTACCTGGTGTAAAGACATCTGGTCAGTAATGGTGGTTGAAGTTCATAATGCTGGTAATTTAACAGTATGTGATGTTAGCTGTCAATCTGATGATTCAGAGTAAGTATTTTACATAGTGATCAGTGTGAGCCTCATCCATCTCAAAGGTCTTTCATATCGAAGTATGCATGGCGATTAAAATTAAAAGAGGAAGGAATTTGATCAGAACACCCTTTATTTGAGATGGATCTGTTTCTCTGAAACATAAGCTCTTTGTTCTTTGACTTTAGATTTAGTGTCAGTAGTAAGAGTGTTTTTTCTTTTAAAACATTTGCTTTAAAGAGACTGGTTTGGATAAAATTTAGTAATTAGTTTCAATTATATGTTATAATTTTATTTTCGTTGTATGATCTTTTTCAGCAAGCTATATTATAAGTAACTAAATCTTAAACTCAATATTATCTATAATTTTTGACATTAACAACATGAAATATCATTTACTTGGTTTATTTCAATCAATATTGGTGTAAGCATACCGTTACCGCAAAAATATGATATGCTTTCATTTAAATGTACTTTTTGACCAATTGCAGGATACTGATACATTTGAAATGTTCACCAACAAGAAATTGGAGAACATTCAGCTAGATGGTAAGTACTGATTTTCTTGTTGAAGTTGTCTTCATACATAAAGATCTCTGAAAACCAAACTGCAATAAATATCATTTTGAACAAATAGATGAACATGCCACATGTGACGTATCGCATGCTTGCCCTTTCGTGAACAGCTGGTTCATTTTCACAGGTTTGCGTCACGTACAGGAATGCCATGTTATATAATTTCTCAGTTCTTGCGATGTAGGAATAGTTTTTTTTTTTTTATTTGATTGCCCTTTTCAAATAACCACCTGTAATTTATATCTTCGTGGTAAACCACTGAAAAACATTGGGTGAAGCTATTATGAATGGGTTGACTTCTAATGTTCAATAATATTTTACTTATAGATACTATGCATATGAAAATACTGATGAGAAGAATTTTATAGATAAGATTGAAATGGAGGATTTTATAGATGACCCGATTGAACCAACTACAAAACGACCCAAACGTAATGATACGAGAACCAAGTGGACAAAAGAAGGGGAAGAAGAAATAAGAATAACATTTAGACACTATTTTGAAAAAAAATAAGACCGAAACCAGCTGCTTGTTAAAAAGCCATCGAGAAGAGTCAAAAAATGACTTTATTTGTAAGCGCTTGAAAGAAACCTTAAAAACCCCCAAATAATCCGGATAATAAGAGTGTAACACTAATAGCAGAAATTTCATACATTTTTGCCTGCCGATTCAAAATGTATCCGAGTTTTAGGTTTAGAATAGTAATGTATATAGAAATATCACGTTTCTTCAAAAAATGATTAAACATGTGGCCATCTGCACTTATAAGGTTTAAATAATGATTGAAAGCATTTTTAGTTTTGTACTCCAAAGATTATCTTGGAAATGAATCACTATTGCTTAAGTTGCATAGGAAGCATAAAATAGAGGTTCATTAATTGAACAGATACGTAACTAACCATAAAAAATATTGGCTTTTTTGGTTACAATAGAATTACATTTTCGCTTTTTGATATTTATTGGAACATTCTTTATACCGCACTTTGAACAAATATCTAAAAACTAACTTTTCTGTTTGGGTTAGAAATAGACAATAAAAAGTATGCCAGATGACCTTTTGATCTAGAATACCAGCAAAATCATGTTAATAAAAATTGAGTTCTATTCAAATATATATGATATTATGTCAGCGAAATCATGTTAATAAAAATGAGTTGTATTCAAATATATGTGATTTTATGTTCATCTTTTAACATGCAGAAGAGAAAACATGTATATGTATCACCACACTGGAAAAATCGTGCTCATTAGTGAGGTTAGAAATAGATTCAAATATGATTAAGCAGGATATATTAATGACATCTTGATACCATCATTTTCATATCCATCGGATGGATTATCTGGTCTGTTAGCTGTATTATCATCAAATATGTTTATAAACAGAATTAGTGAGCTTTTTGACCGAAATTAAAGTCGATTTTTCAACTATTTTGTGGGTTTCTAACTAGAAATTAAAGTTGTTTTTTCAACAACGAATAGTGGGTTGTTTGCCAAGCTTGAGGAGTAGTATATATAACATGTAATGGCCCGTAATTGACTAAATTGTGGGCCCATTTTTCTGAAATTTAGCGGGCTCTTGCCCAAAATTAGATTTTTTTTAGCTTAGGTGTGGGATCCAAGGAATAACACCCTTCGTCCTGTCCCGATAAAAGGAAACACCATGGAGATATGGTCTCAATAGATGTCAAAAAATACAAATTCGAGCGAACATATTTTTTTGGCCTTCAAATTGTCATCTATGTAAAGCTCTGATTTGCATTCTATTAAAGATAATGGGCTGTAGTTTGGAGAGTTACCTCTTCAGGCATTCATGTATTAATTCAAGGCCGTCGGATGACAAGAAGGGTCAAGGCAGTGAATTTCAGCTATGCATGGGTTGGCCGTGCTTTTTCGGGCTATATCGCTCAATTGAGCATGTATCAACCATTATATTTTTATAAATATTTCAGACTGATTGGTCAACAATTAAGAGATTCAGAGGAGGCCCAGTTCGGCTTATTCGCGTCGTAGGCTTCATGCAGAATGTCTATGCATATGTAGCAGCCCTTATATTTTTGGAAATATTGGAACTATGAAGCTGAAATCTTCAGAGCATCATCCTGCATGTATTCCTGGGTAGCCTGGACAATTTCAGATTGATTGGTGAAAAATTAAGAGATTCCCAGAAAATTCAGTTCCGTGTATTTTGAGCGCGTTACGCCTTTTATTTCTGAACTATTTGGAAAGATTAACAGCCTTCCCGTAGGAATATTGCCTTGAAATTTTTACAGAATTTTCGCACTGCACAGACATCGTTCCCGTGGTCGAATCGGGTTTCAAAAGAGAATGTAGCCTTTGATTCTAGCTATCACATATCCAAAGGGGAAGTGTGTTCGACCCCGGGAACATGGTTAATAAATTCGAATCCCACCCCACCCATCAAAGATTTTTTTAATAAAAAAATTGCCGTATTTCATCGAATTCTTATTGTTCTTAATATCGGATATTTTTCTCCTTTTATTATGTGATAGATAGCACCCCTGCGCAACCAACCGCTAGAAAGGATGCCTCAGCAGTCAAAATCGGAAAAAATGACCGATTTTGGTTTTTGATCCCGCAATTTGGTAGGCATCGTGCCTTTGGTTCCAGCGCTACGCTTGCACGAAGGTACAATCCTATGGAAGGGTATCGCTGCCATTATTAAATGCTATGCTAAAATGTCTTTTCCATTGATTATATGTAAAAAGTACAATGTACAAAGTCACTATACCCGTAATGATAAAGTCAAAATACCTCTAAAGCCAAAGTTAAATGTGAAACGACAAATGTAATGTGTCAAATGACAAATGTTTTAATGCAAAATGCTGTTCTTAGACATTTCTACATTTTACATTTCTCTCATTACAAATCACATTTGCGCTCTGCCACATCTCATTTGTCATTCACACTTTCTTTTCATCAACTTGCGCATAGCATCTTCTTAAATATGCAAATATAGTATACCACGTGACTTATTAACATAAATACGGAAAAGACCGATCTTTCTTTAAATAAAAATATGAATGATAGTTCCAAAGGAAAGATAACTCAGTTAACGCGCCATTAGTTGTTTTTCTTTTTAAATTATTTATATATGTTTGTGCTGGTAAAAGGAAAATATAACCTTTTGTTGAATCTAAAAATATGAGCATCCTGACCAATTTCGTCCCCGAATTAGTAAACTTTTATTGATGTTTGTGAAAGGTTTAAAGTAGCTAAGTCTTTAACTCAATATCATCCAAAATCTTCAACATTGAAAACACGAATTATTTGTCAATTTAAATCAACAATTCATGCTGTGATCTTACCGGAAAAAGATGGACTTCTGTTATCCAATATTTAAGACGCAATAAAAATTATACCATTGGTACACGAATGGTGTACAATAAAGCGTTTCAAACCAAGTTCGAGGAAAGAGGCTAGAACGTAACTGATTTGAAATAAGAGTAAAAACGGAAACCATTGAATTTAAATCAGTTTATATACATTCATGTTACATTATTATATAAGTTGCGACTCTCTTATGTCAATTTCTAGGTCCCAAATCAAATGTTAGCGATTTAGCTCCTTTAAACTAATCGCAATTTTAAAAAATAATTAATGACACTTAACAGGAACAGGATAATGAAAGGACGGAGAAGCCAGGGAATTTTTTCATCCGTTGTGATTGTCATAATATAGACCTCGACAATATTTACTTATTAGGCCTATACATGTATTAATTTTTCACTTACCTGTGTTATGTATAATATGGTATCAATAATTATATTATAAATGTGTGAGAGAGAGAGAAATGGGGTTTAACGTCCACTCGACACAAACTAGGTCATTTCGGGACTAACATGGTTTAATTTTATTTCAATAATTTGCATGCGCGTAGGGGTCTTTAGCAGTGGCAGGAAACCGGAGTGCCCGGAGTAAACCCACGAGGTTGAGAAGGCGCCCCTATCTCCATGCCACATACGCTCACACCAGGGATCGAAACCACAGTCGCAAGCCAGAGGCGATCGGCAAGCTAGAGGTCGAAGCGCGGCACTCTAGACCACTAGGCCACCCCCCATTATAAATGTATGAATATATATGATCTGTTTGTCCATAGTGGCACAGCCGCAGTACTATATTTTGTCTTACGAAAACAAAAAATTAGAAAGTGGAATAATGATAAGAGATTCTACGCGCATGAAACCACTTGGGCTTACGGCTCGACCTGTATTGGCCGAGAAGGTTTCTCCTAGGTACGGGACAAACAACTGAGGTCAACTTAATTGTTAGCTAAAGAACCCATGAATGGCATGAAGTCAACTGAAGAATGGCAGTACGTTAACTGGGAGAAATAATTCATATTTTTATTTCAAGAAAGATCGGACGTTTCCGTATATATGTTAATAAGTCATGTGGCATACTATATTTGGATATTTAAGAAGATGCTATGCGCAAGTTGATGAAAAGAGAGCGTGAATGACAAATGAGATGTTGCAGAGCGCAAATGTGATTTGTAATGAGAGAAATGTAAAATGTAGAAATGTCAAAGAACAGCATTCTGCATTAAAACATTTGTCATTTGACACATTACATTTGTCGTTTTACATTTAACTTTGTCCTTATAGGTATTTTGACTTTATCATTACCGGTATTGTGACTTTGTACATTGTACTTTTTACATATAATCAATGGAAAAGACATTTTAGCAGAGCTTTTAATATTGGCAGCGATACCCTTCCATACAATCCAACTAAAAATGTCGCTAAGAAGGAAATTGTTTTTAAAAAATGGTCGAATCTCTTTGAAACTTTGGCTACCCCTATTTTCATCCAGAAATGGTATCAAAATTAAAATCGGAACCAGGGGTCGGAACCTGAATTTCTTTTTAAAGTGTGACCGGGACCATAGCAAAGGTACCCAGTGAGTGTCGAGTGTGTGTGCATGAAAGTAAGGGTGTGTGTGGTACACATCCGCGCGCGTATTTGTTTTTTTACCTAATTTTCCTCCGGAAAAGGGCCCGTACTCAGGGGTGGGCAGGAGTGTTGGGTACCTGCCCATAAAATATGGTGACGATTAGGCGTCAGGAAGGGTCAAGGCGGGTGTTTGTAGCCGAATTCCGACAGTCCATTTTCAATTGAATATCCTGAATAATTCTTTTAAAAATGAATAAATCTGTTCGAAATTTCGGTTACCCCCCCCCCCATTTTGAACCCTTGCAAATCAAATCTCTCAAAATTAAAATCAGTGCATCCTACAATTTTTTTTTCATTTTGGTACCCCCGGGAAAATGGCCCTCCCTCGACTTCCGGAAGTCGAAACTGGAAGTCCTTGGTATGGACAGATACCCAATGTCCCAGACTAGGTACCCAGTGAATTTCACATCGTGGTGAGCAACCGCGCACGTGACTTTCGTTTTTTGGCCGGCAGGAATTAGGTCGAGTAGGGTTCAGATCCGATACTTGCTTACCTATAATTCGACTTTTACGGGAGAACTTGAATAAAATCGGATCCGGCCCGCTCTTTAAATTTCATGGGCATATTGTCCATAGGGGCTATTTCTAGGGGCACCGAAATGCAAAAATCATTTTTTTCCGTTTTCGATGATTTTTCAGTAGGATTATCGCTACGCCCGACCCTTCCAAAGAACGAATCGACACCAAATTTTCAGTGCAGGTACATCACCACATTGGTCATCTCTGGCGACCGAGTACGTGCCCCTTTTCGGAGCAAAATTCTAATAATTTGGGCTAAAAATCCGAATACACTTGTCCGTTTGCTTACAACATCCGTAGCTTCGGGGGTTTCAACGTGAAATTCACTGGGTACCTACCCTACGACATTGCACAGCGTCCCATATCACCTCTTCCGGTTCCGGCATCCGTAAGTCGAGGGGTGGCCATTTTTCCGAAGTTACCGAAATGATTTTTTTTTTCGAAAAATCGTAGAATACTTCGATTTTAATTTTGAGACCAGATTCGGATGGCCTAGGAATTAGGCCTAAGCCACCTAAACCGGGAAAAGAAAACACATTTGGGTTAACGTCCCTAGAGGGGATTAGGTCGAGTGGGGTTCTGATCCGACTCTTGCCTTACCTATAATTCGACTCTTACGAGTGAACTTGAATAAAATGGCCCCCCCCCCTCAAAATTTCAAGGACTTGGTCAAATGACTATCATGGACCATTTTGATCCACTTCCACAGAAAATTTGCGAGGGCACAACATGGCGCGCAAGGTCGATTAAGTGGGGGTAGCCGCGAGGACAAGTTGCTCGGAAGAACTGAAAAAGTTACAACAATAATTAATGAAATAAGACGTTTTGGGGTCCCGGAGCCCGAAGTGACCACGTCGGGGCTTTAGAGAATGGGACCAGGTGCGTGGGACTCTTCGGCGTAACAGTCCAAAAATTCAAATGTCTGGGACTTCCGATTCGGGAATGGGGCCCAAAAAGCAGCGTTTTTCAATCGTGTCTTTGGCGTCGATATCGCCCACTTCCGTTATCCGCAAGGCCATTTTTATGTGACCGGGGGACTTTTCGAGGTTAATAAACTTACAAATACCCAATCTGGGACCCTTTGGAATGTGACGTTATACCTAAAATGCCGCCGGGGAGAGATTCTGCCAGCTAAGGTCATGACCTTGACCCGTAAGACAGCGCCGTCAACGGCCTTGTTTGCCGTGACCTTGGAATCGACCTTGATACTTATGGCGAAATTCTGGACGGTACATGAAGTTTTGGGACTTTTTTAATCCCAAGGTCAAAGTTCAGGTCAAAGGTCAAAACGAAATTCAAATGGTCAGTGACGTGTCCATCCAAGATCATGACCTTTGAGTGGCTTTGACTTGCCACGTAGAACTGAGGGTTTTTTTCTGAAGTCTTTCTGCCCCAGCATAACCGAAGTCGAGGGCTTTATCTTGCTTATAAACCGTTTATGTTTACATGTAAAATGAAAATATAAGTAAAATACGAGTATAATGTGGAAAATTAAAATACTAGTACATATGTTCGGTTATACTTCAACACCAATATTTTATTGGTATAAATATGTTGGCGGTATAAATATATTTTTTGTTTTGTTTATGAAATGTAATAAACATTTTGTTAAGCGTAGAAAGGCAATAATAACACCAATAATAAATCTAAATAGAATATTCCCTGTGTCATATCGTCTGCAGTGACTGATGTTGAATATAGATCAAGAAACAAGTTTTTGATTGGTTCAAAGTTGCACGTGCAAATCACGGTCACCTTTTCATTAGTTTGGCTGGCGTGGACACTGTTCACGAGACTTTACCAAGTTGACAAGTAGGAGTAGACAAATAGCAGATATGTGAACAAACACTAACAGGTAAATTATTTTTAATTTATCTATATACATGTGTTGGGATGGCCTAGTGGTCTAGAGTGCCGGTCACCTCTGGCTTGCGGCTGTGGTTTCGAGCCCTGGTGTGAGTGTATGTGGCATGGAGATAGGGGCGCCTTCTCAACCTCGTGGGTTTCCTCCGGTCACTCCGGTTTCCTCCCATGGCTAAATACCCCTATGCGCAAGCGAATTATTGAAATAAAATTAAAAACCATATGTTAGTCCCGAAATGACCTAGTTGTGTTGAGTGGACGTTAAACCCCATTTCTCTCTCCCTCTGCCTATCGTGCTGGAGGACCCGGGCTCGAATTCAGGAGATCGTAGTATCGAAATTGTACTCTTAACAGCGCCCCCCCCCCCCTGTTAATAGCTTTATTCTTATTTTGAAAGTATATGTAATAGTATATTCAAATACTCGTATAATATACATGTAAAAAATTTTATGTCTATTTTTTATAGGTCATAAAAGTGAAGCCATTCGTATTTACAAATGAACATCAAATATACAGATCCGATCTTTCTAATTATTTGTATGGGGAAGTAAAGAAACTAGCCGACCAACCGTTATCGGCCAAAATAGTTAACTTGTCGGCCTAAATAAACGACCAACCACAAAGATGCATATTCGACGACTCGCCGCAGAACGCCTCACTCGACGACCGACTTCAGGTGAAACTTGACCAACCCCAGGAAGTCAAAATGCAAGAAATACTATAACCTTCAATATAAATATGAAATAAAGCATATAATTTGTGTTGTTTATTTCCCCTTGTTGCAACTGAATTATTTCGATTCCCCATATGTACGTGACAGGACTTGGGGCCGCCTGTCACACCTCGTGGGTTTTCTCCTGATTCCTCCAACGTCCTAAGACCCTACGCGCAAGGAAATTATTGAAATAAAATTGAACGACGTGTTAGTTCCGAAATGACCTGGTTTGTGTCGATTGGGCGTTAAACCCCATCTACCCCACACAGTAGGACAGAACAGCAGCGCTAGTAAGACGTTAAACCCCCATTTAATTTCTAATTGAAAGTAGGGTACCTTTAATGTCATACATGGAAGTGTTATTTTGGAAAGCACGTCGTCAACAGATTGTTAAAAACTCAAATTTTACCCGCTACATTGATCATGAGTATATCCCAGAATTCCCACAAGAAAAACCTGCAGTGAAAGAATAACCCGGTACAGGTTAAAAGAAAAACCTCAGAAGAATAACCCCAAATTCCCCAATATATATTCAAAGCCGCCCCTGACTTTAAGATCGCAAGTTATCCCGAGCATAGAATTTACCCCAAAGATCAAAGAGATTTACCGTTATAGGTTTATAAAACACAATAACTTTCCTTCTAATTGAGTTAAAGTGTCCAAACTTGGTATATGTCACTTCTCGATTAGATAACTTTAATTCACTTTTAGTTGGTTTACCGTTAAAGCTTATAGATAAATTGCAAAAAGTACAGAATGCTGCTGCTAGACTTGTTACTTTAACTAAAAAAAATGTGACCACATAACTCCTGTACATATAATTTACAAAGGTTACCTGTTAAATATCAAATTGATGTTAAGATTTTGTTACTTACTTTTAAATGCTTAAATAAACTAGCTCCTGTTTACCTCTCAGATCTTTTAGAACTTTATACACCCGGCCGAACATTACGTACATCAGATTGATAGATAAACTACTTTTAAAGCCCAAAACTATTCAACTAGTCTCTTTTGGTCAGCGCTCTTTTAGTTATCAAGCATCTGTTTATACGCCCACATTTTTATGTGGACGTATATTGTCGTCACCCTGTCTGTCCGTCCGTCAGTCCGTCCGTCCGTCCGTCCGTAAGGAAGGTTGAGTTCGAATTTCGGGAAAATCGGACCAAAATTGACAGACAAAATGGCCGCCGTTTGTACGCGAATACTGTTAAAAAATTGTATATCATGGTTGTGGACCCTGTAGAGGTTACAATTTTAATTCGATTTTGATGAAACTTGAAATGCATGGTAATAACCCAAAGATCTTAGTTCCTTTCGATATTTGCTCATATCGGAACGTAACTTCCTGAATTATGTCCCCTGATTATACGCAAAATCGCCATATTTTAGCTTGTGGTCCCTCTGGTGGTCACAATTATTATCCGATTTAATAAAACGGTTGATAGTATTACCGTTACACCGTAAGGAAGGTTGAGTTCGAATTTCGGGAAAATCGGACCAAAATTGACAGACAAAATGGCCGCCGTTTGTACGCGAATACTGTTAAAAAATTGTATATCATGGTTGTGGACCCTGTAGAGGTTACAATTTTAATTCGATTTTGATGAAACTTGAAATGCATGGTAATAACCCAAAGATCTTAGTTCCTTTCGATATTTGCTCATATCGGAACGTAACTTCCTGAATTATGTCCCCTGATTATACGCAAAATCGCCATATTTTAGCTTGTGGTCCCTCTGGTGGTCACAATTATTATCCGATTTAATAAAACGGTTGATAGTATTACCGTTACACCGTAAGGAAGGCTGAGTTCGAATTTCGGGGAAATCGGACCAAAATTGACAGACAAAATGGCCGCCATTTGTACGCGAATACTGTTAAAAAATTGTATATCATGGTTGTGGACCCTGTAGAGGTTACAATTTTAATTCGATTTTGATGAAACTTAATATACATGGTTATAACCCAAAGATCTTGGTTCCTTTCGTTATTTGCACATATCCGATCGTAACTTCCTGAATTATGGCCTCTGATTGTCCGAAAAATTGCCTATGGTCCCTCTGGAGGTCACAATTATTATCCGATTTAAAAAACGTTTGACTCTATCACCGTTACACCCTACGGAAGGTTGAGTTCGAATTTCGAGAAAACTGGACCATAATTGCCAGAAAAAATGGCCGCCGTTTGTACGCGAACAGTGTAAAAGTATGGTATATCAAAGTTGTGGACTATGTAGAGGTCACAATTTTAATTCGATTTTGATGAAACCTGAAATGCTTGTTTATAACCTAAAGATCTTTATTCTTTTCGATATTTGCGCATATCAAATTGTAACTTAATGAATTATGGCCTTTGATTGTAGGAAAAATCACTTTCGGTATTGCTTGTTCTCTGTCTATCTCTCATACAATTATTATCTGATTTAAAAAAAAACTCTGATTATATTACTGTTGCACCATAAGGAAGGTTGAGTTTGAATTTCGTGAAAATCGTACCAAAATTGCCGGACGAAATGGTCGCCGTTTGTACGCGAATAGTGTAAAAATATGGTATATCATGGTTGTGGACTCTCTACAGGTCACAATTCTTATCCGATTTTGACGAAAAGTAACATTTCTAGGTTGTGTACCGTCAAACCATAATCATTGTCGGCTTCGAATTTCATGAATATCAGACTGGAACTGACCAACAAAATGGCTGCTCCCAATACAGTATGAAATACAGGACTTAATGATGTAGGAAAAATCACTTTCGGTATTGCTTGTTCTCTATCCATCTCTCAAAAATGTGGGCGTATCCTGCCTGGCAGTGCCAGCCTATCTTTTAGCTTGTGAACAGTGTAGAGGTCACAATTTTGAACCGAATTGAATGAAACTTGAAATGCATGTTTATAACCCAAAGATCTTGGTCCCTTTCGATATTTGGGCTAATCGGATCGTAACTTCCTGAATTATGGCCCCTGATTGTCCGAAAAATCGCCCTTTTTAGCTTGTGGTCCCTCTGGAGGTCAAAATTGTTATCCGATTTAAAAAAACGTTTGATGATATCATCGTTCCATGGTCATGAAGGTTGAGTTCAAATTTCGTGAAAATCGGACCAAAATTGACGGACAAAATGGCCGCCGTTTGCACGCGAATAGTGTGAAAATATGTTTTATCAAGGTTGTGGCCCATATAGAGGTCACAATTTTGATGAAACTTGACAGGTATGTTTACAACCCAAAGACCTTGGTTCCTTTCGATATTTGCGCCAATCGGATCGTAACTTCCTGAATTATGGCCCCCGATTGTCCGAAAAATCGCTTTTGTTAGCTTTTGTTCCTCTGGAGGTCAAAATTATTATCCGATTTAAAAAAATGTTTCATTATATCACCGTTACATGGTAATGAAGAGAGAGTTTGAATTTCGTGAAAATCGGACTAGAATTGGCCGCCGTTTGTACACGAATAGTGTGAAAATATGTTATATCAAGGTTGTGGACCATATAGAGGTCACAATTTTGAACCGATTTTGATGAAACTTGACATGTATGTTTATAACCCAAAGGTCTTGGTTCCTTTCGATATTTGC